>CM031083.1:20391935-20991935 GCA_018257905.1 Gillenia trifoliata
AATTGCACTAGCCCTTGTGGCAAATAACTGCTTTACAATTGCACAGACAAATCTTCAGCCGGTTACGCAATAGAAATAAGGCTGAATTTTTCAAATTGAGAAGGTGAACTAACAACTTGGTTTCAACTTTGATCCAGCCATCACCTCCAGCGAGTATCTTGATAGTCGCCGGTGGGGTTGGGTGGAGATGGGGGAGAATCGAATCAAATTTTTGAGGAAATGGTGAAATTGTTCATAGTCTTTGACATATATATTTTTTATCCTACAATCCACTAAAATTTACAGTTTAATGAAATTTTATAAAATTTGTAACTTTTTTACTATACATGGATTTACTGACACATCCCAATCCCGGACACGCCAGGTGTCGGGAAGTGCTGGCCGACACGTGTTAGACGAAAAGCCATTTAGAAAGATTTAAGAATAAATAAGGAAAATTGAATTAAATAAGAGTCGAATGCACGAGTGTGCGATGAAGAATAGTAATAAAATAATAAGTGGTGAACAAAGAGTAGAGGATACAAAATAATTAATTGAGTAGAGAACTCTACATTGTCATACCACCGCCTCGACGTGTCAAAAGCTCCAAGCCAACTAATCCCGGAGGGCGCAAAACATAAAACGGTGAGTGGGTCAAAGCAAAGTTTGATAAAACCGTTGTTTTCAAAAGTCTACTAACCCCGCCGAAACAAGTATAGTTTGAGGAAAATACGCTCATACCCTCGCATGAACCTCAAAATACTATAAGAAAATACACTAGTACTCCCCGATAATGATTCTATCGACATGCTCACCCATATAACACACAAAGTCCAAGTGGCTAAACCACAGTGAACAAAGCAGGTATAAAGTAATACGCTCGAGTACTACAATGACGCCGAGTCTAACGCTAAGCGCCGGTGCACAAAGTGGGCCACACAAGCCCGAGTTGCCTAGTGCAACCTAGAACAAAGCAAGTACCTACAATGGATCCAAAGTCGCGTAGCGGTACCGGTAGTGACTACTCCAAACGTCAAGGCTAGTCCTCGCCACAAGACCGAGTACTAATACTCGGTGTTATACATCTACTCATTTAAAGTTACGTATGAAAACATGTATGACAATATAATACGAACAAATTCTACCTCCAACAAACGTATAAGGATATGAACTATGCTAATAATTTAAAAAGAAAGCGTTGAAAGCCATACGTATATATACATTTATCAAACAAAGACCCACTCACCACCGTAGGTAGCCGGGTCGTAGCCCCGGTCACGAGTAGCCCCGTATCCTCCTGGATAGGTCCCACCTATATGCATATCACTGTAATAATGATTAAACTCATAAAAGGTTACTAATTAATCCACTAATTAAACCTATCCCTGTTTTCTCAACACGAGGTCCAAAACACTCGAAAATAACATACGTACGCCCTAGTACGCTGCCGTCACGAGCCGCCACACGGAATCGAAAAGTGGAGTCCCTCATCAGCGCCCCTCATCGCGCGCTCACGCCAGTGCCGCGACCCACGTGCGGCCTGTGCATCGCCACACGTTCCACGCGCGCTCACCCGAGCCGGTCACCGCCGCTCGAACCGGCCTGGCTGACGTCAAGAAGGCCGGCCCGACCTGGCTGGCCGATCGCCATCGCCGACGCCGCCTGGTCATCTCTGCCGATTTTTCCGTCGCTCGCGCTCGTCGCCAATCTCGGGAAATTTGGTCAGAAATTCTCGGTAATTTTCAAAGCTTCATAACTTCTTCATTTCAAGCCCAAATTGCACGATTCAAGTACCAAAATGAAGCTAAGTGAGGAGAATAATAATTTACCATTTTGGGGGCTGCAACCGGCCGTAGGCTCCGAAACGAGGAAGAACCCACCGTGCAAAAAGGCCGATCTTGGTTTTGTTGATTCCGTCAAACGCCGCCACCCAAGGCTTGGAGCAAGGTCCCCGGACTTCCAAGAACACAATGGTGATCGCTTGACGTGGATTGGGTTCAATTTCACCAAGAAATGGCCGAGGATCAAAATCGAGCTCGCTGGTAAATTGGGAAAACTGTGGGGTTCTTGTTTTCCCGGGTTTTCCAATGGTCAGTAAGGTTTGGTTAAGATGATGGTCTGGTTTGCAAGTTCAATTGCCATGGAAATGGCTCTTGGGAGAAGTGGATATGGCCATGGGTGTGTGTAGAGAGCACAAAGTGAGTTTGGCAGAGGGAAGAGAGAGCACCGGACAAGACAGTGGACAAGGTTCCAGATTTTTGTGGATAAGGCCACATGGGCTAACCGACATTTGTGCCCTGCACCAACAACCAATTGCCCCAAAATTGAATTACTAGAAACGTCGAAATCAACGCCCGTAAAATATCTCGGCTCGCAGTCCGAACGACGTCCCTAAGTCACAGTTTCACGCTGCTCGTAACGACGAGCACGACAAGAAAATACATAGGAAGAGTCAGACGAGTTACGACGCAAAAGTCAAATCAAATGGTCAACCAGGGCATTTTCACATTTTCCACTTTCTGAATAAAATACTTCTAATTTTCGAAACTGTACCCATAGTCTACTCCTTATAAAAATTTCGTCCTCTAAATTTCCATAAGAAGTACAATGAGGTAGATGAGAGTACTAAATCCGTTTACACTACATCCTCCCAAGAAGCTCCCTCAGTGGATGCAGGAGAAGAAATAACAATTGTTTCAATGAGAAAACCGGCAAAAAGTGTTCAACACCACAACTAAAAGTGACACTAAGTACTCGAAATTCAATCAAAAGAGGAAATACGACTAGCCGAAGAGTATTCGCCGTCCAAAAGGCTTCCGACTGATGTGGCATCAACTACTACGTTTGCACAAGGGGTGGTATCCGACAGTAATCGTAGTCACCATCGCCCATCCATCTCCTTTGGATCGAGATCGAGGTCTCACGTAGAGAAAGATACTAAACTGTGGTCCGTGAAAATTCTGCACGTCTCACCAAAAGGGATAGTGTCACAAATCTTCTAGCAAAGATAATGGCAACAAGCCCAAATCATGGGTAGGATAATTCATCTCATGCTAAGTTCAACTGCTTAAAGGTAATGAGCAATTATCCATCCATGCCGTATTAGCACGCATTCCAACCCGTTCAATGACGCATCACTGTGGACCTCGTAGGTTCCGCCGTCACCGGGATGTGCTAATACTAGAGCAGAATTAGACAAACTTGATCGTTGGAAAATTTTGATCGCACTAACGTCCCACACAAAATTGACATCTTTCCCTGCAAGTTTCGTGAGAGGCAAAGCAAATGTACAGAAAGTCCTTCACGAAACGTCTATGTGATAACCTACAAAGTCAAGAAAACTTCGGATCTCCCGAAACATTCTGCGCCGCTCCCGTAAAATCACCGCTGCAACCTTTTTGGGAATCAACAAGAATACAATCCGCATAAATTATGTGCCTCGTAAAAGACACACAAGAGTAAGCCACCCATCACACCTGGCACAGCCAAACTCTAACTGACATAATATCAAGCAAGTATTAATCGTCACTGATAGAATAATGTCACTTCAGCAGATTTATCAAATTTGAACAGATACACAAGGTATCATCTTCATCAAGTCCATGAGGCGCCGGGCTAATATCTCTAAAGGACAAGAAAATTGCAGAGGTTTCCAATTGAGTCCAAGTATCAAAAATACAATGATGTTTCTGATTTTCAAAATACACTTGATCGTAATTTCTGTGTATCGACTTTATATGAAAACATGCAAATTTGTTATAAAAAGATCATCGACGGCGTGGGATAACAGCTTAACCACGCATTCAATACTTATAATCATGGTGGAGTCAGCACCGTCACTTCAATAAAGATTGTTTATTCACGAGGTGAAGTGGTGCTAAACTGTCTCTTTAAGAAAGTCTTTGGTTGAGTATCTTCACTCACCACTTCAAAGAGTCAAGATAAGGGCAGAGAAAATAGAATTAGCACTGAAAGATCGATAAGGAATTCCACTTCTCGATCATGGTAAAGTCCGTGGATCGCCGCAAAGATCCCCAAGAAATTTGTTGACAACGGCATATCGTCAACCCGAAGAGAAATTCCATCTTCCAACACCACACGTGTGATAATACAACCATCACAACCCGAACTCAACAGCTATGCTTTCGTAGGGGCCGAAAATCGCCCCACGATCGAATTTTCCTGGCCCTCGCCAGAACATCAAGGCATGCTGGGTGGCGTAGTGTGACCAACCTCCGCCGACAACCCATAATGGCATGAAACCGATGTAACTAACCCGTTCCTAGGATCACGCGAAAACCACGATATCTGTGAGGAATGAGATCAAGTAAGCAATACTAGATTAGTGATGATAACAAGGTATCATCGATAATCTCAAAAGATAAGACAAAGCCACACCGCATAGCGTATTCATATCGTACCTGAGCAAGAGTAACAATGTGTCGAAGTAATTTGAATGGACAAAGGTGAAATAACCGAGCAGGCAAAAAGACCCTATCAATTAGGACTCTAGTAAAAAGTTTAAGAATAAATAATGCACCCAATCCAAGATCGATCGCTCGAGCACCTCACGTCGACATTAACCGCCTGACGGTGCTTCTGTTGTACACCACTGAACCGCACAACACCACTCAAGATACCGAGTAGGATACAACCAAAATACAGAGGAAAGCGTTCTAGGTAATGGAGGACATTGCTCCTCGCAGCGTACGTCTCTCCGAAGTAGGTAATCGATAGGGAACTGTTCCTCCACCCGTTGGATAGGAATGCCTAATCTATTTATTTCTGCTTCCATGACACCGGTTAGGTTCTCAGGTCCCACCCGCCCACTGCATGGCGCACTTGAGTTTCAAACTACACTCACCAAGATGACGCAGTGTCACATCGATGACAAACCGGGCGATAGACTCGGGTGAAATTACACAATTCCACTAACGAAAAACTGATCCAACAAGGGAATCGCCCACCACGCGCTATGTCGGGAGCCGATTCACTACCGGACGATTCGTAGCCGAACAACCAGCCAACCGAAAACCGATTCCTTCGTGGGACCAAAGATGATCGGGCCTCACCCAACCCAAGCGTTGGTTCCCCCGCCTGAGTTCGAAACGAAAGTTTGGCAAAAGGTTAAACCGCACTTTGAAAGCCGATACGTCCTCGCCAAAGTCAAAAGCTTAAGTTATAGTCAATCACCGCCACGTAGATAAGCAATCCATACCGTCGCCAAAACGAAGGATACAAGATAGCCGCACATACACAAGTGGGAAGATGATCGATTTGAATGACAAAAGTCAGCTTTAGTAGATAGGAAAACGCACCTTAAGGTACGGAAGAAGTTCTTCGACGGCTCGAAGAAATTGAAGTCACGACAAAACAAAATACCGTACTGACGACGCCGTTCAACAACATCTCGAAGATGGAAATTTGTCCCAAACTACCGAAAAGTAGTAGTCACGAATTTTTTGAGAAAAGTCAATCACGTGTCTGCCCTACGATCATCGAAAAGTCATCGCAGCTCGTCACGTACGGAAAGTATCGTGCCAAGAATTTCACGGTGATAATTTTCCATTTTCGAATGCAAATGGAAAGGGTTGGAATAATCGAGAAAATCCGCCTCCAAGCCTCAACCGGCTAACAAGTTGGAGTACCCCATCGTACTCGCGATCACCAAAAACAACCACAAGAAGTCGAAAAGACACGTCCAAAGAAGCAACACTAATTGTTCACGCTACCCGTGAGGTCAAGCCGTCGACAAAGATAAACACCACGTATAATGGGTTTGTGAAACTAAGTCTCACGAATTTAGTCCACTAGGAACTTGTCGAATACGAAAACTAGTCAATGTGTTCCGCCAACAACGCTAGCGTCGTTCTTGAAATGTGTTACCCTGATGAAAATTCATCCGTTGTGCCAAACCGACACCACACTCGAAAATACGAAATACGACATCCGAACCAGCTTTCCGATTCATGATTCCATTGGTAGTTAATAAAGAAAGCGCCCAACATCACACGTAACATCCAGCTCTTTTGTCAACTGCTCGTGTGGTCGCACCGAGTTGGGCACCAATTCTACGCGTACCGTAAAAGTAACGACAAAACTCGTCAAAATTGGAAAACTACCCAAAAACCGCGTTAACATTCGACGTCGAGGTGGTATGACACCAAGAAGAACTTAGAATTAACTAAGGAAAACAATACACCAAAAGTGTAGAGTTCGGAAAATTTTCACCCCAAGAGTAAGATTCAAGAACAAAGATTCACGACTCCAAGAGTTCGAACAAAGGTGTTCGAGAACAATATTGCGGTGTAACGGAATACTAGAGAGATTGCCAAGATTCACGAAATTAAGTCCGACACCAAATTCGCACACATACTGAGTAATTTTAAGGAAGAGCCTAGGCTGCAAAACCATGCTTCCGATACCAATCCGACACATCCCGATCCCGACACGCTGTGTTCTGAAGCGTCGGCCGACACGTGTTAGGTGACTAAAGCCATTTAGAAAGATTTTAAGAATAAATAAGGAAAAATTGAATTAAATAAGAGTCGCAGTGCACTGAGTGTGCGGGCGGAAGAATAGTAATAAAATAATAAGTGGTGAACAGAGTAGAGGATACAAATAATTAATCGGAGTGTAAGTAACCCACATTGTCATACCACCGTCTCAACGTCAGCCCAAGCCAACTAATCCCCGGAGAGGCACAAACATAAAACTATGAGGGTCAAAAGCAAAGTTTGATAAAATCGCAGCCAAAAAAAGCTCCACAACCCTCTCTCTAAAACAAGTATAAGCCTGAGAAAATACGTCATACCTCAGCATGAACCTCAAAATAATATAAGAAAATACACGGGTACTCCCCGATAATGATTTACTCGACATGCTCACCCATATGTAAAACACACACAAGTCCAAGTGGCTAAACCACAAGGAACATGCTAGGTATAAAAGTAATACGCCGAGTACTACAATGACGCGAGTCTAACGCTAAGCGCCGGTGCACAAAGTGCGCCACACAAGTTCGAGTTGCCTAATGCAACCTAGAACAGCTAGTACCTACAATGGACTGAAGTTTTACAGAAGTGCATCGGTAGTGACTACTCCAAACGTCAAGGCTAGTCTGGCCACAAGACTGAGTACTAATACCTGGGGTGTTATACATCTACTCATGATCACAGTATGAAAACATGTATGACAATATAATACGAATGTTCTACCTCCAACAAACGTATATGATATGAACTATGCTAACAATTTAAAGAAAGCGTTGAATTTAATGGAAGATTCCCGTATCTCCATTAAATTTAACAGAATATTCTTAACGGCGTTAAAGGAATATACCTGAGAATATTCTCATTTTGGTCCAGGTTTGAACCGGTTTACTGACGTCATGACTCGATTTGGACAGAGTTCAGGCTGGTCTGAACCGGTTGCCGCTGCAACTCAAGTCGTTCGCCAGTGCCACCGTCTGAACTCGCTGATTTTTGGAAAAATTTTCATAGCTTCATAACTTATTCATTTCTCAACCATTTTACATGATCTACATGTCAAAATGAAGCTAGAGAGAAAGAGAACAAGATTGTACCTATTTGGGGTTTGAAAAGTGGTCAGAAATGGCCTGAAATTGGCCGGAAAGTCTCGGTCTAAAATCGAGGTCGGATCTACTCCAAAACACGACCAAAACACATGAATTTAGTATGAAAATTCATCTACTGAACAAGAGGAAGCTAATGGTGGTGGTTAGAAGCCTCACCTTGGTCGAAATTGCGAGAATATCGCCAAGAAAGTTTAGTTCTTTTGTGTGTGATTCCGTCAAACGGCTGGGAGTTTGGGTAATCAATTTGTACCGTTGAGTTCAGGGCATAGAGACAGACAAAATTGCGTGGCCACTATTTGTCTGTGGGTGTGTTTTTACAGGAAGAAGAAGAAGAAAAATAAGGGAGAGAGAGATCTGAGGAAAAGAAAGAGAAGAGAGATTTGGGTTTCCAAATTAAGCAGGGAAAATGGGGTTTCTTGTGGCACGCAACACAACACCCCCAAAATAGGAAATAAATATTTAAACGTACGTAACTTTTCCGTTACACATAGTGACGGGTACTACAAGAATACGATAAGTAAGAAGTCAAAATTCAAAAAGAGTTCAAATGTCCACGTAGGACTTCCACTTAGAGCGTTCAAGGGCATTTTGGTCAATTCATACGTTCGAAAAATAAAATACAATAAAAATTAGGAACGGGTCGTCACATTATCATTTTAATTATTATTTTTTATTACATAGAAAGGTTTCTTATGCTAAATCTAGCCTACTTGACACACCCCGACCCGAATATCCAGGTGGACACCGGATATCGAGGCGTGCTGACCATCACTCCAGAGGAGTGACGAAGTCATAAGAAATTGATAAAGAAATAATGAAGGAAATTAAATCAGAGTTTGTGCTAAAATTAAGAGAAATACAGAGCGGAAGTGTATAGTGTGGAATTAGACCCATGAATACACAATATCAGAGCTAGGTGCAGTAATTAAAAGATTATTCCCATCCCGTAGGATGGATATAGAACACAACTGAAAGGAAATAAACATACTTCCACTGAGGGTAAAAACGGTAATATCAGCAGCAGCCACGCGGTCTCGTCAGCTAACTAAGATCTATGTCCTGGAGAGGCGAAAAACAAAGGTGAGTGGGCCAAGTACAGTTTTATAAAACCTTTTCAAAAGTTTGGAATAACCCCTCGCTGTAAAACCCGTAGTTTATTGAAAATATAAGTTTTACTAACAGTAATAACAATAATGAAATAAACGGGCCTACGCCCACAAGGATACGGGTATAAAGGATATCCAGCGGGGAGAAACATCACATTACTTATCGTATAATCAATGCAATACAAGTGATGCAGAAAGTAGCTAAGCATGACAGGCTGGGTGTTTATAGTTTATGCTTTAGCACTACATGCACGTGAAGCCTGCGCTAAGCGCGTCACAAAAAGTCTAGTCGCCACACGACCTAGAACAGCTGACACTACGATGATCCAAAGTGAGCGTGAGCCACATGTGAACATACACGTGAAGCTGGTCCTGCCGTGACAAGCTAACACCGTGCAATATGATAAGTAATAATTTACCAAAACGTATAGACATGCCATACCTTAATTAATAAACCAAATAAGCATGATTAATAAGTCGTAATATGCCAAGTAAATCATTTCTCAAGTTAATAAAACATGAGACAAAGAAGTCATTGCTTCTCATGCACCTTTTGGTGGTAGGAGAGCTGTATTTGGTGAAGGACATACACCTCATGTTGTTAGGAAAGGGACTATTAATATCCCTGGAGTACCTCATCATGCTGCCTCAATGAGTGCATTTAAGTGTCATTGACATATTTAAGGACCCTGTCCAACATTCATGAACCAAACACCTTGACATACGACACCATTTCATTCGGGATCTTGTTGAAGGTAAAATTCTCACCTTAACCTTTGTGCCAACTGAAAAACAGCTAGCTGATATTTTCACAAAAGCACTAGATAATCGAAGGTATGAAAATCTTCGACGATCTATTGGTATTTGTGCTTAGAATGAAATAGGTTGAATAGCTATGCTTCCACTGGTTCTCTGTGCATCTTTTAGTCCAGTCAATCTCACTCATCAAATAGCTTATTTGTTTTCTCTGCCTGTATCTCTTCATTGTCATACATGGTACTGTAATGTGTGGATTCTACTTTAGTACGTATTGACTGTGATGTCAAAGGTTCTCCCTTTTTAAATCTGATAGCCTCTGAAAAAATCATTTTTCCAAACTCACAAAAGCTTAGGCAAATTTGCTTGTTAAGTTGACTTTGGTCTTAATTGGGATGTAGTGCTTCTACTTACTCTATAATCTGAACTTGTTACAACCCCTGTGAACATCTTCCAGTTCATTTCATTTTTTTTCCTGTTCTTGCTCTACTTAAATACTAAAAAATAAAATAAATAAAATAAATAAAAAATGGGGACAACCCATCAAACAAAGGGCCGCACCTCTCCAAATCAAAGAAAAATGGGAACGGTTCAATTATTCATCCCATCAAAGTGTTCTTCCATGCAATGCCATGGTTCTTCAAAATCTTGTCCTAATCAAATTCAAAATGAATATTGTAGTGCCTCACTTAAAATTTGCACTCACATTATCAAAGGACTTGTGTATATCAATATGACCTTGGGTCATTCCCACCTCATCTGAATTCCTATTCTTCTTTGTTTTATTTGTTTATATTATGTAGGAAGTGTTGGTTCTTGAGCTCAATAGATTATTAAAAGTTTGGTTAACTCTCACATTAGTTTTGGCCTTGTTAGCAAGGAAATATGATTTCATGATGGCCATCAACCATCCCCTTCCCATACCTTGACACATCATTGTTGCATCATGAACAAGTTTAATCCTAGTATTACTGTCTATATATGACCTTAAATATTTGTTTTTGAGAGATACATTGCATTGCATGTTTCAACTGTTACTTTCTTCATTGTGTCATTTTCTATTGGAAGCATAGATATTGAAGCTATTTTATTGTCTTTCCCTTTGCAACTGCCTAGCTGTAGTTTATTGGTGCTAAGATTATTGCTTACCTTCCTGATCTCTAATTGTTAGTTATGCTTTGTGTCAAATCCTTAGTGATTTGGTTTGGGTACATAGTTTTGTGTTCACTCACAAACACTGCTTCAAATGGACTACTCTCTTCTCTGTCTAGTAATAATATCTAGTCAGACAAGTGATATCAGGGTAATTCTGTCATTTCCACTCACTTTCTTCTCCCATGTCCCCTCGTTCTCTCCGCTCTTCGATTTTGATGAGGTTGCATTGGGCTCTTCTTTTTCTGATGAGGATGAACTCACCCTTGGCTCTGATGATGAGTCACTCTTGGTTGAGTTTTGAAGATTTGTGTCTCTCATGTCAATTCGCTTGAAATTAGTTGGGGTAGCTTTGGTTTAAATTATGGGGGAGTTAGTTTCCTTGAGAGCACAAATTTTGGGGGAGTAGGATTATTTTTTAGGATAGTTTGCTCTAAGTTATCATTCCTAACTTATAGTTTGAGGCTATTTTGTGCTATTTTTGTTCAGTTGTTTTACTATGCATTGTCTTTCCTTTTTGGTATGCTAAGTTGTCTTTTTCCTTGTCATGCCAAATTGTGCTCATGCTAGCTTATTTGTTGTCATCTATCGATGTGATATGCCTATATTTTGTGTTCAGTTGTTTTGCTATGCATTGTCCTTCCTTTTTGGTATGCTAAGTTGTCTTTTTCCTTATCATGCCAAATTGTGCTCATGCTAGCTTATTTGTTGTCATCTATCAATGTGATATCCCAATAATTTGTGTTATATTCTGCCATGTCCCTTTGTCTTCCCATGACAAAATGGGGGAGAAAAACTTGTTTGAATCTAATGTTGCTCATTTCTATAACCCATGATATTTCACTTGTTCTTGTCAAGAGGTGTTATGTGCAGGTTTCAGACTATTGAGGTTCTCTTGAGTGTGGGTGTGAAATTATTTTTATTTTGGGTTTGTTTTGTCAAGAAAAGCCAAAGGGGGAGATTGTGAAATCTAGTTTTAAGTGTTTTTGGCTTTCCTTGTCAAACTTGTAATACTTTGTCACAAAAGCTCTTTAGATCATTATTTTATTAGATTAGACTTTAGGATGGTATTGTTAAAGTCTGAATTGTTGGAGAACCAAGTATGATCTCAAGAAAGGTTGGTACATGCATACACATTTCATGTCAAGTTTCCTATGCCCTTCTGTCTAGTAAAACTGTCTAGTCAATAAGTGTATCTGCTTCACGCAAAAACTGGCACACAATTTAAGAAAACCCATATGGGCTTCTCTGACACTGTTCACCCCGAGGGTGAGTTTTCACCATTGATCTTTTCAGATTATTTTTTCATGTGACAAGTGTCCCTTGTGTGTTTTCTGCTTTAAGAAGGATTAGGGAGCTCATTTGATTTTTGGTTAGAAAAAATCAAAATTTTTCAAGAGAGTGTCTTTAAGCTTAACAGCTCCCTCTCGGTTTCTTTTTGAAAACTAACACACCCCACCCTCGATACCCACGTGGATACCGAGTTTGGGCGTGCTGGCCGACACTCGTAAGTGACGAAGCCATTATATGCATGACAACACTTAGCTTAAGCAAATTAAACTGTCATAAAGTTTGAGGAAATTAATGCCAATATGCACAAGGTTCAGAGCATACTAATTTGAAACAGCGGAAACAAAATAATAATCAAGTTCCTAGAATTTCTATCCATAACAGGGATGGATATTATTAAAGAAACTGAATAAAAATGAATCCCTACATGGTCAGGAAGAGAATCAGAGCTGCCACTCGTATGCCTCGACTTCACCAAATGCGCTATCACTAGGTCCTGAAGGGGGATCAAAAACAAAAGGTGTGAGTGGACGAAAATAACAAGTTTTCGAAATACGTTTCTCTTTTCAACATACTCACCTCCTATTTAAAATCCAGTATATTTGTAAAATCATACTACCGTAGTATGTGTCAAATCATACCATAATATATATATAACTGAAAGTAAATCTCAAAGTGAAATCCGTAAATAATAATTCATATTTCCATAAGTCATTTCACCAAATATATCAATAGTATAGATAAGAAAACTGTTACAACCCGTCCCAAAATTTATGTGAAATTACCCAAATACCCCTAGTGTCAATGTTGACTTTTGTTGACTTTTTAGGACGACTTGTAAAAATTTATTTCTTTACATATTCTTGATGTACTCGTCGATACGAACGCGTGGATGCAAGCGGAACTCAATTCGGAGTTAAAACGAACATTTTACAAAGTTTTAAAGTGTAGGGGCATTTTAGTAATTTTTCACTCCGTGTGTGGGAATTAGGGTTTTTGGCTCACTGCACAACATCCAACCCTCCCCATTATTTTCTGCACGTTTTTCCCTCTTCCACTCTTTCTCTCCCATTTTCTCTCTCGGCCAAAAACTTCACCGAAACCCTAACCTTTGGACGAATCACAAAACTGTCGAACCGTTGCCCAAAATCCATACCATCATGATCGTCTCGTCATTCTAGACGAGGCTGTGATTTTAGAATTTCCAAACTAAAGCCCAATAGTCCAAACCGACGCTGGAACGAAAACGACGAACTGCCATTCAAGTTTCTGTACAATCCCGACATAGGTAAGCCTCGAAACCATTACCATTGGTTTTATTGGATTGAGTTGGTTCAAATTGATATAAAGAACGTCGAATTTGGTGCAGTTTTGAAGGAGAACGGAATTAGGGTTTCCCGAAGCTTCCCGGGCAATTTCAGGCCATCTCCGGCCATTTTTCCGGCCTCAAATTGGTATGAAAATATTCTACTCGTCAATACCTTCATTTTGATAAATGGCACGTTAAATTTGGCCAAAGAACGAAGAAGATATGAATTTTTGAAGTTTTGGAATTAATTCGGAAATTTTCCAGAAATTCCGGCGACCGGTGAGAGGAGGAAGAAGAAGGAATATTCCGTCAACGGTAACAGAATATTCCTGACGGCGTCAGAATATTCCGTCCAGAAGGTATATTCCGTTAACTTTAACGGTGCTGACGTCAGCAGGCGCGTGGCTGACGTCAGCAGGCGCGTGGGGGTGACGTCAGCAAGCGCGTGCAGGCGCGTGCGGCGCGTGGGGACACGTGCCAGCGCGTGGACGACACGTGCCAGCGCGTGGGCGACACGTGCAAGCGCGTGGGCGACACGTGCCAGCGCGTGGGAACACGAGCCAGAGCGTGGCGACACGTGCCAGCGCGTGGCCGGCGCGTGAGGCCACCTCTCAGCGCGTGGCGGCGCGTCCGACCGATTCCCGGCCCATGGCGGCGCGTGCGGCGGTGTACGGCAGCGGTGCACGGCGTCGGTAGGGTTTTCGGGGCCCAGAAATCGTTTTTCGAGCCCGTTTTCGCTAAAATAGAATTATTTTTGGGGTATTTTTCTATAGGGCCTATTTTAGTTTATATTAGGGAAGTTCTAATTTTTCTCCTAATATTAAATAGGTAATTCTTCGGCGCCACACTTCGAGGAGGGCAACACCGAGGGAGATTTCACTCCCGATCACCTGTGAGTGGACATTTGCTTTATCAAATGGTTTTTATGATTGGAAATGAATATGGATTTGATTTCTATATAGTTTTAAATGGTTTTCAAAGCATTTTTATTTATATATATTTATTATTAAATATATATACATGTTGATAATTGTTTATGCAACCATATTTGTTTTAATTATGGTTATATATTGGGAAATGGATTTAAATGGTGATTGTGGTATTATACCAAAGTATGGATATACCTTATGAAATGGTTTACACTATGATATTACTTTTGCATAAATATTAAATGATATTTGAGATATAGTTTTGAAGGAAGGTTTTATTTATGCAATATTAAATATTTGGGACTTATGAAAGGGATCTTGCTTATTATATCTAGACACATGAGTATGTATGTATGTTTTCAAACACACTTGGTATGCTTTCACTACGTTGTAGTACCGTCTCACGGCCGTAGGACAAGTCTCACATGTTTGGGTCACACGCACTGTACTCCAGGGGTATTGTCCGGTAAATACCTTAGTGCAAGCTTGTCTTACGTTTATGTTTATTTTTGGGGAAAAGGCCCCACTACGTAAGGACTCGGGTGTGACGCGCTGCGGCGCAAGTGCTTACATGTGTGTGGTACTAGGAGTACAAATTATTGGATAACGTAAAGTGCTTGTACAGGGATTGAGAGGCTGTTCCTCAACCCGTACATGGGTGATCGCGCATATACCCTGTGTTGGTTTTCCTTTATATATTATTGGAATTATGAATGGTGATTTATGAATATTATCTTTTGATATGTTTCAGTATACTCTTAAAGTACCTTTTGAATTATACTATGATAGTATGTTTCTACGATTATACTGGATTTTCAAATAGGGGGTTAGTATATTGAAAAGAGAAAGGTTTTGCAAAAACTTTGATTTTTGTCCACTCACACTTTTGTTTTTGCGCCCCCCTTCAGGACATAGTGATAGTGCATCCGGCGAAGTCGAGGCTTTTGCGTGGCAGCTCTGATCATCCATCCCGACCATGTAGGGATTCATCTTTTCTTTCCAGTTTCTATAATAATATCCATCCCTGTTATGGATAGAGATTCTAGGAACTTGTTTCATTATTTGATTTCCGCTGTTTCAAAATTAGTACGCTCTGAACCATATGCATATTGACATTGAATTTCGTAATGTTATTACAATTTAATTTTTGGTTACACTAAGTGTTGTCATGCATTTAATGGCTTCGTCACTTACGAGTGTCGGCCAGCGCGCCCGCACTCGGTATCCACGTGGGTATCGAGGGTGGGGTGTGTCAACCCATGTACGTGTTGAGGAATAGCCTCTCAATCCCCGTACAAGCACTTTACGTTATCAATCAATTTGTACTTCTAGTACCACACACATTTAAGCACTTGCGCAATAGCGCGTCACACCCGAATCCTTACGTAGTGGGGCCTTTTCCCAAAAATAAACATAAACATAAGACAAGTTTGCACTAAGGTATTTACCGGACAATACCCCTGGAGTACATTGCGTGTGACCCAAACATGTGAGACTTGTCCTACGGCCGTGAGAGGGTACTACAACAAAGTGAAAGCATACCAAGTGTGTTTGAAAACATACATATATAATCATGTGTTTAGATATAAAGAACAATATCCATTTCATAATTTCCCAAATAGTCAAACCTTTTGTAATCGAACATATTCATGCTTAGAAGTCATAGATTAAATATCAATATATCCATATAATATTCATATCTCAAAATCATTCCATAATAGATATATATATAAACATGCCTCAAAAACATTTAAACTCATAATTATATCAAAGCAATAATTATTTTCAAGCATATAAACCATTTAAGAAAACAAAAGTCCACTCACTGGTGCTCGGGAGTGTAATCAATCTCGGTGTTGCCCTCCTCGAAGCGTGGAGTCGAAGAATTACCTATTTAATATTAGGGAAAAATGTTAAAAACATCCCCTAATAAATAATTATAACCCTTATATAAAAAGAAACCAAAAATAATATTATTTTGGCGAAAACGGGCTCGAAAAACGATTTCCGGGGCCCGAAAACCTTGCCGCCGTCGGCGCAGCCGCACGCGCCGCCACGCACCTGCTGACGTCATCCCACGCTCATGCTGACGTCAGTGCCGTTAAAGTCAACGGCATCAGTCAAACTTAACGGAATATACCTTTTCTGAAGGAATATGCTGACGGCGTCAGGAATATTCCGTTATCGTCACGGAATATATTTCTTCACCCTCAACCTCTCACCGGTCGCCGGAGCCGCCGCCGGCACCGCCGTCCTCCGCCGCCTGGTTCGCCGGATTTTCTGGAAAATTCACCGATTTAATCCCAAACCTTCAAAAATTCATAACTCCTTCATTCCTTGGCGAAATTTAACGTGCCATATATCAAAATGAAGGTATTGATAAGTAGAATATTTTCATACCAATTTGGGGCCGGAAAAATGGCCGGAGATGGCCTGAAATTGGCCAGAAAGCTTCGGGAAACCCTAAATTCGTTCTCCTTCAAAACTGCACCAAATTCCACGTTCTTTATGTCAATTTGAACCTACTCAATGTAATAAAACCAATGAAAATGGATTTGAGGCTTACCTAAGTCGGGATTGTACAGAAACTTGAATTGCAGTTTGCCGATTTTGTTCCGGAATGGGTTTGGCCAATTTGGTTCGAGTTTGAAGAATCTGGAATCACAGTCTCGTCCAAAATAACGAGACGATCACAATGGCTATGATCTTGAGCGACGGTTCGACGGTTTTGTGATTCGTCCAAAATTTTAGGGTTTGGGTGGTTTGGGAGGTTTTGGCTGAGAGAGAGAGAATGAGAGAGAGAGATCGTGCAGAGTGAATGAAGGGGTTGGACGAGACTGTGACGGGTTGTATTTTTATGACCACTAGGGGTATTTTGAATTTTACATAAAATTTTTATGACGGGTTGTAACAAAAACCCAGCTGCAAACTTATAGTTTGTGCATCAAAATCTTGTGTCAACCCACACAAATCTTTTGAGAATATGTTTGCATTGTTCATGATCTAAAACCTTGTTTTTCCAAATCTTCATATAGACCTTAGTCTTGGATTCTCATTTAGTTTCTTCCTTCAACCTTTTGGCGGGAGAAACTGACTTGTCATTATTTGAATCCACAACTGCATTAAATTTTTACATATTCACATCATTTGCATGGTTCATGCTTGGTTTCGGTGCCACAAGATGATGAGCTCAACGCATGAAGCTGCCCTCTTGTGAAGACTGAAGACAACTCCATTTAGTGCAATATAACATTGCACAAAGGTACAAGCTGCTCTTAGAATAAGTCTAGGAATTGAGATTGTTGTGATTATCTTTGTATGAACCTTATTTCTCACTAGTGGACTGGACTCCTGAGAGTCCCCCGGTTTTTTAACCCAGTTAGGGGTTTTTCCGGGCACCAAATTGATGTGTGTTATTTGATATATCATGTTTACTTGTATCATTGTTAATACTACATGCTCTTTCCATGTTATCTGATCTGTGAACTATTTTGTGTGCATGTTTATTATAATTAAAATTAATCTGAGTAGTGTCTGACTGGTTGTGTAACCTTGTCAATTAAGTTTAATTCCTATAACTGTGTTTACTGTCAGTAACAGTCTTGTATCTAGTTGACTAGTTATTTCGACTAGTCATATATATACAAGAGTTTGCTTTTGTTGTAGATTATTCCACCTGGTATCAATTTCAATTGGTATCAGAGCGTCAGCTCTAGACGTACATAGAGTGATCTCTGGGATTTACTGGTACTGGGTGGAATCTCACCATGGAACGTGATAGGGCATCTGTGTCTTGCAACGCTCCTCCATTTTTTGATGGTACTGACTATGCTGCATGGAGTGAGAAATTTCAAATCTTCTTGGATGCTCAGGATCTGAATGCCATTGACTACCTTAGTCTTGAATGGAAGGCTCCATCAAAAACAGTAGATGGCGAGAAGGTATTGAAACCAAAGGGTGATTGGACCACCGGTGAAGTGACTGCTGCAATGGCAAACAAAAAGGCGAGGAATGCAATTGTTTCGGCCATTTCTCGTGCTCAGTTTGGTCAGATTCGACATTGTGCAACCGCCAAACAAGCATGGGATAAACTCAGAATTATGCATGAAGGTGACACGCAAGTAAAAGATCTTAAACTTCAAATGACTCAGACAAAGTTTGAAGAGTTGAAAATGGATGAATCCGAGTCCTTTTCTGTGTTCTATGAAAGGCTAGAAGGTTTGACAAATGAGGCTATAAGCTTGGGAAAACAGATTGATGAGACAACCATTGTGAAGAAGATACTAAGAGTTTTTCCAAAGAAGTTTAGTGCAAAAAAGACAGCTATCCAAGAAGTATCTAATGGTAGTGGTCTCGAGGCTTACATTTGTCAGAAACGACGAGAAATTTGCCGGACCAGAGGTCTCGTCGGAGTTCAGTAGTTTGGGCAATTTTCATTTCGACTTTCAAGAGATGAGGACCGAGGCATTGTTCACCAGGGAGGGAGGGTCACTGTGATGGTCTAGTTGGTCTGGGTTCAACGAAAAGTGGAGGAGCTGCTGGGTTTATTTTTCGGTTCGTGTGTGTTACCGAGAGAGATGAGAAGGGGAATGAAGTTAAGGTTTAATTTGAAACCAAAACTTTCAATTTTATTTAATGAAATACTCTCCAAATTTCTGGAAAGGAAAAATAAATAAATTTTACGAAAAAACTGTAAAATCTGCTACTAACATGAAATTATTAATTTGCCCTCAAACTTGAAAGTTTTGTAGAATATTCATTTCAACTCCAAATTAAGCTTCGCCTGCGTCCACGCGTTCGTATCGACGAGTACTACATGGTTAAGCTAAAAGGATAATTGATATGTGTCATGAGAACAAAGGTCAACAAAAACTCAACATTTACCCTCTAGGGGCATTTTGGTAATTTCACATAGAAATTTGGTGCGGGTTGTAACAACACTTGTCATTATCCATTAATAATATCCGCTTAGATTTTTTATAAGATTCTCGTTCACATAGTGGCACATGTCATTATCTAATCTTTATCAATTCTAGATATTTCTCCATAAAAACCCTTCAAATCACCACATATACTCATATCAATCTCCTCTATCCTCCCTACTCATCTCAATTCATAGATTTTTAGAAAAGAAAGTTCTTTCAACAATGTCTTAAGAAATGAAGCGAGAAGATGAAGAACGAACAAGCCAACATGCCTAACAGCGAAGGCGGAGAAACGCATCAACCAGTCAAGTGGTACAAATGGTGACAACAATCAATGAAAACTACCCACAACCAAGTCAAGTGGTACAAGTGGTACAAATGGTTCAAGAACCGGTCGTGAGTCCAACCTTAATAGAAAAGTTATTTTATCTCAAATTCTTTGTACCCGAAAGGTTATTTTCGAACAAGATTTAGGATGCGACCACAATTGTTCAACAAAATCATGATTGCTATTTGCAACCATGATAATTACTTTGTTCAAAAGAGAGATGCTGCCAATATTTTAGGTCTTCTTCCTCAGCAAAAAATGATGGTTGTCTTGCGGATGCTTGCTTATTGGGCATCTGCAGACACGGTTGATGAAATCTGTAGGATGAGTGTTACAACCCGTCCCAAAATTTTTGTGAAATGACCAAAATACCCCTAGGGTCGATGTTGACTTTTGTTGACTTTTCGTGACGATTTCTAAAAATTTATTTCTTTACATATTTTTGATGTACTCGTCGACACGAACGCGTGGGCGCAAGCGGAACTCAATTCGGAGTTCAAACGAACGTTTTACGAAGCTTTAAAGTGTAGGGGCATTTTGGTAATTTTCCACTCCGTGTGTGGGAATTAGGGTTTTGGGCTGACTGCACAGCAGCCAACCCTCCCCCATTTGCTGCACGTCACTTTTCCACTCTTCCTCTCTTTCTCTCCCATTTTCTCTCAAAGCCAAAATACGTACCGAAACCCTAATCTTGGACGAATCACAAAACCGTCGAATCGTCGCCCAAAATCCATACGATCACGATCGTCTCGTCATTCTGGACGAGGCTGTGATTTCAGATTCTTCAAACTCGAACTCGATCGTTCAAACCGACGTCGGAACGGAATAGGCGAACTGTTCATCGACTTTCTGTACAATCCAGACCAAGGTAAGCCTCGAGACCATTACCATTGGCTTTGTTGGATTGAGTAGGTTCAATTTGATATAAAGTACGTCAAATTTGGTGCAGTATTGAAGGAGAACGGAATTAGGGTTTCCCGAAGCTTTCCGGCCAATTTCAGGCCATCTCCGGCCACTTTTCCGGCCTCAAATAGGTATAAAAATATTCTACTCCTCAATACCTTCAATTTGATATATGGCACGTCAATTTTGGACAAAGAATGAAGAAGATATGAATTTTTGAAGTTTTGGGACATAATCGGTACTTAATTTCCAGATTCCGACGAACCAGACGGCGGCGGACGGCGGCCGGCGGCGGAGCTCCGGCTACCGGCTAGAGGAAGGAGGAGAGGGAATATTCCGTTAACGGTAACGGAATATTCCTAACGGCAGGGGAATATTCCGTTAAACTTAACGGTGCTGACGTCAGCAGGCGCGTGGGGCGCGTGGCAGACGTCAGCAGCGCGTGGGGTGACGTCAGCAGGGCGCGTGGGGCGCGTGACGCGCGTGGGGGACACGCGCCAGCGCGTGGGACCACGTGCCAGCGCGTGGCGACACGTGCCAGAGCGTGAAGCCACTCGCCGGCGCCTGGCCGGCGCGTGGGGGCGCGTGCAGGCGCGTGAGGGGGTTTCCCGGCGCGTGGAGCGGTTTTCCGACCATTTCCCGGCGCGTGCGGCGGCGCACGGCGGCGCCGGCGGCGGTGGACGGCGGCGGTAGGGTTTTCGGGGCCCGGAATTCATTTTTCGAGCCCGTTTTCGCAAGAATAATATTATTTTTGGGGGGTTCTTCTTTAGGGCTTAATTTTAATTATTTTTAGGGATGTTCTAATTTATTCCCTAACTTTAAATAGGTAATTCTTCGACTCCGCACACCGAGGAGGGCAACACCGAGGGAGATTTCACTCCCGATCACCTGTGAGTGGACATTTACTTTATAAAATGGTTTCTATGATTATAAATGTTTATGATTTTGTTTTTATATGGTTTTAAAATGGCTTTTTAAGCATTGTTTACTTATATATATTTATTTATAAATATATATACTTGTTGATTATTATTTGTGCAACCATAATTGTTTTATTTATGGTATATACATATTGGAAAATGGTTTGTATTGGGATTATTTATCAAAGCATGATTATATGTTTTGAAAAGGGTTATACTATGAATTTATTTTGCACAAGTATGAAATGGTATATGACATATGTTTTGAGGGAAGTTATTATTTATGCCATATAAATTATTTGGGAATTTTGAATGGGATTTTGATTCCTATATCTATACACATGAGTATGTATGTATGTTTTCAAACACACTAGGTATGCTTTCACTACGTTGTAGTACCGTTCTCATGGCCATAGGACAAGTCTCACATGTTTGGGTCACACGCACTGTACTCCAGGGGTATTGTCCGGTAAATACCTTAGTGCAAGCTTGTCTTACGTTTATTGTTGTTTATGGGGAAAAGGCCCCACTACGTAAGGACTCGGGTGTGACGCGCTGCGGCGCAAGTGCTTACATGTGTGTGGTACTAGGAGTACAAATTAGTGGATAACGTAAAGTGCTTGTACGGTGATTGAGAGGCTGTTCCTCAACCCGTACATGGGTGATCGCGCATATACCCTGTGTTGGTTTTCCCGTATTATATTATGTTTAAATTATGAAATGTGGTTTATGAATATTTTACATTTGATATGTTTCAGTATACTCATAAAGTACCTTTTGAACTATAGTATGATAGTATGTTTTACGATTATACTGGATTTCCAAATAGGGGGTTAATATGTTGAAAAGAGAAAGGTTTTGCGAAAACTTTGATTTTTGTCCACTCACACTTTTGTTTTTGCGCCCCCTTCAGGACATAGTGAGATAGCATCTGGCGAGGTCGAGACTTCTACGTGGCAGCTCTGATCTTTCATCCCGACCATGTAGGGATTCTTCTTTCTTCCAGTTTCTATAATAATATCCATCCCTGTTATGGATAGAGATTCTAGGAACTCAGTTTATTACTTGTTTCCGCTGTTTCAAATTTAGTACGCTCTGAACCATATGCATATTGACATTGTTTTCCGCAAACTTTATTATAAATTAATTTCGTTTTCACAAGTGTTGCCATGCATTTAATGGCTTCGTCACTTACGAGTGTCGGCCAGCACGCTCGCACTCGGTATCCACGTGGGTATCGAGGGTGGGGTGTGTCAATGAGGAAATCCACTGTACTAGATTCCCTTGATAAGTTCTGCAAAGCAATCAAGGACTTATACACCGCGGAGTACCTTTGCCAAACCACCACATTGGACCTTAGAAGGCATCTTCAAAAAGTTGAGAGACCAGGCTTTCCTGGCATGAGTGGATGCATTGACCATATGCATTGGCAGTGGAAAATTTTCCCAAGTGCGTGGCAAGGAGGTTATGGAAATTGAAAAGGTACAGAAATCGAAAAGGTAAAAAAAGTCTCATTTTGGAGGCGGTGACATCATTTGATACATGGATTTGGCATGCTGGCCTTCTCCTATTTTCAATGACGTGTTAAGAGGAGAGTTTCGACAAATCACATATGAAATCAACGATACAAGGTACTCAGGAGAATACTATCTAGCTGGTAGAGTTTAATACTTTGCAGCAATGCAAGAGAGGTATAGGAAGAATGTAGAGAGGTATTTTGGTATCCTCCAAGCTTGTTGGGCTATTATTAGAGGGGCTACTCACTTGTTTGATGATAGGGCGCTTCAAAGCATCACGATGATGTGCATCATCCTGCACAACATGATTGTGGAAGATGAGTATGATTACGACACCGAAGAAGTCTTGGACGAAGACACGATGAACAATTCAAGAACTAGAATTTATAGGGCTCATTACAACATTGAAGAGCCCGCCCATCATGACCCATTAGAAAGGGATCAACATTACCACGAGATGGTCATTCAACGTTACCATACAATCCATTCACCTTTCATCCACAAAGAGAGTTAGCCTGACTTGATGGAGCACTTGTGGGCATTAAAACATGCTAGTAATAAATGAATCTCATTTTTATGCTTTCAATAAATGGCAAAGATACTTGTTGTGTTCAAGTATGCTTTGTAAGTGTGTTCCTTTTTCTTTTTTCTTTTTTTGTGTGTTTAATGTTTTTGGCGTGTTCTATGTTTAAGTATGCTTTGTAAGTGTGTTATGTGTAAGTTTGTTGAACTTTGTTTGTGTGTGTTTAATTGTGAACTTTGTAAGTTTGTTCCTTGAAAATAAAACAATTGTCTATTTCAAATAAAAAGCAAAGCATAGCATTATAACAAGCATAATTAATTAAAAATAAAAGGCGAATCCTAGCATACTAATATAACCAAGTCCGATATTAAAACAACATTGTTCTTAGTACCCTACAACGCAAGATTAATTTGATTGGTGGTGCTAAGTCCGTCATCCCTTGGAACATATGGAACTTCTTGGTCTTCCTCGGGAAAATGTCTTTTCATGGCAGCCTCTCATTCTTTTCTCCAAAAACGTTTTGAATTAGGAGTCATTTCTTTGAGGCGTCAGGACATGGTATCCTGATCCTTCTCATCTTGCCTTTCTTGCCCATTTAATTCCCTTTCTCTTGCATTTGCTTCATATCTAGCCTTGTTTTACTCATAAACGAACCGGTCGTGCTCCAGATTCAATGCATGTTGGCGAGCCAATTCATTAACTAATTTTAAATAATCATTATTAGAAGAACTACATCTTGCAGCTTTTTTCTTAGCAGCTTTCTTGCCAATAGGCCTCGAGGTTTCTTGGGTCAGTTCTACCGATTCTTTTGGGGTCTCTGACGGCGCCTCCAATGGCGACTCTTGAATAGTTAATTCGTGCAGGGGAATATAATTTAAGACGTCTGGACCAACATGCATAATTTTGTATTTTAGAGTATGCATGACAATGTCCCATAATTCGTGCCCTGTGAATAATCTGTTGTTGTTAGCAAGATTGAACCACATTTGTACTTATAGTTGCTGAAAAAAGAATTGTGAAAAATGACATAATAAATTACGTAATCAAATGATTAATTTTAATTAACTAAACAATTGTTAAACAACATAATAAATTGTTATTACCTCCTTGGCTAGATTATGGCCACTTCGATATAGGGTATCCGGTTTTGTAATGGCTTCTTTCCAAGATTTCATCTCTTTATATAGATGCCAGTACCTATTAGTCAAGGATTGCTCGATCTGGGACGTGCCTTGCATCTTCTCGACAAAAAGTGCATGAATCTTCTTCCATATTATGTCCACCCTCATCTCATTTCCGTTGATCGGGTCATGAGTAGCACGCACCCAAGCCTCCAATAGTGCAATATCTTCGGCAATCGACCAAACTACCTTCTCAGTCATTTTTTTTTTGTAACAAAAGGATTTGGAAAGTGGAAAACAAATATAGGAGATTGTTGGAAAATAAATATTGATGTGAGGAATGAAGAAGATGGTTGGGGATATTTGATAGAAAAAAAAACTATTGTTTTCTTCTTTTTTTTAAAATTTTTTTTTTCTCTTTTTAACGATCAAATTAATCCTGACTGTTTGTTTTTTTTTTTAAATTTTCAATCCAACACACCAGGTTGTGCCTCGTGGCACAACAATAACAATTAAAAAAAATTACCATTGAAAATCCAACGGTCCAGATCATTTCTCCGTTGAAATACAATGGCTACAGGATTGCCATGTCAAAGAGTCGTTGGCTCAAAATGGTAGATTTGCTGCAATGGACCCCAAGTCATCAAGTGTTGTAGGCTCCCCACGAGTCATCCACGCGTGTGTTGCACGCACTTGTTGCAAAAAAAAAAAAAAAAGTGGTTGACGTCACGCTTTCTCGCTGGCGTGAAGTCGAACCCACCATTTGCCCTCTTCATTTTGGACCGATGGAAGAGGTTTTTGGGCTTGAAAGGCAAGTTTCTTGCCTTTGCCTTTTCCACACCGGTGGAACTGCTCGAATGGAAAATGCAAAATGCTTTATAATGACCATTTTAACGTTTTTTTTTTTAAATCTTTTGTCAGTAAGCTTATGGAGAATTTTTAGGAAGTGAGCCTCTTTAGTTAAAAAGAGAAGTAAATAGGATCTAAAATATACATCTTCCCAATTAAGTGGAACTCACATTTACATCTCAAATAGAATCCAAAATACATAGACTTAGGATCCAAAATATACATTTTCCGAATCAGATGTAAATGTAGTCTTTTACATTTCAAATTTGCAACTCTCCGATGAAGGTGCTCTAACGGGTCAAAATTTACTTATGGATCTCAAGCTCAATAGGAAAATCATTGCATTCTGGATTAATCCAAACTCAAATGGCATAACATTTATTGAAAATTACAATGGTTTTAAACTCAATGGTACAAACAGTAAGTGGAGGCAAATTGACATCTTTAAATGTTTAAACAGTAGCAAGAGTCTCTATAAACTGATGAGCATGAAAGCATCCAATATGTAATGCTGTATTTGTTTTGGTGGATTTTGGATCAAAATCACAAATCTCCATGAAGCTCTTATCTCTAATATTATAAGATATAAACTTACCAGGAATGTGCAGCAACAGTGATGAGCCCTCTTCAGTTTCTTGGACAAAAAGTAAAACAAACGCGTAAAAACGAGAATCATAGTGATGGGGGTGAAGGTAGTCTCTAACCATCTCCGGAAATGCATCGAGGATCGCAGAAATGTCGATTTGGTACTTTACAATCCACCTTGAGTAATCCCTCTCCAATTCAAAGACTTGGAACTGAGTGGTGCTTGGACCATAAATTTCAACAAGGTGCAAATGGCCACCGGATTCACCAAAATATCTGAACCTTCTATCACCCCAGTGCTCGTCTGATGGAGGACCAGGCATTGATCTGAGGCGCTCTTGATTGATATCAAAACATAACGTAGCTCCTGTTGGGTTAATCCAGTGTATTGCATCATTCCAAACCACCCCATTTTCAAACACCATGTCGGATGGGGCCGCAAAAGGAGATCCGGAAACCCTCCAAGTTCGAGTCTCGGATGCGTATATCTGAATTTGGTAGTGATCATGTGCTGCTGATGAAGAGCAATTCCGAACGCAGACGACTAGGTAGTGAGGTGATTTGGATGGATCAAAAGCTAAATAAACCCCTAAAATAGTTGCGAATGAATCATGACCCTCGGCATTAGATGGAGGAAGCGTCAAGAATTGCCTTGTTGAAGGGTTGCAGACATAATAGCTACGAGTTTTTCCCAACTTGTGAAAGCTACACCCCAAGGCCAGGCCATTGATGGACTGCAACAACTTAACACCTGCAGAATCATCAATGAAGTCAAGAGACGAAAAGGGTTGTTCTGAACTGCTGCAATTGAGAGATAGGTGACTGATGAGGCCGGGAATTCGAGACAAGAGGATGCATGCAGAGGCAAGTCTGCGGTGGCGGCTATAGAAATTTGGGCTGGAGATCAGACAGAGCCACTGCTTGGAGACACATTTAAACCGGAGAAGCGATTTCACCGGCAGGCGTAGGAGGATCAATTTGACGAGGTCTTCGTTGTAAGCTACTGCCGCAGCTGCAGGCACCATTTTTTTTTAGTGCTTTCAGATCTCATCAGCAGCTGTGAAGAGACCATCAATTGGCATAGGGATAAAATTATATATGCAACAAATATATAAAGCACAACAACTATCGATGCAAAAGTATTTGCACTAAAAATTTCTGAATTCTTTACTGACCATGTGCCTGATACCTTCCATCTCACTCTCTCCCTTGAAGAATTGTCTTTCTCTTCTTCAATTGTTAGCTGGGAAAACGTTAGTTTTAATGGGAATTAAATTATTTTGTACATCAATTATTCCAACAACTTGTAATTGTTTATTGTTATAGCCATAGACTATATTTTTTACAGATCAGAAAGGGTAGAACGATGGTGGAATGAATAAAAACATAACACAAGCAAAGTAGTCCACATGAAACACGTGAATAGTACACACTTGAACAATTTCAAATTTGTTTTCCACTTTCTCTGGTGAGACTGTGACACTAGAAAATACTAGGAGATAGTAGTAGAATATGAAGAAACTGTTATAAAATAATGGATGGCTTATGTAAGGGATGATGTCATCCATTACCATCCTCATGTATAAAAAGGGGATGAAAGAAGGAAATAAAATCGAAGAGAAAAAAAAGAAAAAGGAGAGAATAAGAAAAGAGAGCAGACGGGAAGAAAGAAAGGAAAAGAGAAAGAAAAGAAAAGAAGAAAGAGAAGGAGAGAAAAGAGAGATAGAAGAAAATAAGTACTCCGATAATTTCGGATATGGAAATATTACTGCTCCGAGGAGGTTCGGCAAATATCGCGTCTCATTTACTTTCCACTGCACGCTAATATACCCGTATTTTACACCAAAAACAGAAATATGTGGAGTGTAAATATTTTTCTCTTTTAATAATTAACGAATCAAATTACTGCAAAATTGCAAATTTCTATATGCGCATGGATCCCAAACTACATGTGATTGCATTGTTATTAACTATCTTTTATTTTCCTTTTGTTTTTATAATCATTTGTTTTTGTTGTTTCCCTGACCGCATTATTGATTACCAATAATGTCACACCTCAAACATAATGTAGAAAAAAATGTTATTTATCTATCAATATGGTATGGAACCTTAAGCCATCTCTAATAGAGGGCCAAAATCTCAAACTTAGCCTTTTTTTATTCAAAATTCATCTCCAATAGAGGGCCAAAAGAATTCACCCAAAAAGATTCAGGGGTCAATTTCTTAGGGACTTGCTACATTTGGCCCGTTTAGTAGGAATGGGCTACCACTATTCATGGACCTCATGAAGTGAAAAAACTATCTAGGACAACACATGGCAACAATCAAGTGTTGCGGGTTGCATGTTTTATCATGCACCCTCAGCTTTTTGTCCACAAGATGACATGGCCGTTTAAATCTAAAGCGCACATCAAACTTTTTTTTTTTTAAACTTTAAAAAAGTAAAAACAAAATTTTAAACTGACAAAATATATGAAATCTTGCTAAATGGTTTTCAATCTTACATGGATCACATCGATCAGATATGAACAGAGAGTCGAATTGAGATACGATTAGATATGAATAGAGAAGAATTGAAAATTTGAGGTACGATCAAATATGAATAGAAAGTCGATGCCCAGTTCGACTGGTCGGCCTAACACTGGTGACCGATCCCAGGACAAAGTAACAGACTAGTCAGACAATGTTGATGCTTCTTCCCCCTCTCTTCTCCAACTATAGTACCAACTAATGACCATGCTCCTGGGAATACTCATGAGGTAAGTCCCACTACACCTATTAGTACATCAACTAATCCAACTTATTAGTTACCTTACATGCATAACCACAGGAAACCACCTAATAGATATTCACCTAATGAAGCAAAGAAGTCTAGATATCCAATTGCCAACTGAAGGGAAAATTTGTGGATTAACCAAGTTCATTAAGCAACATCATTAAGCATGCATTTAACAATTAAAGGCGGAAACATGCTTCTATGCACTTAAAACGAAACTTAACCCAAGAAATTCAAAACCTAGTAGATATGGTGAACCATGACTCAAATCAAAACAAATTTTGAGTTGTGAAATCATATACCTTTGTAGATTCCTCTTTGCCTAAGCAAAGGCTAATCACCCATAGAGAGGGCCTTCATTCCTTGCTTGGATGATGATGGATGAATTGGATTCTCCAAGTTCCCAAAGTAGGGAACCTCTAAGTCTCCACACCAAGGAGAGCCTTGATGAGAAGATGAGTGCCCTAGAGGAAGTGAGATTGCTAGCTATTTTCCTCTAGGGAGCCGGCCTCTTTGAGAGAAGAGAGCATTTTCATGCTCAACCATTCTCCCAAAAGAAAACCACTAAGTTATGAAATGTTACAAAGTTTCCTTTATAACCTTTTTCACAATGTAGTGGCAAACTTGCAATTAAAGCAAGTTTGCTACACATACACCAAATGGCCGGCCATGTTGGGTTCATTGGGCTTTTGGGCCCTAATGTATTATTAGTCATTAAGTTGTCATACAACTTAAGTCAATGGGCTTGACGTTCGAAGCCCATTGGGCCTTGAGGCCCAAAACTAACCCGAGGTCTATAACGAACTTATTCGTTTGATTAATTAACATATTAATTAATCCTTGCCATAAATAATTAAACCATTTAATTATTCTTACTCATCTCCATTGTTTCATCAAACTCTACCTTACTCGGTGTACGATCCATTAGGTTCCTTTTAGCGAGGCAGTGGAGGATTAGAACTCTTTCAAATCTATTCCGAATTGAAACATACTTTCAATTCTCCCTTAAGTGATTATACACCTATAGGGTATCCACAAACCATGAGTGACACCTAGCAGTATGTCATGGCTACCCAAGCTAATCAGAAGAGGTGGAGAACCTATTCAGTTAGGATTGCAATGCAATACGGTCCTTCTCTAATACAATACTCTCGACCACATTGTTTGGTTTGATAGTTTATTCATGTCTACTATCCAATGTGATTCCAATACTTATATGATTACATTGAATATGATTTGGAACGACTTCCTAAATCTTATTCATACTCTGGCCAGAGATTCTTAATCATATCATAGAGTATTCTCCCTCAAACGGTTTAAAGGTCAGAGATCCCTTGTTGCGCATTCACTTGCCTCCATGGCTAAGTAGCTTAACCCCAACGATGCCGTGGACACCCTCGGATGGGGTGCCTTTGACATAATCAAAGATTAAGGACCTCACCACAAGACAACTGTGATGCCTCAGGTCAAAGGACTAATTTGCATTATCCCAACTATGAGTTCTCATGTGACATGAACATGAAAACTCATCGTTGATCGCGTTCAGTGAACTCATTCCATATTGAGCACCTACATGCTTGTCTTGGTGTCAGTTACACCAATGACTCGAGACTAGTCACTCTCCCTGAGAGAAGACATAACATGTACTGATCTTAACGGACTGTCAATGCCCAATTGGCAATCCTATTCATCAGGAACGTTTAGGATATGTCTATGATCGAGAATGGTCTCATGAACCTAACTTGTTTAGATTACATTCTACTAAGCACATATTCCTTGGACTTATTGTTTAAGCATATAACATTTATATGAGACTACTATAAACAATAATCTATGCCCTTTATATTAAACCAAATTAGTTTAACATGTGAAATGTCCGTAAAGTATCATCATATGATTGGTTTTAGGGCACATTTCCAACACCAACCATGTTTCATTCCACAAGTTATCAGAACCAGGCAAGACATTCATATAGCAACTATCAGCTGACAGTGTTTCTAGTTCTTAAAAAGAAGCATTATTCGAAACTAGGTGGACCAAAGCAATGGAGGAAGAAATGAGTGCGCTTCAAAAGAATCAAACATGAGATTTAGTTTTCCTACCAAAAGGAAATAAGACAGTGGGGTGCAGGTGGGTATGCACAATCAAACATAAAGCTGATGAGTCCATTGAATGGTACAAGGCACGATTAGTTGCTAAGGGTTATACTCAAACCGATGGCATTGACTACGAGGAGGCTTTTGCCCCGGTAACAAAGATCAATACTTTGAGAATATTGTTTTCTTTAGTAGCAAATCTAGACTGGCCATTACAACAGTCTGATGTGAAAAATGTCTTTTTACATGGGGATCTTAAAGAAGAGGTGTATATTGATATTCCACCAAGATAAACCTCACCTACGCAAACGGGAGTTGTGTGTAACTTAACAAAGGCTTTGTATGGTCTGAAGCAATCGCCACATGCATGGTTTGGGCAATTCCGAATGGCCATGCGAAAGTATGGGTTCAAGCAAAGCAACTCAAATCATAAGCTCTTCTTGAAGCATCGAATGGGTAAGATAACGACATTCATCATTTATGTAGACGATATGATTGTTACAGGAGATGATAGGGAAAAAATCTCAAAGTTGAAGAATTATTTGGCAACTGAATTTGAGATGAAAGACCTCGGTGGGCTCAAGTATTTTCAAGATATTGAGGTGGCTCGATCAAAACAGGGTATATTCTTAACTCAAAGGAAATATGTGATAGACTTATTAACAGATACAGAGAAGCTTGATTGCAAACCTGTAGATACTCCTATTATTCAGAGTCACCATCTTGCAGAATATCCCGATCAGGTTCCGACCAACAACGAGCGCTACCAGAGGTTGGTTGGAAGGTTAATTTACTTGTCTCATACTCGTCCAGATATCACTTATGCAGTGAGTGTTGTGAGTCAGTTTATGCACTCTCCGAGTGAAGATTACATGAATGTTGTTGTTAGGATACTTCGATACTTAAAGTCAGCATCAAGTCGAGGTATTATGTTTTCCAAGAATGAACACTTGAAGATAGATGGATACACAGATGTAGATTAGGCAGGAAATATTATCGATAGGCGATCTACTTTCGTTTACTTTACATTTTTGGGAGGTAACTTGGTTACTTGGCGAAGTAAGAAACAAAAGGTAGTAGCTCTGTCAAGTGCGGAAGCAGAATACAGAGGAATCCTAAAAGGAGTGTTGAGTTACTTTGGCTTCGGAGGTTGTTTACGGAATTTGGGTATCCACTGGTGTCAGTAACATATTTGTTTTGTGACAACAAAGCTGCTATTGATATCTCTCATAATCCAATTGAACATGATCGTACTAAACATATTGAAGTTGACATGCACCTTATTAAAGAAAAAATTGGATGCAAATATTATTTAATTTCTATTTGTACAATCAGAGGATCAATTGGCGGATATTTTGACAAAGCTAGTTTCAAGTCAAGCATTTGAAAAAGTAAATTTATCTTAAAACCCAACTGCAAGATCGAATATAAAGTTCAATCATGTACTGTATAGAAAATTGGAAAACGATAGTGCAAGACAGAAAAGTAAAGAACATACTACTTGAGCTTTAAAGGGGGAAAAACCTCAAAGAGGAAAAATCCTTGGGCAGAGATGCCAGTAAAAATCCACTAAGAAAATAACAGAGACTTTACAAGACTCATACAAGACCCAAGCACATAACCAAACCAGCCTTGCCCTCTCGATATTGAAAGTCTTATACACACAGCGCGGTCACACACAACTAGGGTCAGAAAGTTCACACATTTAAAAGCAAATGCAAGCAAACACCAAATAAACAATATAAAAGACTGAATTGTGAGTATAAGTAACTGACAAACAAACAATGTGAGCTAATACCAATACAATTAAGAGAGAAAACTGTTTTGAACATACTAGGGAATTCAAATAGTGTAAGTAGTGTTGATGGTAATTCCAAAAATAAGAGCCAAAATATGATGTATCAATCACACAATATGAAATGCAGATCCAATCCCATGATCCTCAAAAAATGAGTTTCAAGTAAAGCGTTTCTAACTAAATAGTTAGAAATAAATGTGAACATGATTTATAGAAGCTCTTGGAGACACTCAAAACATATGAGACTCCACATCAAGCTATATAAATTTATAGAGCATTAACACAGAACTTATTAGCATAGAATTTTGGTAATTACTTTGGAGGGGCGAGAGGAACCCTATCGTTGAAGGTCTACAAGATGCAAGCATCCATCAACTCCCCTCGAAATGAGAGAGGATCAACCCACACAGTGCATCAACTCTTTAAATGGTAGCTTTCACTCTAGTGTGATGGGTAGCCTTTCCCATATAGCTTAGTTGACTGTCAAGTTTTACACATGCGTCTTCTTTATGGAGCTTTCACTCTCTTACATAGGTAGCCTTTTCCATTTCGTCCCAATTCTTCACACTTTTCAAGTTATATTATAATGTAAATTATCAAAAGTGAATGGGTCTCACAATATTAACTAGTTCAAGTGCAAAACAAAATGTGTGATATTTGAGATTAAAATAATCAAGAGAAATAATATTTCACGTCAACATTTATTTAAAACTTGAAGGCAATCTCAGTTCAAGAAAAATTCACAAGATCAGATCATGATGGAATGTTATAAGCAATCCCATTGAAACAACAAATTATGCAAAACACACATTCCTATTCTACATGCAAGCAATACAATGATTATGCAAAAGGCTCTAAGCAAAAGGAATTAATTCTCAACATAACATACACCAATTGATTTCCGAAGATGTTTAAATTTAAGAGCAAATGCAACCTTAGTTCATGAGAAATCATAAAAATCTACTGCATGATTGAATCAACCATGCAGTCTTACATCAACAAAAATAATTCTAACTAAAACAGAACATAATTTTAATGCAAAGAGAACTAAAACATAAATTTAAAAAGTACATACTTAAACTCCATGAAAACACACATATGAATGCAAACTTGGGAAGATGATGGAACATTCAATCAATGGAAACTACACCAATGGATTTACTAACATTTTCAAATTCATCATTATCCAAAAGTTTTGATATGTCACTACCAAAAACGTGAGCATTAGAGGTGGATCATTAGGGGCGGAATAGTGGAATTGTCTCTATTAGTTATGATTAGGGGCGGATTTAATTAGGGACACAATTAATGTATAATAGAGGCAGATTATTTTGTCCTAATTAATTTTGGCATATTAGAGGCGAAATTTATCAACCATGTTCATTCACCTTCACCTTCACAACCATAATCTTTCTCCTCCCTCTTCTCTCCATTTTCCTTCGTTCATGAATGTCCTCTCCTCTCCTCTTCTCTTTTTTTTTTTGTTCTTTCTTTCTCCTTCCTTTCTTATTGCGAGTCGTTTGGTGGATTGAATTGAAGATCAAAAGATGATTAGGGTTTTCAAAATTTGGAAAATTTTATTCAATTCTGAATTTCTTATTTCTTTCCTCTTGTTCTACAACCTTCCTCCATGTAACAAGTTTCACTATTTCTTCTTTGCTAAACTATTTTATATTTATTTTTTGAAATATGTTTTGTAAGTTATTTATGAAAAGGATGGATTGTTATGAAATTAGTTGTGCTAATTTGAGTGTGAATTTTTTCTTTTGTCTTGTGTTTTGCAAGTTTTGTTGTGTTTCAACAGGGATAATGGAAGACTAAAAAATCTGTACGGGTTATGTGTTTGGCCTTTGTTAGATTTAGGGTTTAGGTTTTCTTTTAGGTCTAATGTAATTTGTACTTCTTTCCTAATATTCATGTATCATTCATCGATCGTTTGTATACTTTGTATCTAATCAATGGAGGTTTGAATTTTTTTTATTTTTTATTTGCTTGTTTCATCTGGGCTCATGTTAGTATTAGTTCTTAAAAAATAAATACATTTTTTTTTCTATCAAAAAAGTAAAAATCGTTTTAAATTATTTATGGTTGATTGACAATCAATTAATTTAATTATTTATGGTGGAGAAAATTAATTAATTGAAACGGTTTCAAAAATATATTTATGGTGGAGAAAATTAATTAGTGAAACAATTTCCAAAAAATACATTAATGATTATGCAAATATGTATATATATATATATAAATATTTTTTTAATAATACAATAGGCGGATGGTTTAGCCTTTAATATATTAAATGCCTACGTGGATTTAAAACTAATAGGGGCGGTTTAAGGTTTTCCACCCATTTAATGACTTTTAGTGACGCCATTTATTGCGGCACAAGTCTATCGCCACTCATAGTATTAGGCGGTTTAGCTTATTTTTCCGCCCCTAATTATAGTTTTAAGGGCAAATCTAATTGCCACTAATGCTTTCTAAGTTAGTAGTGTGTTATTCACCAAATGTTTACGAATAGACACACCATCAAGGAAAATAAGAATATGTTTTTATTAGAATCATGAATGAAATTGAACATCTAGCATTCAAACAAACATGATTCTTCTTTTTCTTCCAAACCAATTTCATCTTAGGCACAAAGGAAAGAATTTGGAACAATAGTAAGTTTAGACAATCTTCTTACCTCTTTTAAATGATTTGAGAGTTTCGATTGTAAAACTCATTTTTTCTTTTCCTACGAAGAGATGTTAGAACCCATTTTCTTTCCCTTATAACACATAGAACGAATATGACTCAATTTTTCTAAAAATGACACACGAGAACAAACCTCTTAGAAGATAGAGTTTTACTAAAACTAATGGTTCGGAAGCTTTCACAAATTTTGTTACAACCACGAGACGAAGAGGCTTGACTTGGATTAAACCCTAGACCATGTTTTCACCACTTATCTTCCCCCATGTTAATCATTTTGTCAATTTTTTACGCTCACATTGGTTAACCTAATGACATTTTCTTTGGACTCTTGAAGTTGAGATGTGAGTGAATCTTTTCGGAGGTGAGAGAAGTGATTAACTTTCTTTGATTAACTTTGTTCTTTATGCATGAACTCAAGTTTTTCAATCAGCCCTAAATTTTCAAATTTAAGCTTTTTCCGATGGGGCTTGCTCATCGGTTTGGTCCACTGTGACTTTCTAAGATATTAATCTTTTCGCATTTCATTTACTTGGGATTGAAAGTGACTTTCGGTCCTTGTCTTCTCGAATTCTAGAATTTTCACCTTCTCTTTCATCATTTCATTATGCTTCTTGATCTTCAATGAGGCTTGGTACAACTCCTGGTACTTCTCAATGATTTCACGACATCAGTCCTCGGATTTCATCTAAATATGCATCAACATGGGCAACAAAAGTAATAATATTAGGTCTTTATCCAGTTCACTCTCGAGAATCCTCCAGAGCCGTTCATCTCTTTGTTCTTTGATATGATTTTTAATGTCTATGCAATTAGGCTCAAATCACATGAAATTCTTGCAAGAATAAGGATATTGTAGTATAGATGCTCATGCAAAGTCGTTCTCCTCAAGGACTATTTGGATAATTTATGTAGAAACAATTTCTAATTAACTACTTAGAATTGAAAATTGAGAAAAGAGATTTTGATTTTAGGTAATATAAAAAAATGGTACAGTGAAAACAAATATGATAAAGAAAAGAGTTTTAAAACGAGTTTATAAAAGCACTAGGGTTCCACCATTACCTAGCAATCTTATGAATTTCTACCAATTACTTATGATCTACATATGCCACTTTGAAGGTTAGGTTTTTCCTAATATATATTCTCCTCGTGATATTCAAGCGAGAATGTATATTTAACATGCAATGCATGCATGATATTCGGATCAAATATAAACATGCAAGACTCACTAAGTTCTATGAAAACCTTTTGAAAAACCATGCAACTAAGAGCGTGATATTCGCCTTGGGGTGAAATTACAATTATCAATCACAGAAGCAATACTCAATCCTCCGGTGATATTCCGACCGAATTGCATCAATTACTTGTCTAAGCATCCTAATGGTAGCCGAGTCATCAAGACAATTAGATAGTTTAAAAGCAGTGATCAATAATTCAAAGTGTGCATGCGATTAATCATAAGCAATTAAATAAAAATTACATATTCATGCTAAGGCTTGGAGTTTCGCCTAACTAATGGAAATTAGTTACGCATATTCATAAATAAAATCATAGAAAATATTATTAAGAAGAAAAGGAATGAAAACACCTTAAGATAGAGAGTCTCCAAGAACTCTAAGTTGAATAAGAATAAGCCTCCTCTACAATTGTGAACGGCAAAGCAATATATACTGCTATGTCATCGCACAAACCCTAAATAATAGTCTTTCATTCCAACTTCCAACTAGGAAACTAAATAATAATAAATAACTTAGAAAATAGATTCCTAATTAAACTAGAAGGAGAATCTACACAAAAACTGTCCAGCCACGTTTAGCCTCAAATCTCCTCAAATCCGGTCCAAGATAGTTTGTTTTAAAGATAAGAACGTTCTGAACACAACTCCCGAGAAGGCCCGCAATCCATCGAGGTCGTCTTGGGCTCCAAAACCGCAATTTAAACCCAAAACGAGACTTTCCAACACTAAGCACTGCTCCTTTATTTTATTTCCAGAAAATAACTACTTCGCGGAAAAATCTGATATTGATACGATCACACTTTCGGCGACTCACGGACGTCCTCAAGCGAATTATAAAATTCGTCCATTTGATTATGTTTTGCTCAGAGGAAGTTGAAAGTCCTATATTGAAAATACAATTCAAAGTATCAAAAATTCTTCAAAATATTAACCAAAATATACTAAGAATAAGGAATAAATATATAATGTAAAATCTACTCATCATTCTTTTCCAAACATCATCCCTCTGTAGAGTGTTGGCACCTTTAGCCTTCATGATCATATCTTGAACATTCATAGCACTTTCTTTTGTCGATATTGTTATCAAATCGGTCAACCTTATAATTTTTTCAAATGACAAACTAGGTTTAATATTCTTTGATGTCGAACATGATTTTCCTTTAGAATTTTTATTTTTAAAAACCTTTGAAATTGTTTAGTCAACAAGGCCAAATTCTTCCTCGCTAATCCTCTCAACTTTGATCATTATCTTCCTTTACGCATGCAAAACGATACTTTTGCTTTTCTTAGGTTATTGGCAATTCCATTTCATAGCTTTTAAGCACCAACTACTTAGTTTCAAAATTTAGATTTCTTACCTCTGTGATGGCGGTTTTCTTAGGTTGAAATCTAAAAGGTAAGGATCTTAGTACATTTTTGACAATTGGGGGTCATAAATTATCTCACGGAAATTACAACAATTGTTGACAACTTTGCATAGAGCGAAAGGTCTCCTCTTCTTCCATCTTGATTCTCACGGAATTGTATGAAATAAACACTTCAACCTTTGCCTCCTTCTTTGTTTCCCTTCCTTTATTGGAAGTTTCCTGATTACGGTATGTAAATAAATTGATCGGGTGAAACATCGGTAAATAAAGCATTCAACTCTTTTTGATTATTAGTGGAGTGTGTGACTTGACATCAGTCCATTCTTCCTAGGTGTAGGAATAATAACTTCACTAGCATCATCCACCACATCTTTGCTATCGAAGATTTCTTTTTATTATTAATTTTAACGAGTTTTTGTAGGCAAGATACATACTGCGTGGACCCACTTGTACTCCAAGCCTATCATCTAAAGCCCATAATAAAGACTTCATCTTTGCTTTCCAATCTTTGTAGTTCTCCTTTATTGAAGTATAGAGGATGAGAGACGGAACCAACGGCCTCTATCCCACGTTCCTTAGGATTCACTCTAAGTGTATCTAGAGACATGCTCTGGTGCCAATTGAAAAGAAAATTTATCTTAAAACCCAAGCTTGTAGGATTGAATATGAAGTTCAATCTTGTACGTACGAAAAGCGGAAAACAATAGTGCAAGATAGAAAGTAAAAGAACACACAATTGAGCTTCTGAGGGAAAAACCTCAAAGTGGAAAAACCCTTGGGCATAAATGTCGGTAAAATTCTACTAAGGAAATAATGAAGATTTTACAAGACTCATACAAGACCTAGGCACACACAACCAAACTGACCTTGTCCTCTCGATCTTGAAAAATTGATACACACGAGGCGGGTCACACACAAGCCCAGGTCGCACACGGCGGGGATTTTCACAAACTAGAAAGATGAAGACGGATTGCAAGAACTCGCCTTTTGCACTCTCAAGCTGAAGTATAAAAATAATGTGTGCCAAGGTATCTTCCTTTATGCGTGAAGGTCTGTTAAATAAGAGACCTTGCGCATTTTAGGCTGTGGACTAGAAAGTCCTTGTTCCTCTAGTAATCTTACTTGATTCTCAATATTATTTGCCTGCCGTCCTTCCTTGAACTCCAAGGTCTTCATATCAAATCCCTTTATTATCTCAAAGCCTTGAAGGATTTGCCCTTAATCTTTGACTTACCTAAAAAAAGATGGGATTACGTTTTAATTGACTAGAGATCTTGTAGAATGATGCAATATCACTATAAATTCAATAATAGTTACAATTTGGCTGAAAATAAGCCAAATTAATATGATAATATTCTGACATTCTACAACTCACTTGTCAAGTTTTTTACTTGATGTAGGGGTGGGCAAATGGGCTCTGGACCTACGGGTCAAGGCGAGTCCAAGCGATTCGGAAGAGTTCGGGGCTAGTCCAAACATTTAGAAGAAAGGGCGGGTCCTGAGAAACATAACCAAACGGGCCCGGCTGGACGGTTGCCCGGTGTTATCAAAACGCAAGTGTTTCACAAGGCTTCATCTTGAGGATCAAGCCAGACGGCGGAACCACTGGCGGGGAAAATGACAATGAGCTTGAAGAATGAGAGATTATCAACGACCGGGATTCGCGTCGTCGGAAAATTGTCCCGAAAGGAATGGCGAGGTCGCACGCTTTGGGCCTCCTGGACCTTTTGGTTGATAGCCCGTGCTTCAAGTCAGCGGGAGGATTGGGGCGTTCCATTCGCTCGATCTACACCTTCGCTCACCGTCGGGGATTACAGGGTCCCATTTATTTCAATTTCTTTCTGGCTTTCTTTCGTTTCTAGCGTTTTTCGAATTTGATTTTTGTTTGGTTGGTCGAGAGAAAGATTGAATCTTTTGTTTTGTTATGTGCGTGTTTGTAGTTTGTGATAATTTTTTGGGCGATTTTTCGTAATGGACATGGATTTGGTTATATATTGATTGCGAACCACGAACTTGGAAGCTGGACAACTTTGTGATTTAAGTGATTTGCATTCTCCACAGTAAAAGTTCAAGATTTTGGATTTTATTGTTTCCACCATTCTTAGCAATTGCAATTTTTATGTTACAGAATCGCGGCGTAGTTCTTTGTGGAGAAGCAAAGAACATTCTTTGGGTTTGATAATGTATGGTTTTTTCTTCTCTAATTGATTGTTTATTTTCTCTATTTTTATTGAAAGTTGGAATTTTTATGCTTTGTAATTTAAAGTAGGAATTGCATGGTGTAATGGAGGTTGAATTTGTTTCCCACAAATTTGTTACGATTTGTAAATGTTTGATGAATTTATGGAATTCAAATTTGCTATTTTTATCAGGAATTTGTTATGATTTCGTAAAAAATTTTTAACAAAAAATAGACCCGTGGGCAGTAGGACTTGACGCGTTTCAAACAATGAAGATTGGAGTCGGTTCCACTTCTGAAATTTGACAACCATGCTGCCTCATCTAGTTTCAAATACAAACGGAGTGCAGTTTGGTCCCTCTAATTTTGGGCCCGGCCGTATGCCACCCTAGCTACCAATAATTCACTTATCAAGTTGGGCATTAGCGACATTTATGCACCAACTTGAAGGGGAATGTTGGTGTGGCAATTCAAGTATTAATTCGCAGAATTAGAATATTTTGTTTTCTATTTATTTCCTTGTAATTAGGATATATTGATTATAAGTTTCTTGCTATAAGTAATTTATAACATATATATTTCTCCTTTGAGAGAAGAATAAACATTAAAGATATTCACAACACTAATTTAGCAGGCCTTACTCAATTTGATGTGATGGAGATGGGGGGTGGGGGGTGGGGGGTGAGTTTCGGAACATAATCTTGATGATCCTAGTGAGGAAACTTGGTGTGTGCATTTGTTGTTCTCTTTCTTACAAGAGAAGACAACGAAGAAGGCGTCTATGTTCTTGCATTTTCCTTTTAAAGTCATCTCTTATAATCTCTTAGATAAAACCTTTAAGACAGCTTGTGGAGTCAACTCTCAAAGGCACTGAGCAAAGAGATCTTTGCAAATTGGATGGCGAGATACTTATCATTGTATGGAGACTTTGGCTTTGCGTGTGATGGTATTTCTATCCCATATATATGCCGTTCCTTTGCGTTTTAATTTTGATTGTATATATGTAAAGATCAAGAATGATTGCTACTACTTAATTCACAAATTCATTGTGCCGTTGACATCATCCTAGTGGATAATATTCAATGATTTTTTATCAGAATTTTGATTTGAGTACTCAATGTGGTATATATTGTGAGAATACGGTCTCACATCGGATATATAATACAAAATACGGGAAGTATTATTAACACTCCAAAATCTTGTGTCATTCCTCATATAAGTGTATTTTAACTAAGTATACAGAATTTGGAGTGCATGTGAGTATTTTAGGTCTTAAATAATTTTAAAATAATATACGAATTTATATGCGAAGAAGTTCACTTACTACTTATTCTTTGAGCGTTTATGATAAAACCCCACACCTAGTAATATGTAGTTAATTTGAAAACAAAATTGGTGATATTAGTGGTGGATCATATTAGGCCTAAAGAGTTTATACAATGTTACATGTTGTATTTGTCCTATATTGTAGTTATGTTTCTAATGAATTTTCTAGCTTAATCATTGTTATGCCCTTTGAAAGATGTTTGGAATCCCAATTATATATCTAAACTAAACCTGAGTTTTGAAAATCACTGTTCATAAGCCGTTGGCTCCACTCGGTGCGCCTCGGCTGAGCTTAGCTTTGTAAGCCAAATGGCTATTATAAATATGCTTTATTTTTTTCTTATTCTCTTTCTCTGCCTTCTCTCTTCACTCTCGCTCTTCTCTCGGCAACTCACCTTGGCGGCCAGCGGTAATTTCGACGATTCCAGCAACGACTGGCCTCGAAGTGGTCTCAAACGAATCCTCATCACCTCAGGTATCTTCTACACCTATTGCATGTGAAGATCTATTAATGTTGAGAAAGTTAATTATAAAGTGAAGAGCTTTTCCTTTCATTTCACTCAAACATTAACTCTTCTTGGTAGAATCCAAGAATTGGTGGCTTTGTTTATCTCTTTCCACTTCAAATTCAAACAAAAACCTGCGAGCCAAATCAATTTCACCACCGACTTACCGACTTCAACGACAAACCTAAATTCTCTGATATCGTTTCAATCTTCACCGACAAACCCATAAAACCAAACCAAACCCATAAACCAGATCGTTTCAATCGTTTCCAATCGCAGCGGAACCACCGCCACCCACCAACCCGCCAGATGTATGTAGCTTTCAAATCTTCAATCCATGTGTTTGTGTTTTTTCCGTTGTGTTTGATTGATTTTTGGGGTTTTAGGATGGGGAGGAGCAATCATAGAATCAGAGATGGATCAGAAGGAAGAATTTCAGACGGTCGTTGCTGGGTTCGAGCTGGAGTGAGCTTTTTATCTGTGTTTGTAGATTTTAATTGCTTTCTGTGCGATTGCTTTTAGTTACTTTGTGCGTCTTATTATTATAATCCCTTCATGTTTTATCAGTCTTTTGAGTTACCCATTTGTGTTAGTTATCATTTAACTTTGATTTCGTTGGTTATCTCCATTTTATCGCACCATTTGCAGCCAAATAAGTGTATAGTTTGCCTTTTGATGCTATTGGGTTCTCATAGAATAATCATGTTAGCTTTGTTAATGCTTGATCTAGCTAAATCATGTTTGGTTTAAAGTATTTGTATTCGAAAATCATGATTGATATAAGAGCAAGAACAGCAAAACCAATGAATTACTATTTCCTTGATTAATTTTTAAGTGGAATTTTGGTTACTGGTTTTAAGTAAAACTTGAATAAAACAATGTTTCACTCAGCTGGTATTTAGATGCTCAATTCCAGTGTCAGATCAATGAATTTCTATTTTCTTGAATAATTTTGGTAAAGTAATATTGGAATGATATTTCATGTTTCCTCTTTTGTATGTGAGAAAAGGCTTTCTTTAAAGATTTCTACATTCTGCAGAGAGAGCAACTATAGTTAGGTCTAAGTTCTCAAGCTATTTTGAAATATATATTTATTACTTCTGACACTATATTCGCAAATTGGCATAATTAATTTAATTATTAGTATTATGGCATCTTCATCATTGTTATTGTTCATAACATGCCTACGGGAGAGAGAGAGAAAAAAAACAACACTCCAAGTTTGTGGCTTTGACTTCCTTTCTTTAGTTATCTATTTATGTGCTTTTAATATGCCAAGTCATAAGCTGCATGTCCATAGTCATATATGGTTTTGAACAAGAAAGAATAGCAAAAATTAGAATTGTTATGCTTTTGGCTACCTAGTGTAAAGTAGAATAATAATTGTTAAGTCATACAAAAAACGATTTTTCTGCCAAATACTTGACACGTTATATTTTGTTAAAATGTTAATATTTGAAATCAAACATTCTTATATGATACTTGACTGTAAAAGGAGCTTTTTAGGTCTGATTTGTTGAAAATTTGTATTAAAACGAATTTGATTGGAGACAGAGAAGAGAATATGTGCTCAATAGTTTAGATGGAGGTTGTTTAGAATAGATTCAGAGATAGTTGGTTATGCTTCATTTATTTTCTCTGTTTAAATATTATCATATTGTTTATAATATCTCAATTTTTACTTAAAACGCAAGGCTTAACCAATGGTTACCATCACAGTTTTTAACAAGAGGAGAGGTGGGTGCTTCAGACAGTTTTTGTATAAAACCTATTGATTTGAATAGCTCTTTGGTCATGATGGGAAGATATATGGTTACAAAAGAATTGAAGGTAATTTTTATACATTTTAATTGAAGTTTACTTTCCTAGAATTTGTTTCACTGTGTAGATAATGTTAATACTATTTTAGTAGTTTGATGGATGATTTAGAACAGCTTATGTATTATGTACTTTGTATGCAGATTACCATATATATTACTTTTTAATTCTGATTTTTATTTTTGAACTTTTTATTTGGGTACATGCGGTTGGCTATTGGGAGTTTGGGATTTGGGTTGGTGAATTTTTCTGCGGTTTGGCTTATAATTGTGTTTCTTTTTTTCTTTCTAGAATTAGGAGATGTTGGTGCTTTGTTAGTATAAAGGTTTTTTTTCTTTTAATTGTGGAATTCATTTGTTGGTAGGATCATTTAAATTTTGGTTTGGCGTGGGTTGGTGGACTCAGTCTTGTCGATCCCTCTTCTCGAATACTCCACAATTCCTCTCTCCACTGCTTCCTTTCTGCTCATCCAAATCAAGTTCAGTTTTCTTCCCTTTCGCTTTAACAACAAATCCCAAACCCAGAACCCTCTCTGGTTCAATCGTCCCTTCTTCCGATATCATCCATTTCCCGGGCATAGCCCAGACAAGCTTCAGTTTTCTGGTGAGTTCTCAGTCCCATCTCAGCCGTCTAATTTTTAATTTACTCCGATTTACTGAATGACCTCATTCTTTATTTAGCTTTTCTTTGTGTTTTCGTTTGGTTTCAGGAGAGAGGGATCTATCATCTGCTGTTTCTTCTACAGGTATATTTCTATATGCATTTATATAATCCTATATGAAGTTTCCATTTTTCTTGATTTCTGGAGTTTGGACTTTAATTTTAGTAATGACATTCCTCCACCGCTTCCTTTCTGCTCATCCAAATCAAGTTCATGATACGTTTCGTTGAACCAAAATTCCAAACACAGAACTTTCTGTCGATTCCTCTGCTTCCTCCTTGCTTCACTACGACTGACTCCAATCCAGTCTTTTGCTTCCTCCCTGTTCCACTGCGGCGACCCATTAATCAGGTACCTATAGGTAGGCGAAATCAACTTCAGTTTACGGAAAAGTACGTTTTGATTGTGGCGATTGGTGATATAGTTTTGATTTTCTGTTTAGGGTTCTTTCGGTGCATTGAATTGTGGCTGTAATGTTGATTAAGTTCCCTCATCTGGGTAATATCGTATTGTATTGAATTCTGCGTGTTCTGGGTTTTTGGGTATGCTTTGTTTGGTTGCTCGGAAAGTTACTTGGGAATTGGGAAATTCAGTTTGGAATTGAGAACTTGGAGTTGTTTTCTATGTGGGTTATGAATTTGTGATTTTCGGAGTTTTGGAGGACTGCGGTCTCGAAAATTAGGAAGGGTTAGTGCTATTGTAATGGCACTTGCATTGTTTCGAACCTACAAAATATTTGTACCGATACTGAAATCCGATGACCTGAGTATATCGAATGAGTTGGTGCGCAAACTGCGAATACCTGAACGCACCAAACAATTTGTTTACGCAGTTCGTAGGCCTGAAACTCAGTGGTAATTTATACTTTCTGCCCAAAGTTTATCAAGTGGTCAGCAACGGATGCCGGTTGTCTAATTAGGGAGATTAGACCTGATGCTGTCGTTGCTCAGGTGGGTCATTCAACTTTGACTGAAATTCAATTCGAAGAAAGTGTATTATGTGATGGTTTTGATAACTCATTTCCCACTTCGTTGTTAGAATTTCTCAAAACGATGTTTCTAGATAAGGTTAATAAGGAGAAGTGAAGATATCGCAGGAAACTTGGTTTTACAAAATATTTTTGGGGTTGGTTTTCGTGGACATTTTGGCAGCCAAGAGGGTGGCTCAGGAGGGGTTGGGTCATCATTCTTGGTGCTTGAATTACCCGTTTGTAAAATGTTCTGGTGCGGAGAATACCCCAGGTGAACTTGAAGCAGTGAACTTGAATTTCAAAATCCCATCTTAAAACCCAAAGCCTAGGAGATCCGAGTGCTATTTTATGGTATAACTAAATAGAATGAATGGAAGATCTGTACAAGAAAGAAAGTAGATTAGAAAGCGTTAACAAGACTATCAGACCAAGAACAGGAGCTGCTGGAGGAACAACTACCTAACCTAAGAAAACTGAACTGCTTGAGCAATGTCGACTGGCATGATATGATCAGTCGACATTGCTGCCTCATCTTGCACTGTTAATCGTGAAGTAAATTTGGGTTTCTTTTGTTTTTGTTTTTGATGGTTATAAATTTGTTTATTTATTTTCTGGTATATAAATTTGTAGGTGTTGACTCACAGTGAAGCCGATGAGTTATACAGGAGCTGATGCTTATAAAATGTGAGTATAAGTAAGGCTTTAAAGTTGTCTTTTTGATTCAAATTTTGTTTCTTTTTAACTGTATTAGAATAGTATGGCTTTTGTTATTAACTATCTATATAAGTAAAGGTGCACATTTCGCAATCGGAATGGTTATGTGATTTAATTTGAAGTTTGAAGTTTGGTTCCTGGTCTTACTTTTGTCTGTACTTTGTAATTGAATTTGCAAAACCTGGTTGTTAAGTAAGGGTACTCATGTTGTGTTTTTATGAGTGTTTGAATATGTTCTAATTTTGGGCTTAAAGCGAAATGAGAAGGCTATAAATTAGAGGTATAGTTTAATTTTTGGGTTGCTTTATGTGGAGAGTTTTCAATTTGAAAGTTACCTTTTGAGGGAATTTGAGTAATTTTAATATAATTTTTAAAATCATGGAAATACTTTTTTATTTTTATTTTATTTGGATGTATGGTTAGGAATAAGATATTTGAAAATTGCTTTTTCCCTTTTCTTCATGTTTGTAAGAATATTATGCTTATTTCTGTTTGTTTCATTTCTACCAACAAAGAATTGTGATACCAATGTATTAATGAGTATTGTTTTGTTATACCAGTTTCTATGTTTACTCATCTTTTCCCATGGAAATGGTGCATTTAAGGGAAAGCAATGGAATAAGGCTGTGAAGTACTATATTGAAGTTATCAAATTAAACATGATGAGTGCAACTTATGATTGCAACCGTGCAGCTGCTTACTTGGAGTTGGGTGGTATGGAATTGTGTAATCTGATTTGTCAACTTATCCTTCTGTGATATTGCATTTTACCTATGTTATCAATTTCAACCATGCAGCTTCCAGCAAGTTAAAGAGGACTGCAGCAAAGGCAATATCCCACTTGACAAAAGGTAATAAAGTCATTCTATTGCATGCATATTTTTAGACTCTTTGTTTTTATAACATTAGTCGAGAAGCACTACAGACCAAATCATGTTATGCTTATTGTAACCAATTATGTAGTAAAAGGGCAGTTGGGGAGTTCATTTTACCTTCTTCTGGATTAGTCAAACAGCATGATTAATTATAGTTTTTTGGGATAGTGATTGACCTAACATTTTGCATGCTCGATTTCGGTTGCTCGATTTTGCTCTCGATTAAGGTTTTTTTTTTTTTTTTTGACAATAATCTAAATCTGATCCAAATTTTCTGATAGGCCAAGTTCTCGAATTGAAATTCGACATAAAGGGTAATTAAATACTTTTGTCTTTTTGGTTAGTTTTTCACTCACTTCGTTCATAACTGAGGTAATTTATTTATTTGATTATTTTCTTACGGCGTGGTGGTGGTTAAGCAAAATTATTGTGAAGCTTCCTAAAGGCGACTTGAAGATGAAGTAAAACAAAGTGTGAAGGTAATCTTCCTATTTTTGACTGTCAGCTGGAGTTATAGGTTAAAAGTGGCAATTATGTAATTCCATTAGTTATCCGACGGTAGATATGGAATAAACAAAGTATTAATCTGGTTTGCTGCTTTTAATATATTTGAGCATTTGTTGACAATCATCTGGCTTTTAGTTAGATGAAAGGGGAAATAAACAAAAAGAAACAGAGATGATAAAGTGATGCAAGCGATGTGAGTGTTTATGTGGGATATATATTGCTCAATTAGTACTTAGTTTGGATAATGTCAAATTTGTGTGTTTATTTGTCAAGGATTAATTCGAGTATCAAATTAATTTAAGATTTCCCACCAAAATTTAGTTATTTCTCCATCAAATATAATTTGGGATTTCTGATATATGAGTTATTCAAAGACTACTAGTGATACCAATAATCCTAATGTGATCCTAATCACATGCCTTTATTATTATAATATATAAACAGAGATGAAGAGTGAAAAAGCATATAAAACTTGCATCAATTAGAGTTAAGTTACCTCATCTTTTCTGTTTCTAGACCATGATTTTCTTCCACCCTTCTTACGTTTTGCATTAAGTTGTTGGAACAACATTGTACAATATTACAACTTGGTTATGTTTATGTGAAGGAACTATGTATGAAGTAGCATTTGCAATTTCATAGGGTCTTATTAGAAATAGAAATGAAACAAATTAATGGGATGTGGATGTTATGGATTTTGGTTACTGACGATTTGTTTCATGTTTCATAGTGGGCAACAACAGATTTATAAAGGCCTTTTCTTTCCATAGGAAGTCTTGAACCCAAGAGTTGAAAATAACAATGTTCTTCATTACCTAGAATAGAATAACCACTTAGAACAAAACAGGTCCTTATTTTACATCTTTATCAATTGGATCGGCTCTTTGTACATTTTATTTGGGTTATTGTGTGGCACATTAGTTGTACTAAAATAAATCTAAGTCTCAATCTTCATTTGAGAGTTGAGCTATTATACAACTTTAATTACAAATTCAATTATATGCACTTTGTTCCTCGATAGGATTAATAGTTGCATCTAATTTTCAATTTCATACTAGCTTAGTTAAATTGGTGGTTGAATTACAAAGGTGCGAGGTAGACACTAAAATTTTTACGAACTTTATCTTTTTTTGAACTGAGATTTCTGCTCATTTATTTATTTATTTTTCAAGCATTCATTCAGTTCCTCCTTTTCTTCTTGGAATCTTAATATTAATGTTAGGTCAAATTTAATGTGTATTTCATCTGCATCTATTGGAAACTGCCTGAAGTTTACTATTTTTTATCTGCTCTTGGGCAATTTCTTAACATGTGGATTAAAATCGAAATGGGTTTTAGCACTGATCATTATACGTGCCGGGCTAGAGTGGTTTTCCCCATTCCACCCGCCCCAACAATTGAGAATACACTAGGGCCCCCAACCCTTTTCCTCCTCTCACATACCAATTTGCTTATCAAAATATTTGTATCTTCGTCTCGGCCATAGATTGTGGGTTCTACTTCTTCAATTAACTTATAAGAGGCTGTTTCAATTCCTATTCCAATTGGTGGATTTGGGTAACTAAATTTTGTTGGTTTATTTCTCTTTGTGTGGAACAATAGAAGACTGGAATCATCTCGGATTGATTTTGGTTGATGATAGTTAAAGCTTTGCGTTTCTTTAATTTTTTGCATGATGTTTTGATTTCTGTCGTTTTTAATATGCCTTTTTTCCTTCAAGTTTAACATACTTAGAAGCAGCATCAACCAAGGGAAAAGAGCTAAAACTTGAAAATTGGTTCTGTACAGCTAACTGAGAACATAAGATATTGACATGGAAAAAGTTTGGAAAAAAATTAATGGAACCGAGAGAATATAAGAAAAAGATGAATTTACAGAATCCAGTTTATAAAATCTTAAGGTTGGAGTCTTGCAATCCAGGTTTGTAAGAAATTAACATAGTGTTTTTTCTATGTAATTTTTTCCATGTTTAGCATCTGCTTTTATTTATGCATCTGATTTAATTGTTATTTCAGATTTTTAACACTTTTAATTAATTGATGTTTATGTTTGGATCAGGAGAATTTAATTCAGAAAAAGAGAGAATGTAGGACTGGTGCCTACAGTTCATCACGGAAAGAAAGTATGTAAATAAATCTAATATTTAGTATAAGGTACTACTATCAATCCAAGGTCAATCAAATCTTTTGTATATAACAATCTACTTAATGTTTTCAATGTAAATAGTAATCAAATCTTTTGTATATAACAATCTACTTAATGTTTTCACTGTAAATAGTATTAATCTTCTGCAACAGAGTCTATTATATCTTGCATCAAAATTTTCAATCCCGCAAGGGCACAAATTTCTAGTTCTCTCTAAAAGTCACTTTGACCCAATTTGTCATATATATTTTAATTTTGTTTACATTTTTAATATGTTTGACAATTGGATTAAGCCACACAAGGAATGAGTAATAATAATTTGATATCGAATTCACCATCTGAGAAGTCAAAACCTAAGACTCTTTTATTTACAAGTGAAAAAAAATACCACTAAACCCACTTAAAGGCTGTTATGTTGATGGTTGACATACGTGGAATTTACTTTGTTGAAATGTATGTCATAATAGCACCACTTGGACAAAAAAATATTTCAAAAAAGTTAAAAATTGCAAATTAGATTATTATTTTTTTAAATAGAAAAAAAAGGAGAGAAAGGTCCGGATGGGGTGTGAGAGAAGTGTGTGGTTTTTATCTAAATTGCGGTGAGGCGCAAAAGGAATGCAAGTCACAAAACAAGGATAGCTAAGATAAGCATCGGTAGTGTAAATGAGCTGGTGGGAAGTAATCCACCTCTGTACTACACCAAGAAACTCCTTTTTGCTTCTTTGAACTTAAGAAGAAGATTATCACCTAAAATATATAATTATCTAAAATATATTATTGTTATTATCAATGGTGGATTCATAATTATTTTTCTAAGTGAACAAAGTATAAAAGTTTAGTGTGTTGTGTTTTTGGCTAATTGCCTTGTTGTTGGACGAAGTATAAAAACTTAATGCGTATCATCCAAAAGTACAATAATCATTACAAGTTTTCCATGTTATAGAGTATGAAACAAATTTTAAGCCTATAATTGCATGAGTACCCAGTATGTTGATATACAATATGATCGGAGAGACATATAACAATAAGTTATGAGATAATAACAAATTTTACAATAAGTTTCCAGTTAAAATTTGTGGAAAGAAGGAAATGATAAAAAATAATGAAACAAAGAAGTAGAAGAAAGGTAAAATGAAAAGCTTTATGCGTAGTGCATGGAGAAATTTGCTAAAATGCCCTATTTTAGAAGTCCAAAAGACTTTTGTTCATCTTTTATTTATAGACTTTTGCTCTTTCAAATGTGTAAAAAGACTTAACTAACCATATACATTTAATTACTTTGAAACCTTATTCCATTATTTCTATACCTAAATTAGAAGAACAATCCCATTTCCCGAGGTTTTATTCTTCCCCGCCGGCTACTCTCAACCTGAGAAAATGAGTCGTGCCTTTTCAAGGTTTCAGAACGGCCATTACAAGAAGTAACCATCCCTTGTTTCTCATATGGACTACCGAACCACATAGAACGATCTTGCTCCTAGTCTCTCTTGTCCTCCGTCGATTACCAACCAGCAGTATTACACCTGAGGAGAAGAACCCACCCTCCCTCCTTTTCCGCTCAGGGATGTCGAGAAGCAACTGAAGCAGAGGATCAGGAAATTGAATCTCGAGATTGGGCTAAAGCTTTGAAGCTAGAGATTTTAGATTTAGTGGAATGTTTTGAAATTTCGGCCAAGGTCTCATTTATTTTTTTGACATTATTAAATGTTATAAAACACATTAATGACTTAGTATGTATGTATAAATAGCATTTTATAAACAAAGCTGACTGATCACAGTGAATTTACATTGATAAGAAAAAAGTCTGGCTTAGTTAGGGGGTAATGGTAATATCCTCAAAATGCATAATTATGCATAAGCAAAACACTGATAAACAGCAAAAAAATATATGGTATTGGTATAGAATTATGGAGTGAAATTTCAAGAATTTAATAAGTCTTTTAGTAGCTAGGAAGTTAGCCCCAGGATAGTGAAACTACCCGACCCAGGGCCTAGGCTCGTGCCTGCTCAAGAGTGCTCTCTCGATGGCATGTCAAGAAAAGCTCGAGGTATTCTCGAGAAAAAAAACAAGAGATTTAAAGTCGTCGTCTTGCTTATCGCGGCACCGATTGTCGTCGCTCTCCGCCTCCTTTATGTTGTCAGTAAATTTACTTGAGTTCATGGAATCCAAACAGCCATGCTGAATATTGAAGACTAACTCACAGCAAACTCCATACCTTTTTCATAGTGTTGGAAAAAATCCAAGAGCTTGATGTTGGACAACAAAAGAAAACATAACAATAATATTAGTACTGTTTATAATGTAAAGAAGGAGAAAAAGAGAGGGAGAGGGAGAGAAAAGGAGAGATAGATAATTTTATTTCTTTCGTTTTCCTAAAGCTTTTCTTTTGTTTTGGTGGTAGTCGACATATGTTGTTGAATCACTAACCTATGTCATCGCAGCGGCGATGGTGTTTCTCAGGTAGTCAAACGTGCTCTCGTGGTGGTCGACGTGGGAGAAGGAGCAAATGAAACAATTAAAAGTGTAGGGTTATTTGGTCATTTTACACGTAAAAAATGGCAAACTTCTATAGATTTTGCAAATGGCAAAAATCTTTGGAAAAATCTTCAGTGGTACGTCAATAGTACGGTCATTGAATGATTTAGATTAATTTGTCATGGTCTCAAATAAATCTTAAACTGTTCAACAGTAAGTACCATTAAATGGTACGTACCATTAAAGTTTGACCCAAAAGGGTTCTGAAAAAAGAGATTTTGCCAAATTTCCCTGCATGGAGAAATTTACTAAAATGCTCTATTTTAAGTAAAAGACCCAGACGACACAGGCGGACTAGGAAGTGTCGTTTTTCCGAACAGAAGACGATGCCCCGTCCCCGCTTTAGAAAAAAAAGGAATACGAAGCTTTTCTTCTTCCTCGCGCTCACCCAAGCGGTGCTGCCATGGGGAGCCATTTCCTTCGCGCCTTGCCCAGCTGCTGCTGGGTGGGCAAATTATTGCCAATAGAAGGAAAATTTGAGGTCTGGGTGGGAGCCTGCCCACCCTCCATACTTTGCATCCATCACTGACTATTATGGCGCATGGTAGCTGCTCATTATGTTTTAGAGGTTACAATGAAATAACTTTTTTGAATGAAATGGAAGAAGTCAGGGATCAACTTGAAGGCTTTTCATAAAAGGGAAAGGAACACATGGTATGTAAACTAAAGAAGTCTATATAGGGATTTCCCTGCAATGGTATCTTAATTAAATTCAGTGATATCATCACTTCCTTTGTTTTCAAATGGAACATTATTGATCGATGTGTATATCTGAAGGTCAGTGAGAGAGTTTATTATTTTTTTTGCATGTTGACGACGTTTTGCGTGCTAGTGAGTTTCGTATAAACTAAGAATTTACTCTCAATGAACGTTTGAAATGGAAATATATAAGTAAGGCAGCCTACGTGATATGAATTCAAATATTCTAAGATGGATCACATGGAATATTATATTTATCACAAAAAGTGTACATTGGAAGAGTTATAAAGAGATTTGGTAAGAAAAAAGGTTCATCTATTATTGCTCGAATTCAGAAAGGGGATAAGTTTAGCCTCATGAAATGTCTTCAAAATGAATGGGTAAGTTACATTTTGCACTCTCGAGTGTGGGTGCAATTGCAATCTCATTCATCATCTTTAAAACATTGTAATGTCATACACCATCTTGTGTTTTAATTGCAATTTCATACATCTATTAGTCAAACCATCAATTTGACCGTTAAATGACGGTGTGCAACTGTAGATCCCACTATTTTGCAGATGTGGCTGTCACTAATATACTATATATGAAAAAAAATTAAAAATATAATTCTTTTACAAATGTTAATTTAAGAAAAAAAAATTCATTCTAATTTTCTTTTTGCCAATAGTTGCCACATCATCATTTAACAGTCAAATTGACGGATTAACTAACGGATGTATGAAATTGCAACTAAAACACAAGTTGGTGTATGACATTGCAATGTTTTAAAAATGATGTATGAAATTGCAATTTGACCCAAGCTTGAGGGTGCAAAATATAATTTACCTAAAATAAATTAGAACTCAAAATGAAAAGTTTTACTTATGCCCATGTGTGGGAAATATGATGTATGCACAAAAAAGTGATGACAAATCTGATAATTTAATGACTTTTGGTGGGTGTGTTGATGGAGAAAGACTTACATGGAACATGTTCATTACTCTGTGGCGTTTTTTGCCCAATAATGTATTGTCATGTGCAAGTTTTTCTCCACATGACAATATATTATTGAATCGAGACACCACGTGACGGTGAACTCGTTTCATGTAAGTTGTTCTCGTGAAAATCAACTTTGTTTATTTATTCCTATTAGCTGGCGAGGAACAATCTTCACGGGAAGTGAAAAACACTAATTATTGTTGCATTCACTGTGAAACTGAATTTTTTGTTTGCTTGGAGGCTGCACTTCATGGATTGTAGTTGCAAAATGTTATTTTAGGGCTTGGTATTATTGACTTAATTGCTAAACCACTGAGAATTCATATCAACTGTCTTTCTCTAAGGAAAATGATAAATATTCTAAAGATGTTAAACACATGGAAATGAATACTTAACTCTGAAGAAGGAGGTTAAGAAACAGCAAAAATTCTTGGGTGCTCCGGAGTACGGGGTACTCCGGATTTTTTAACCGTTGGATTTTGATTTTTATATTTTAAAACAAAAATCCAACTATTAAAAAACCCGGAGTACCCCGTACCCCGGGGTATGCAAGAAAGACTCAAGAAACAGAGGGTGTTTAGGACCAAAACCATTAAATGAGCATTTTGAAAGAATGGGTATTGGTCATAGTCCATTATAATTGTCTTATTTTGTTATTTGGATTGCATAGTGACAATTACTGTTGTTTGACACTATGAGCGATCAATAACTAGACATGTTTCTAACTGTTTTTTTTTTTTTTAAACTTTATATATGACACATGTACGAGGTTGGGTGAATGATGATAAGAATAGTTTTTGAAAATAAATATGACTTTTATATACACTTCTCACTCATGGACTGTTTTAAGTGATTCGCTGTTATGATACGTGGAAGGAACTATATCGCTTATTGATGAAAAACATCATGACTTGCATTGATAAGTTGCTTAAATTTGATATTCATAATGACCATCTAATAGAAAGAGTTCCAAGATTTTTTTTTTGTGCGTCTATTCTTTATTTATTAAATCGAAAGGATGCGAGAATATTTTTAATATTTTAATATGGCCTACATAACACAATCTATTTTTTTAATAGGAAAGAAACAATTACAAACAACAGCCCCTAGGGCAAGAAAAATTATAAAAGTCCCAAAACCACACAGACTGTGCCTCAACAGGAAGAGTCTGCCACCAAGACCGATTACTAGAAAAAGACTTACCAACATTAGCAAGATCATCTGCCACAAAATTTGCTTCACGATAAATGTGACACTTCTAAAAATTGCAGGCCAACTTTTGAATGTTAAATACCAGCGTGGAGAGATGCCAGAGGGTAGAGATGGTCCCATTAATAGCATCAATAAGGACCTTAAAATCACCCTCAACCTCCAGGCAATGGAAACCCCTAGCGAGCGCAGCTTGAAGACCATCTAAAAGAGCTTGGCCTTCAGCAATTAAAATACTAGTGGAACCAATCTTTCTAGCACCCGCAAGGATAGGCAAACCTCGATTGTCTCACAACACAAAGGCACAAGCAGCTTGGGAGGAGGAAACAGCCGAGCCATCAAAATTTAATTTCAAATTAGCCCCCACTGGAGGACTCCATCGGACAGGGGCAGGTCTTGAGCGAATAATATGTTGGAATTTTTGAAGGGTATTTCAAAATACAAGTGTTTGATATCATATAATTGAGCCGTTTGAATATATAGATATTTTCCTCTTCTTAGCTGCTATCCCAAATGGTATTTATATTGATTCATTATTATCAAACTAAAGGTATTTCAAGGTCTTTAATTCCTATTGGACTGTTTCCTTTTCAACACTCATATTACATCCATTATATCACTTTATAACGTTATTGATTAGTATTGAATTTGAGGGTATTCACTTCCTAACGTTATTAACCCTATATATACATACTTGTAAATCTCTTTAGAATAAAACGGAAAATGACAGTCATTTCTTCTCCTTTCTTCTCCCATCTTGATCCATCATTCTTGAAAGTATTATTATATTCTTCACTTCCTCTATGCCAAAGGAAAGAATTGAGTTGTTCACTCGATCCAAGTATTGCGAGTGTACGCTTACAAGGATCATTGGTTGTTGTATCCGAGAGGGTAGGGCGCCATAACTTGCTACACCGAGACATTATCTCCGAGAGGCGAAATATACTCTTAAGGACAGTGAACTTACACTACTCAACCTAAAATCTTGTTCTATTTAAGCATCGTTGAAGATTAATTCATTCGCCGCAAAAGATAAGTATTTCATTGTTATTATATTAGTTTTATCTATTTTAATTTTTCAATGTAAAAGAATATTTACTAAAATTTATCTTATGTAATTTGTTACAGGAGACATATCATCCGTTTTGCCCTTTTTCCAACATAATCTTCATAGAAGAATTTGCTGAAACATAGTTAGATATATCATCCGTTTCGCCCTTTTTCCAACATAATCTTCATAGAAGAATTTGCTGAAACATAGTTATTTCCAATAGTAAAGGCTTTGTGGAAAACACTGGTGACAATAGGAGTTTTCTGACGAAAAATCCATTCATTTCTAGCAGGCCAAATCTGCCAACACAACAAAAGAGCAGCACATAAAGGAGCTAAAGAACCATCACAAGGTTTTTTATAATCCAAAGAGGGAAGCCATTGGAACAAATCCACATTATTTGAAGGACTCCAATCATGGGAAATGAGTGACACATCCCGATCCTGACATGTCAGATGTCGGAAAGTGCTAGCCAACACTTGTTAAGGACGAAAGCCAATTATGCATGTACATGTGAAAAAGTGAGTAGATTTAGAGTTGGAAGCAGAAGTAAGAGTGCGGTGAAGGGTAAAACCCATTATTACAAGTGCATAACAGTCAGAGCATAGTAAATAGTGTAATGAATATAATCATTCACATCCTCGTGAGGATGGATAAGTAGAAATTAATTAAAATTAGGAGGGGCGCAAAACATAAAAAGGTGAGTGGGTCAAAAAGCAAAGTTTGATAAAACCTTTGTTTTCAAGAGCATACTATCCCCTCGTTGGAAAACATGTATAGTTTTTGAAAATACGTCATACTCTCCGGTATGATCCTCAAAATACTATAATAGTAATACGGGTACTCCTCGATAATCAGACTGACTGCTCAAAACACGGGTACTCCCCGAAAATCAGACTGACTGCTCATCCATATGTAAACACACAAGCCCAAGTAGATAAGCTACGAGGAACAGGCTAGGTATATGAGTAATACGCTGAATACTACAATGACGCGAGTCTAACTCTAATCGCTGTGCACAAAGTGTGTCACACAAGTTCGAGTTGCCTAGTGCAACCTAGAACAGGCTAGTACCTACAATGGATCCAAAGTTGCGTAGCGGTACAGGGAGTGACATCTCCAAATGTCAAGGCTAGTCCTAACCATAGGACTGAGTACTGATACCTTGGGTGTTATACATCTACTGATGAGAAACAGTATAGAAACATGTATGGCAAATATAATACGAATGTTCTACCTCCAACAATCGCATATGATATGAGTCATGCTAACAATTTAAAGAGAGCAGTGAAAACCATACATAATAATATATTTATCAAAACAAAGACTCACTCACTCACTTGTAAGTAGCCGGGTCGTAGCCCCCTGTCCTGGGTAGCCCCGGTAGTTCTCTAGATAAGTCTCACCTATATGAGATATCACTATAGTAATGATTAAACTCATAAAGGTTACTAATTAAACTAATTAACGACACTTATCCCTTGTTTGCTCAACACGGAGGTCCGAAACACTCCAAAAAATACCATACGTACTGCCCCTAGGTAGTACGCGTCGTCACGAGTCGCCTCGCGTCGACGGAATTCAAAAATAGTACCCCACGTGCCTTCACGCGCAGCTTACGAGCGGCTCCACACGCGGCTCACTCGCTGGGTCAACGCGCCAATCAACTGACGGCGGCGTTAGATCTAACGGAATATTCCAGCATCTCCGTTAAATCTAACGGAATATTCCTAAAGGCGTTAAAGGAATATTCCCAAGAATATTCCTGGTTTGGACTGTTGCCGACGTCACTGGTGACGTTAGTGGCCGGTCGCCGTCGCCGGAATTTTGGCCGGTTTTCTAGAGAATTTTCAAATCTCCATAACTTCTTCATTTCTTGGCCAAATTTCACGTTCTTCATACCAAAATGAAGCTAGAGAGGAGTAGAATGACGGTGTACCTTTGGTTTGGCTGTACAAGCTCAGGAAATGGCATGTATTTGTCTCGAAAGGCCGCGGCTACTGTAGCTTTCTCGATCTACGTCAAAACTAGGCCAAATCAAGCAAATGACATACGAAAATTCATCTACTCAACGAGAGGAATCCAATGGTGGTAGTTAGAAACCTCACCTCGATCTAGAATGGCGAGAAAATCGCCGGGAAGGTCCGGTTCTTCTGTCAGCTTTTCCCGTCAAACGGTTGAGAGTTTGGACGAACGATTTGCACCGTTGAGTCCAGGGCGTCGAGACGAAGATGGTGGTGATTTTAGTTCGCCTCAGTTCGATAGGTTTTTGTTGATGTGCACTGTGCACAAACGGTGAGAAGAGAGAAAGAGAGAGAAAAAGACAAATGGAAATAATGAAAAAAAAAAAGGAAAGTGACGGGGAAGAAGAGAAGGAATGAGATATTTTGGGGATATTGTGCACCCACCAAAACAGTAAAATTATACGGTTTCGTGTACAAAATAATCACGCACGTGTCGAAAATATCCCCTATGAATTATTTTATAACAAACTTTTTTACAGGATGTTACAATGAGGCTCCAAACCTGTTAACTGAAAGGACAACTAATAAAAAGATGATTAAAAGTTTCATCATGAAGATTGAGAGTAAAATTTAGAATTAGTCCTTGAATTTTCACCCGAGTTTAGAATGAAGGGAAAATTGTGGATTAACCGAGTTCATTAAGCAACATCATTAAGCATGCATTTAACAATTAAAGGCGGAAACATGCTTCTATGCACTTAAAACGAAACTTAACCCAAGAAATTCAAAGCCTAGTAGATATGGTGAACCAAGACTCAAATCAAAACTAATTTTGAGTTGAGAAATCTTATACCTTTGTAGATTCCTCTTTGCATAAGCAAAGGCTAATCACCCATGGAGAGGGCCTTCATTCCTTGCTTGGATGATGATGGATGAATCGGATTCTCCAAGTTCCCAAAGTAGGGAACCTCTAAGTCTCCACACCAAGGAGAGTCTTGATGAGAAGATGAGTGCCCTAGAGGAAGAGAGATTGCTAGCTATTTTCCTCTAGGGAGCCGGCCTCTTTGAGAGAAGAGAGCATTTTCATGCTCTCCAATTCTCCCAAAAGAAAACCTCTAAGTATGAAATGTTATAAACTTGTTTTATATCATTTCCACAATGTAGTGGCAAACTTGCAATTAAAGCAAGTTTGCTACACATTCTCAAATGGCCGGCCATGTGGGTTCATTGGGCTCTTAGGGCCTAATGTATTATTAGTCATTAAGTTGTCATACAACTTAAGTCAATGGGCTTGACGTTCGAAGCCCATTGGGCCTTGAAGCCCAAAACTAACCCGAGGTCTATAACGAACTTATTCGTTTGATTAATTAACATATTAATTAATTCTTGCCATAAATAATTAAACCATTTAATTATTCTTACTCATCTCCATTCTACGCATCAAACTCTACCTTACACGGTGTACGATCCATTAGGTTCCTTTTAGCGAGGCAGTGGAGGATTAGAACTCTTTCAAATCATTTGTGAATTGAAACTTACTTTCAATTCTCCCTTTAGTGATCATACACCTTTAGGGCTACCACAAACCATGAGTGACACCTAGCAGTATGTCATGGCTACCCAAGCTAATCAGAAGAGGTGGAGAAACCTATTCAGTTAGGATTGCAATGCAATACGGTCCTTCTCTAATACAATACTCTCGACCACATTGTTTGGTTTGATAGTTTATTCATGTCTACTATCCAATGTGATTCCTTTACTTATATGATTACCTTGAATATGATTTGGAACGACTTCCTAAATCTTATTCATACTCTGGCCAGAGATTCTTAATCATATCTTAGAGTATTCTCCCTCAAACCGTTTGAAGGTTAGAGATCCCTTGTTGCGCATTCACTTGCCTCCATGGCTAAGTAGCTTAACCCCAACGATGCCGTGGACACCCTCGGATGGGGTGCCTTTGACATAATCAAAGATTAAGGACCTCACCACAAGACAACTGTGATGCCTCAGGTCAAAGGACTAATTTGCATTATCCCAACTATGAGTTCTCATGTGACATGAACATGAAAACTCATCGTTGATCGCGTTCAGTGAACTCATTCCATATTGAGCACCTACATGCTTATCCTGGTGTCAGTTACACCAATGACTCGAGACTAGTCACTCTCCCTGAGAGAAGACATAACATGTACTGATCTTAACGGACTGTCAATGCCCAATTGGCAATCCTATTCATCAGGAACGTTTAGGATATGTCTATGATCGAGAATGGTCTCATGAACCTAACTTGTTTAGATTACATTCTACTAAGCACATATTCCTTGGACTTATTGTTTAAGCATATAACATTTATATGAGACTACTATAAACAATAATCTATGCCCTTTATATTAAACTAAATTAGTTTAACATTTGAAATGTCCGTAAAGTATCATTATATGATTGGTTTTAGGGCACATTTCCAACATAGAATTCGTCCTTGAACTATTTTTCTGTTAATTTACGTCCCTAAATTTAACAAAATGTGCACCGTTCGTCCTTTTGGTGGATGTCATCAGCCTTCCCGTCCAAAAAGACCACGTGCCACGCACGTGAGGTGTTTTTCAAGGGTATATCGGGCAACAAATTTGAAAAAACATATTTGGAGGAAAAATTAGACCATGATGCCCAGCCCTCCGAGCAACCCCCCATCCTCAACTAGATGCCCCACCTCTCCGACCCTAAAGTCTTCACCGCCATACAACGCGCAGTCTCCAACATCTCCCAGACTCGTTCCATCCTCAAAACCCTCAGTAACTGACCTGACCACGAGCTCGTCGACATCACCAAGGCCAGGCTCACCGAAATTGACTCCGATTTGGCCAAGAAACTCGAGGAGCTTGTTCTCTCCCCTTGCCTTCCCGATTTTGACAGGCTCTAGTGGAGGCAAATCTGATTTTTCCTCTTGTGCCCTATATGCCCCTGAAAAACACCTCACGTGCATGGCACGTGGTCTTTTTGGATTGGAAGGCTGACGACATCTAGCGAAAAGACGAACGGTGCACATTTTGTTAAATTTAGGGACATAAATTAACAAAAAAATATTTTAGAGACGAATTCTAAACTCGAGTGAGAGTTCAGGGACTAATTTTAAATTTTACTCTGAAGATTGCAAAAGGGACGAGCAGGGCTTTCCCAAGGCATAAAACTATGCAATCGTGATTTAATATTCAATCTTTGTCTAAGTAACAGCCAAGAAAAAAGTTTCACCTTAGGAGGGATGCATAAATTCCACACCCATTTGAACATAGTAGCATAACTATGATCCTCATTTTTAGAAAGTAAATCCGCAGCAGATTTAACCGTAAGCTTACCTGAGGGGTTAGGGCCCCAGACGATATATTATTTTTGAAAACAATCCTATTTATCAAGTTATGATAATTAGAAAAATTATTCAGTACTCTTAAACAAAAAAAGGTATCGCTACCCTTTATTTTAATAAAATTGAAGAATTAATATAAACCATTGATTTAAGTTCGATGATTACAAGAAACTTAATATTAATTCCAACAAACGTAAAATTACATTATTATCGTCAAAGTTTACTATCCAATATGATTCGAAGTCTTAATTACAAGAAACGTGGGATTACATTATCATCGTCAAAGTTTACTATCCAACGTTACATAATAATGGTGAGATTTTAGAATGATATTGTTATAACTAACAATAATGATAGTTACATATGGACTTCTACAATATAGGGCAAGTCATTATTAGTAGATGTCAATTACCATTAGAGTTATTCACTTTTGGTGTATCTTCACGTTTAACGATGTTACACCATGATGTTAACCTTCAGCATTTTAACTATGAGAGATGTACTTTCACATTTAACGGTGTTACACCATGACGTTAACCTTCATCATCTTAATTACGAGAAAGGTAAGGTTATTTAAAGTTTACAACCCAATTTTACATAATAATGCTAAGGTAAAGGTATAGTTTTTTCTTTTTTTTTAAATACTATATCAATTTCATTAAAAAAATATCACTACAAGATAACAACCCTCAAAATATGCGTCGTTGCAATAATATCTAAGAAATTACATTGTAAGATATAGTGTTTTTTTACATAATAATGGTAAGATGTAATGTTTTTTTTTCTACAAGGAGACCATATGAGAAATCAAAACTCTCAATCCAATTTTGGGAAAGGAAACACGACACCCGTAGATCTAACCGTCACTCCAAAACTGCATGATCTAAGAGCACTAGTGGATAGTAGATCCAACAAATCAAACAGCTTCATCCCTCAACACATAGATATTGAAGAGATTCAAACACCAAACTAAAGAAATTGGAAATTAAGAAATAAACAATCTAACTAACCAGAGGGGCCTCTTGCTACACCATCACATCGTTTCGACTATACACATATCATCGTTCTGGCTACACCTTAACCCAATTCGGCTACACTGATACACCCCACTTCATCTGTTGTGCCCAAGAACCAAATATCAAACCAAACGATAATCAAACAAAGAACACAAAGATTTCAAAGTACAAATTACAAGAGAACTCACAAACACAATTAACTCTCAAGTACAAACTAATGCTTCTCTCTCTCACTATTTTGATTCTCACAGCACACACACATACATATGCCGATCCAAATCCTAGTATTTATACTGCTAGGGTTACATTCACATCCTAATAGGAAACACAATCATACATGTATAGGAAAACCAAATCCTCAGCTAAAACAGAATCTAAACCAAATTAGGATAAAAACCAACAATCCTAACTACACCAAGATTCCTGTTTTCTCGGCACCTTTGATTTTAGATCAATTCCAACAATCTCCACCTTGACATAAAATCCATAGAGAAGCATTCAACACATCAGCAATCGTTGCTCCACCATTTTACACAATCAAACTCGCACCACATGCACCAAATCCAAACAATGATTGAATTTGGATGCATCAACCACCTTTGTTAACATATCAGCAGGATTCTCCTTAGTAGCAATCTTCTTGAGACGAATCTCACCTTCAGCCACTATCTCTCGTACAAAATGATATCATACATCTATGTGTTTGGTCATTGCATGATGCACTTGATACTTCGCTAAATAAATAGCACTTTGGCTGTCAGAATATGCTTCCAAATTGAGTTGTTTCACACCCAAATCTATTGACAATCCCAACGTCCAAATAGCTTCTTTAATGGCTTCACCGATTGCCATATATTCTGCTTCTGTAGTTGATAGCGCAACTGTTGGTTGTAGTATTAATCTCTAGCATATAGGACCCTTTGCCATAATAAACACATAATCTGTCGTTGTTCTTCTTTTGTCTAAATCTTTGGCAAAATCTGAATCCACATAACCAACTGAGAACTTGTCAATTCCCTCATCAATCTTCTCAAAACATATCCCTTTATCTCTTGTTCCATGTAGATACCTTAGTATCCACTTAGCTGCATTCCAATGCTCCTTTCCAGGATTGTGCATGAACCTACTAATGATGCCAACTGCATGAGCTATATCAGGTCGAGAGTAAACCATATCATACATCAAACCGCCCACCAAATTGGAATAAGGGACATCTTTCATCTTGGATCTCTCTTCATCCGTCTTCGGACATAATTCAGCATTTTATTTAAAATGTTGAGCTAATGGGGTACTCATAGGCTTAGTGTCGTCGGTTACTCCAAACTTATGTAGTAGCTTCTCAAGGTATTGCTTTTGCGACAAGCATATTGTACCCTTTTCTCCATTCCTTGTAATTTCCATCCCTAAAATCTTCCTTGCCTCACCAAGATCTTTCATTTCAAACTCCTTTTGCATTTGTGCTTTCAACTTATTGATCTCAATGATGTTGCTTGAAGCTATAAGCATGTCATCCACATAGATTAATAAGTAAATGAATGATCCACCTCTCAGCTTCTTGTGATACACACAATGATCATAGTGGCTCCTTGTATAGTCTAGATCCTTCATAAACTTATCAAATCTCAAGTACCATTGTCTTGGTGATTGCTTAAATCCATAGAGAGACTTTTTGAGCTTACAAACCATATTCTCTCTTCTTCTTTCTTAATAACCTTCAGATTGTCTCATATAGATTTATTCAACTAAATTTCCATGGAGAAAAGCTGTCTTCACATCTAGTTGAACCAACTCAAGATTGAATTGTGCAACTATGGCTAACAAAATTTGAATGGAGGAATGTTTTCCCATGGGAGAACAAATTTAGTTGTAGTCAATTTCTTCTTTTTGAGCATATCCCTTGGCCACTAGCCTGGCTTTAAATCTCACCAAGCTCTTCTCATCAACACCCTCCTTCTTTGCATATACCCATTTACATCCTATAGCTTTTCTTCCTCTAGGCAGCTCCATCAATTCCCAAGTTTTGTTCTTTTCAAGTGAAAGTATCTCATCATCCATTGCGTCACACCAGTGTTTTCCTTCTTTACTACTCACGGCTTCTTTGAAGTTTATGGGAATGTCAACTTCAATAACTGGTAATGCATAAGCCATACATGCTACACAATCTCGGTATCTAGTTGGCAACGAGATCTCTCGTTTTTCTTTTCTCTTAGCTATTCAATCATCTTGATCATTGAGGTCTTCTTCAATAATCTCTTCATCTTGATTACTCTCATGATCATCATCTTGTACATGCTCTTCCTCACAACCATCATCTCAACCAATAAGGCTTCAGTTTTCAATTACTTGTTCCTCAAGCTCCACCTTTTGTACTGCTGCCGTGTCTTTCGTCAACTTCATGTGGCTTTCGTCGAACGTCACATCCCTACTCACCACAACTTTATTGAGTTCTGGACACCATAGTCTAAAACCTTTTATGCCATTGTTGAATCCCATAAACACAACTTTCTTGGCTCACGCATCCAATTTGTTCTCCTTCACATGGAAAAATGCATTACACCCAAAGATGCGTAGGTTACCATAATCTTGTGCGGGTTCTGCAGACCACAATTCCATTGGATTTTTCCCTTCTAATGCAACTGATGGTAATCGATTTATCACATGGCATGCATAGTTGAAAGCTTCAGCCCAAAATCTATTTGGCAACTCGGCTTGAAATAGCATGCATCTCACTTTCTCAAGCAAAGTTCTATTCAACCTCTCGGCAATCCCATTATGTTGTGGAGTTCCTCTTACACTAAAATGGCAAGTGATTCCTTCTCTTTTGCACACCTCAATGAAGGGGTCAAAGGTATATTCTCCTCCATTGTCACTTCTCCAAATTTTTATTTTCTTATCAGTCTTATTCTCCACCATCTTCTTCCACCCTAAGAAAATATCAAATACTTCATGCTTATGTTTCATCATATATATCCAAGACCTGTGGGAGTAGTCATCTATAAATGACACAAACCATCATTTTCCACCCAGAGAAGCATTTTTTGCAAGCCCCCAAAGGTCAGAGTGAACGTAATCCAATATGCCTTTTGTTTGATGGACTGCCAAGCCGAACTTCACCCTCGTTTGTTTCCCCATAACACAATGTTCACAGAAGTTTATCTTGCCAATTGTAGCTCCCTTTAAAACTTTTTGCTTAATTAGTCTTTGCAAATCCTTTTCTCCTGCGTGTTCCAACCTCATATGCCGCAAAGTAGACAAAGCATTCTTGTTTGTTGGCACTTCATTGGCCATCATAGCCATCCCATTCTCTAATGTCTTGCTTTCTAGTATATAAAACAAGCGTTTCCTCAGACCTTTCATCACCACTAATGCTCCTTTTGCAACTTTAAGCACGTTATTGTCCAAGAAGAAGTTGTAGCCTTGAGCTTCAAGAGTGCCTAAAGAAATTAAATTCTTCTTCAAATTTGGAACATACTTACTCCATGCAACTCTCGAATTACACCATCATGGTGTTTGATTCTAATGATGCCGATACCTTGAGTTGTACATGGGTTATCATCTCCCATGTAATCGTTCCATTCATGTCCCGGAAGCTTGAAAACCAATTGAGTTGTGATGTCATATGGTGAGTGCAGCCGATATCAAGTACCCATTCTCTCATGTAATCCACAGTACTTGATGCCGTTAAGGCACAAACAAACTCTTCATCATCTGCCTCCACCATATTAGCCTCCGAGTCATCAACCTTCTTGCCCTTATTTTTCACTTTTATCTATGGACAATCCTTTTTTCAGTGTCTTTTTTCATGACAAAAGGCACATTCATCTTTGTCCAAACACTTTCGACTACTCAAGGCTCCTCTAGTACGAGATCTGCTGCCTTTCTGATTTGACTTCTTTCTCTCTCTCGATCTCCCTCTCACCATCAATGCTTCAGAGTTATTACACTCTTGTCTATCAAGATTTTTCACTTCATGATTCATGAGAGCACTCGAAATCTCGTCATATTTAATTGTCTCTCTCCCATAAATCCATGTTATGACAAATGGCTCATAAGACTCAGGCAACGAATTCATCAATATCAATGCTTTGTCCTCATCCTTGATAGTTTCTTCCAAGTTTGCCAATTCGACAATAAGCTTATTGAAGTCTTCAAGATGTATGATCATCTTAGTTCCTTCCTTGTATTGGAATCAGTACGACAATAAGCTTTGAGATGGAGGTGATTCTTATTGCTATTCTTCAAATACTTTGTCTCTAATGTAGTCCACAATTCCTTCGTAGACGTTATATTCATCACGCCATACTTCTGTTGTTTTTCCAAGCACAACCGAATTGTAGAACATCCATGAGTGTTCAATCTCCCTCACTCTTCCTTCTTCATTGAAAATGGCATATCATCTAACACAATATGCAAGCCTTGTTGTATTAGAATGTCATGAACTTCACATTGCCACATCGTAAAGTTGTTCGTTCCATCAAATTTTTCAATCTCAAATTTGGCACTTTGAACCGTTGGCTTGGTTACCTCAGTACCTGACTGCCTTTTATCATCTCTGCCACTATTGGATTCATCCGTCTTTACCATCGCTTGATTTGATCAAGAGCCTAAGCTCTGGTACCACTTGTTGTGCTCAAAAACCAAATATCAAACCAAACGATAATCAAACAAAGAACACAAAGATTTCAGAGTTCCTCCAATATAGGAGTACCTCTCTGACAACGAAAGTTTTTATTACTCAATGAACAAATTACAAGAGAACTCACAAACACAATTAGCTCTAAAGTACAAACTAATGCTTCTCTCTCACTGTTTTGATTCGTACAGCACACACACATACATATGCCGATCCAAATCCTAGTATTTATACTACTAGGGTTACAACATCCTAATAGGAAACACAATCCTACATGTATAAGAAAACCAAATTCTAAGCTAAAACAGAATCTAAACCAAATTTGGATAAAAAACAACAATCCTAACCACACCAAGATTCATGTTTTCTCGGCACCTTTGATTTTAGGTCAATTCCAACATCATCTCCATCTTGCAGCTCCAATCATATGTCGGAAACTACTCCAAATTCTTATGAAAAGGTCTGCACATGGCCCAACACACGACGATTATCACGACGACAATAAGAGCTGCATGGTGGGTTCTTCCTTATTCTAGTAAGAAAAACAATAGATATCAAAAGGAAATCCATGTCCACAACAAAGCCTTATTGCAGCAAAATCTCCTTATTTTTTTATATAAAAAGATCAAGGGCGGCTTTCACTATCAACTTGATTCACCGCCTACGTGCCCTTTATGCCTAGTGATTCCAAACAACATTTCCCCTCCCTCACCCGGTCTTATCACGGTTGCTGGCACAGAGTTAGTTGGGGCTTCTTCCTCAAGTTCTGTCATGATCGCACACTCGATGAAAGTGTTTAAGCCGCATTGGCCTTCTTCAAGGGATTAGGCTTTCGTCCATTGTCTAAGATTTTCCACTGCTATTGGAGTCCAGGTCGTGTCTCAGTTCCATTGTGGTTGATCATTCGAAAAGATCAACTAAGAATCTTTGGCTTGGTCAACCTTTACTTGACCAACTATCTAATACTACGCATGCTCATCAATGGTAAGGTATAGTTAATAACATAAAGTAACGTTGTTATTACTTTAACAAGGTTGATGTTTATGTTGTGGATATCTAATTACACTGTCAAAAGTAGGTTGTTAAGTGTGGACTTGCATTGCAAATCCATTGTTCAAATTCAAGAATACCAATATTTTAATTGCTTTTTTTTTTAACGTGATGAGTGATAATTAATTATGAGCTATAATAGAAAACATGTCATGTATCACCTTATAATAGTGCACATACTCATTTGATGTGTACGCTGAATTAAAAAACAGTTTTTTCACATGGCAACATGAATCACTATGTATAATCGTTTTCAAAACTAGAAAGTTCTGCCTGCGCATTGTTGCGGGATTGAAAATTGTATGAAAGATATGAAAAATTGTGTTGCAAAAGATTAATACTATTTACATTGAAAACATTAGGTAGATCAAATTTAACAAGGGGCATTTTTGTTCTTTTACCGTGTAAGTTTAAAAATAAATAAATACATCCGTTTCAATTTTTGTTAGTTTTTCCATTATCTGCCTATGTGGACATCACAGACCTCACAAAAATTGTTTATTTAGGACAATATTTGGGTACTCACTAGTGACATGGACCAACAAAATAAAAACACATGTCACTTTTTTAGTTGTATACTCAAGCAGCAACCAATCACTCATTTTCTTCACAACTCTATCGCAAACCTCCATTCAATTGCATATCTTAGTCACCTCAATTCTTCCCTCCTTCGTCGACCCCACCATCCAAGGGCGGAGCTAGAAACTTTTTGCGGGGTGGGTTGCCACTCATTAAAAGTGACTTTTCTTTTAGCGTCTATACCTACTATGTAATACTATATTGTTTCTTGAAAATGAAGATATGTAAAATTTTGTAAGCAAAATTGGTCCAATTATTTATTTTAACCACATTTTAACATAAAAAAATACATACTAAACATAAACTGAGAAGCACAAACAGTAAAAAAACTTATCAAAATAGATAAAATAAAGGTATACAACATTCTGAATATACCAACAGTCCAAATACACTGTAAAAAAATAACTGTTGTGAAGATAAACTAGTTATGGGAGTATATAGATATGTTGTGTTGTGTGTTAATTGACTATCTAGGAATAGTTAATGCTTATTTGTTGATAAATTAAAAGGATGCATGGGCTAGTAATGAAAGTAGCCTTAAAAAGGGGGTAAAATATTGGTGCAATGGTTTTGATCTTAGAAAGGTCACCTGGGTTATAGCCCACCCTCGCCTTGTTAGTGGCTCCGCCCTTGCCACCATCGTCTCCTCCTCCAACCTCTCTTCTCCCCCTCCAACCCGATCCCCTCCTCCAATATCATTTCGTCGATCTCGTCCCTAATCCTTTCTTTTCTATTTCGAGGAAGTCATTGTAGCTCCATCGGAGTATTTCTGCAAATCACCACCACTTTCCGTCCCCTGTGCCAGTGGGGGATCCAGTAGGGATTAAAGGAGGTCAGGTGATCCAGTGAAAGGTCCGAAAAATGGCTGGGAGGCAACTCTGATGATCCCTTGCTCATCACCTGTTCGACGAAATGCGTGAATGAAACTCAGGCATGAGAGTGGTTTAGGGGCAAAAACGTAAAATGCCAAAACACTTTTAATGAACAGTGTTATAAACAGTGTTTTTGTATTGAAGTTTAGTATAGATATAATTTCCGTATCTAATCAATTTTGAATATTAAGAAATTCAAGGTATTGATTTGTGACTGAGCTGAATAGATTGACTTTATATTATCAAAGTAGTAATACGGTTTAGTATAATCTTTATTTATTTATTTATAAGTGAAAAGTTTCAAATCTAGTTATATTTTTTTACATTATACCTTTTTTTTTTCAGTTGTAGGTAAATAGTCTTAAATATAATGATATTTCTTTGGACTGTACTGTACTTTTAAAAAGTAAACCGTGAAAATCAAAATTAAACCGCACCACATCGTTTACAGTCGTAGAGCCCAAACTCTCCTCGTTTCACCCATAGAACAAGAAAAAGCCCTTGGGAAAATGGAGGGTCTTTGTCCCGAAGCAGCTGAAACCATAGCCAACAACGAAGACCTCCTTACTCATATCCTCCTTTGCATGCCCCCGAAATCTCTGCTCCGCTTCAAATCCGTCTCCAAGCACTGGCGCTCTCTCATCTCCGACCCCAAATTCTGCAACCGCCATGCCCTCCAAAACCCAAATTCCAAGGTCTCTGCCTTCTTCGCCCGGACCATAATATCTCAAGAAATCTTCTACACCTCTCTTCGCAACAACGAAAATCCATCTGGGTTTAGCTCCAAACCGCTCAATTTCATCGGCGACCCACGCGGCGTCGAGATTCTGCAGTCCTGCAACGGCTTGCTCCTGTGCTGCTCCTCCCTCAGCACGACCGGCAGGTACTATGTTGTCAATCCCACAACCAGTAAGCTCTCAACGTTCTTTTGTCCAGCTGCTACTAAATCGACAACCGTTTCGGGTGTCGCTTTGGCTTTCGATCCTGCGAAATCGATTAATTTCAAGGTTGTCGTCGTTAGTACCATTACTGAGTCGGTTGGAGGTTACCAATTTAAGGTCTATTCGTCTGAGACCCGAAGTTGGAAGGTTTTCCGGGGTAATTTCCCTGCGAAATTCGATATGAACTTCACCCGTGGAGTGCACTGCAATGGACTAATTAGTTGGATTGGCGATGCAAGTAAGGTTTTGCTCTATGACACAGATGAACATCGATTCAGGACTGTGCCAAGTCCGCCGGGTCACGGTGGCTACCGGTGGCATAGATATTTTGGGGAGTCTTGTGGCCATTTGCATCTTATCGAAATTTCTACGCCGCAACTTTCGCAATTTGAGGTGCTCGAGATGGAGAAGGACTACTCTGGTTGGTTTGTCAAGTACAATGTCGACCTTAATGCCATAAGCTCTGCATTTCCGGAGATGGTTTGCAACCCTCTTGAACCCTACTACTCGTTTGTTGTTGTTTTTGTTGATGAGCATGATTCGTCTATTTTGCTGCACATTCCTTGTAAGGTCATCTCTTATAATCTTAGGGATAAGAAAGTTTGTGACTTAACTCCCAAAAACATTTACACCGAGAGATCTCTAATAGTTCGATGGCAATCTGCTTATGCACATATGGACACTTTGGCTTGTGTCTGATGGTATTTCTATCCCGCTGTTGTTGTGTTTTTTGGTTTTTGTTGTAGAATCAGAATGTTTTGTATTACCAAATTCTGTGTACCTATGTACTTGACATCGTTCTAATGGTGTTTACGTTCATTACTGCCTTCAACTTATTGTGTTAAGAACTATTAATGGATCAGTTATATTTGTGGTTATAACTTATAGCAATCATAGACTCATATTTCAAGAAAGAGTGCATCAAAGTCTCACTCGGGTATTGCCTGGTTACTGCCGATTAGACACATTTAACTTTAGTTTGTTCAGCTTTCCATTTATAATCAGTGGGACAAGTTGAGTTTCTGGCTGTGGTTATTTTGAATGAATGCACTTCGTGTTTTTGCATGAATATTTGTCGTAAAGCATAAACTTTGCTAATGTACGTTAATGTACATTCATTACTATACCTACTTCTTCCTGTTAGGGAAATTTCAGAATCTTTAGGAATCCTTCATGTCCTCGTTGTGTTACCTTGCATGTGATCTGCACACAATCCACTATAGATTATGTTCCATTGTGCTTAAACCTTCTGCCTCCACTTTTGCCTGGTGCTAATTGGAATATCAACCCATGCTAGTTTGCCCGGTTCGCTTCATTTATTTCATTCACTTACCACAAAAGGAAAATGAAGTAAACTCATCATGTTATTAAAAATGCCTGGCAATGTCATATCTTATATCGCAGGCATACACTTTCAAGATCCCCGAATCTGATTTGTCGCCATATGGCGCTGAGATACAGGGTTCGTTACAAAATTTGGAACTGCTAGATTCTTTTATATACATTTAGACTCTGGGTAGTGTTTGATGACGTTTCGATCTTAGTTGTTGGTTTGAGTATTCAAAATTTGATAGATTTTTGTTACTAATACACGTGGTCTTATTTGCGCTGTAGTTGTTTTTCTCGTTTGAACTGAGGTATGATGATCCACTTTGGGTTTATATTGGGCATGAACTTTACGACGTCTTTCATTCGTGATCAGGGTTTGCTTGGTCATCCAGGTAACACCATGTTTCCAAATAGGAGCTGTCACTGGCTCTCTAAAATTGTCATCATGCGCTCTTGGTTTTTAAAATACAAGGGAGAAATTGCACTGGAGTTCTGATAACAGTTACCATTAAACTCTTTACATGCTATTTCTAGAGGAACTTGAGTTATGTTATATATGGTCGATGTACTCTACTCGTATGGGGATCCGTACGATCTTCGTGTGAATTAATAGCATTACTAAAAAGTTTCTAAATCTTTAATGGTGTCTAAGAATTGAAGTCCTCTCATTCAGAGATTGTGCATCATGGACAGTTTTAGGTGACTTATTACTGACTTTATATCGGCTACTTACGAATTTACAGTTGCTTTACTATTTGAATGTCTAGTATTATGGTAACCACACACCCTTTTTGTCGACCCGTACCCAGCCCTGTTTGATCTTGTTGGTTGTTTGCGTTTGATTTATTCAATTCATAGACTTAAAAGATAGCTAATTACAGGGAGGTTTGCACAGCATTATATCTAAATCAAACATTTTCCCAAACATATTTTATTCCTTATTTGGTAATACACATATATATAATTAATATATATATATATATATATGCACTTTGAGTTATAATTATGGGGCTTGATTATTTATTGGAATCAGTGTCTTTCATGGTGTGCAATATTAGAGAAATGAATAAAACCCCATGTCGACCTGGACGTCTGCAAAATTTAAAGTATAAGTATGTAATTTACAATCTTACCTTCTTTCTATTTTCCCCCGTGACAGAGACAGAAGAAATGAAAATTTGTTGCTTTTTTTGTGAGAATTCTGAATGAAATTTTCTTTTCGATTTAAATTAAACGCAAGAAGAAATAACACAAAAAAAGAAGAAAAGAAAACGAAGTTGTGAAACAATTAGAAATGACTAGAGGCTAGCTGCTGCTGTATTAAGGCTTATGGAGATATCTTCCAGCGACTAAAGCAGCCTCCATGACAAGGGTTATAACTTCCACAACATCCTCAACATGGCATTTGTTCCCCTTAAACGTTTTCCCTCTTTGGTTTTTGAACTCTGCCATGCAATTTAGGAACGTTTGGCTGCACTCTGAGCTTAGATAGTCATCTGCACCACAACATAACAACATACCACCACTTAATTTATATTGTTTTTAGTTCTAATTGCACTTACAAATCTAATCTCCTAGAGGTTCATCAGTTTTGTGACTTTTCGATCGAATGATACATTATTATGTGTAAGTATTTCTTCACATGACACTCTGTTATTGGATCGAGTCGTCACGTGTCAGTGAACCAGTTGCATGCAAGTTGTGAGATACAAATTGTTCTCACAAACAAATCAAAAATTGAAAATAAATAAGAGCGACAAATTTGTAGCTCAAATGATTAAGTGCATCTGAGGTCATGTGTTCAGATTCCTGGCTCTCGTTTCAAAAGACAAACACTAGCGTTTGGTATAGATCTTGTACACAAAGAACCCCAAACAAAATTTAGGATTTGTATTGTCAAATATGAAACACTTAATTAAACATTATCAACATCCAAAACATTATCACACCACCGACAATTGGGAAAGCTCATCAAAGTGTCTCTTTCCCCCATTTTATAACCTATACGACTATTCCATATAAATATATTCTTTACCAACTCTTGTTTGTATTTTGATGCCACTAATTAAATCTTCCTACACTTATTAAATTTATACCTTTCAGACGTGAGCATAGCTACATTAGGAAGAACGGATGTAAAAATATTGTAAGGATTAAGAAATGAACATACTGTTTTTCGATTGAACGCAGTTATCATGCTTCATACAACATGCATCTAGGCCATCACAGGGTTGCTCCCCTGGGCATCCACTGTATAAAAGCCCACAATACTTCCCATATCTCAAAAATGGAGGCACTGCCATTACAAAAACAAAATTAAATTCAAAGAAAACTGTAATTTAATTTCCTTACAATTGGGACAAAAAAATATTATCAGCTCATTAACTAAATCTAAATTATAATTAAATAAAATGTAGTACCTGTACAGAACTCTGACTCACATTGTCTACTGCAATCTTTACTCTGCAAATTGTTAGAATTTATGGGAAGAAAGAACAAGTTATGATTTGAAAGCAACTGGGAACCCAAAAAATATTAAAAGTAATTGGATGATGAAAGAAGAACATGGTAATTAAGGAGCAAACCAGAACAATGGAGGCATCTGTGGCTTGAACACCAATGTTAAGAGCATGCAAATTAATGGAATTAAAATAAAGGACAAGAAAAGAGAGGGCAAGAACAAACTTCAGTGACTGATTAAAAACCATGGTTGGAAAAAAGCACTTTTAAGCAGCTGAGAAAGCACTGAATTTGTAGGGCTTGGTTTTGCAAAAAAGCAGTGATTTTCTTATAGAAAAAGTGGCAGAGAAAGTGAGAGCTGTGGAAATTAAGGCAGAAGCTAGGCTGTTGTCTCTAAGAGGAGGAGTGAGATGGGGGAAGAAAGAGGTTGGTTGGCTTTGTCTTGTAATGACTCGTGATATGTTTTTGGAGTGTTGTTCACACCTCTAACCAAATCATACACACATTTTAATCTTCTTTTACCTTTCTTTTTTTGGTTTTTGTTTTAATTAAAACTATACTAGCGAGATTATGTGGCATGCGGAATCTACATGTCACACTAATTATACAATGCCTAGTTAGTAATTAACACATTTCCTTGTCATATTGTGCAGATAAAAACTTTCATAAAATTTTCATACCAAGCTATGTATGACATTTCATAATTGTATTTTTTTAACACTTAACACTATCGTCTGATAATAACAATTTATATACAGTTAGTTTCTAATGTGATTGACATATGTAGCTAGTTTGAAATATGAATCATTTTTTTTTCTCAATAAAAATGTGGTTCTCTTAGAAGCCGTTTGATAATTTTTTTTTTTTTAATTTCACTTTTTTATCACTTCTTTTTTTTATAGAATGAAACTGAAAATTGAAAGCTAAATTTTTGAGTTTATAAAATTTGACTTGAACTTCGTTTTTCGTTATTATTTTTTAAAAAAACTTAAAATTGTTATGAAACGAGTTTTCAATTTTTTTTAAAAAGATTAAAAATTAATGATTGAAATGGTTATCAACGAGAGGTTCAAACTAATTTTGTATTTGTGCATAGTTTTTTTGTTAGATATTTGTTGGTAACTTTCTTATATAGATATTTGTGAGTAGTTGTGGGATCCATTTCTTGTGAACACTCCCTGTCAAAAGAAAAGAAAGGGAAGGAAACGAAAACTTTCCTAGTTGACTAGTTTTTTCGTTTGGAAAGTTACAACTTGCTTCTCTACGTACTATTTGCTGCAAACCTCCACTTTATGCCAAGTTGTTCATATTCCACCATTCACATGTGTGCAACTTCTAATTTTTGCATGTTGAAACTTGGATAGTAGGATGTAAAAGTAATTTTCCCCGAGCACGGTAGGTCGATCCAGGGGAGGGTTAATCTCGGGATGTAATGAGTTGAAAAAAAAATGTCCTAACCACCAAAGCAATCCATCACTTATAATAAATTACAAAATTTAAGACATTGTTTTTTTAAGTTCCGTTGATATTTTAAAATGAAATTTTGAGGATTCAATATATTCAAATGCTATTTCCATAATACAATATGTTTGTTTTAAGAAGGGAACTATGAATTATCAAACATATATTTTGTGGTTTATTATCAGTTTTTACAGTTGTAACTTTGGCGTCATATTATAATCCAGCGATCGAGTTCTAATCTTAATTTTCTTTCGTTTTATGAGTTATGAGATTGTGGAACAAGATGTAATGTCTACACTCTTAAACTGTGCAAGGAATAAATAATGCAACTTATGACATTTTTCACCCTAATATTTTTAAAAAAATTTAGTCATTAAATGATATAGTAGATGACATTCTAGTACCACAGTTGTTAGAGATAGAAACGAATAAATGAAACATCATCACGTTAATTGGAATCCAAAATTTAAATATTTGTCTTGAAAACGTGAAGAATTTACTGCTCACCTGGGCAGTGTCGTTCTCAGCCAGGCTACGACGGACACCCTCCCCCATAAGATGTTCGCCGCCGGATAAACCATCGACGCAAGAAAAGAAAGCAAAGGCAACAAAGCCGAGAAGAATAACAGCACCCTTCAGGCCCATCGTATCAGATGATCTTGTTCCTGCAATGGCCATATTATGGGGAAGCCTCTCTCAGAGTCGCATAGAAGGACCTCAAGGAAGAACTCCCAAGTCCTTCTATATATGTAGGGATTTTATTTCTAAAATCCTTTTCAACTATGGAAATGCATGCCTCTATAAAACCATTGCCATGTTTGTTTATCGTGCTTCTCTCTATCTAAAAATAGTCCCTGCCCATCCATTTTTAGAAGCACCAAACGGAAAACTATCCAGAAATATGTGATCGATATGTTTAGTGATGTCCCTCAAGTTTTGGCTGCGTAATCTTCTCTAAAATAGTAAAGCAAAGACCTTTTTGGTTGTTTTTACTTTTCAAAGAGGGCTATTTCCTCGCCGTATAAGGTTAAATTCACAACCTGAAGCTGTTTTTTTTTTTTTTTTCCCTTCAATACCATTTAACGCGCGCATTGAACTATCATACCTTTTTTTTCATTGAAATATCAGGCCTATTCTGGACCTAGTTTCTTCCTACTCACCCCGTGGGAGCAAAATTTACTCATAACAAGCCACCAACACCCTAAACATTGGAAAGTGGAACTACAATCTGTTCGAAGCCTTTTACAGGATGCAGGCAAGGAGCATACGTGTTGACTTAACCGTTGGTTTACACCTTCTATCGGATTGATTCAACAGTAGGCTTCACTCTGATTCCTTCGAAGGAATGTTTATGAGGCATTTGTTGTTGGTGTGTTTGTCAGGCGTGCCACTATTGGTATTCTGCCAATAGAAAGATGTATATTAGTTTTAGTATAAGTTAGTTTATAAATATATTAGGTACTTGCGCCACAAGTAATGTAACTTCCGTTCATCGGATTGGCGACTTAATTAGATTAGGTCTTGGTTAGATTCTTTTTATTGCCTTGCTTATTAAGGACTTTTAATATCTCTCGATTGTTTATACCAGAGATTGCTTAAGATGGGATTTTGATATAAACTGGTAATAACAAAATGTTCCACGCTCGCGCATACATAGAAAAGTAAAACAAAATGTTCCACGCTCGCGCATACATAGAAAAGTAAAGATGGTAATTAAAGACAGGAATTGAAATACTTGAAAGTAAAGACTTGTAAGTAAAGACGTTAAGTAAGAACTGATATTGAAAGACTTTAAGTAAAAAGTTCAATAATATTACATGTACATTTCAGATTGAATAAACACCCATCGGGTTGGTTTTAGTTCCATCGGGATGGTTTTCAAAGCTAGTTCCTTACAAAGGGAAATAATCAAAGACACCTTGGCCTAAGATTTCTAATCGATACTATCAAAACAAGGATGATTTGATGGCAGAGCTTAATTCACTACTCCTCAGGGGAGTTAGGATGTAGGATCCTAGGGTTCTGGTCTTTGAGTTCTCAAAGTCACAAGATACACGAGTAGTGTGAATGAGAAAGCAGCAGATAGAGATGGAAATCTTTATCTGGGAAAGGCTTTGAGGAGTTTCCTCAGAGGTTTTCTTTCTTGAACTTACGAGTTTAGTTTTTGATTTGGTTGAGTGTCTCCATCTTCGAATCCTCCCTTCGTTTATATAGGCCAGCGAGAGCCTATGTCATAACTGTCACCTCTCTCTGTGACCGTCTTTGGAGATTTCAGTGAGGTAATGCTTAATCGGTAAGGCATAAATAATATCCTTGATCAGCCTACTCCCACTGAGAAAAGTTCTTTATTCTTAGTTTGATTCCCTCCAAAATATCAAGTGCTTTGCATTTAATGCAGTCAGCGGGGGTAGATACAGACTTCCTTCCTTTTTGTCCACTGGTCTGGATTGGGCCATTTCTCTCTTAGGCCCAAACCACTACCAAAACCAAGTCCTGGCCCAATGAATATTTTTCAGTGTAAACACAATCAACCACAAATTTCATCATTTTCTACGCATGACCAGAATCGAAATCATGGAATTAATTGGACTTGATGGCAAAGACCTACCAAGGCAAACAAGTTACGGGCCCATGACCTAAGGCAAGCATGTTCCGTGCCAAATGACAAAGCCTACTTGATCAACCACTACCAAGCCCATGATGGAGTTACTTGTGGATTATGAAGAAAATCAAGGAATGTGATACTTAGAGCCCAACACTTGAATGCCTACAAAAGGTCAATAATCCCACCAGCACAGGCCATAGGGAAGAAGAAAAGTAGGCAATCAGTCTAAATTCTACTGCAATCATCCTAAACACTCATTAACTTGAGCCTCAGAGTTTCTTTTTCATGTACACCCCCTCGTTCCCTCAATATTGGTGACAAGTGAAGATGGTGTCTATGCTTCTCACTACAATTACAAGATTACTTCTTGAAGAATTGGAGGACCCGAATTTTTTCGCTACAACACACCCACATCACTAGGCAAACCTAGTGACATAAGGAACTACTTTTGAACAATAGGGTTATTTTATGATGAAATCTCAATTTTCTTCATAGTATAAAAGCAAGTTGATCTATGTGTGAAAGACCAACTTTATATGACATGAAGAGTTACTTTTTCTTTTTGTTACATTGGGTTTCAAACTCTGAACCTAGTCTACTCTTACTCATCCCCATCGCTAGGCAAGGATTATAATTCCTTTTATTTGAGTTGTTAGTTTTCTCGTGGGCCAAAGATTATACTTCCTTCCCTGTTAAGTTAGATGTCTTGCTCGTTAAATTTAGGGTTTGCTTTGATTTTCTCCTATAAATAGGAGTCTTGTATTCATTATTTTACAAGAAGTCAGTCAAGATGTAGCCCTCCTTTTGTAGCCATCTCGACAATCTCGTTTATTTGTTTTCTGTTAATAAAATATTGTTCATAGTTATGTTTGTTCGTCCGTTTATTTTCAACTTGGTATCAAAGCATGTTTGATCTTTCGAGATTTAATCTGCTTCTGTTTGTTATTAGTTTGGCTGTCGTCTTCTTTGTTTGTTTTTCTGGTTTATTTTGTCAGTTTGTCGTTGTCGTTCATAGTTTAAAAAAAAAAAGGGCATATAGAAACTGAATCCCACCAGACCATCACCATTTGTCACCTGCCAGAGCCACCAAAGTTGCACCAGTTCTACCCACAACGTTCACCACCACCCCCTCTAATCCCGTATGTGATAGAATTTATGTTTTGTATGAGTTTGTATATGGAATATTTGCAATAGAGAATGAATGAAAATGGACGCAGAGAATTTCGGAAAAGATGACAGCCAAAGGCTTAACATTGCAGCCTTTAGCACACATATATATATCATCATCATAGTAGGGTTTTGGTCTCAAATACAGCACATGATCTAATCTGAATTTGACAAGAAGACGAGAGCTTCATCTGTCAATACTAGCCTGAGTTAAGCAACTAGCGGTTACTATTTTAATTAATGAACTGACGATGATATTGTTGGAAATTGTTTAGCTTTCAACACTCCCCTTTAAACTATTTCCTGATTGAACTTCAAGTAATCCTCTGAGATAGACAAATCTCCCCATGGGCAATGCCTTGGTAAAGAAAATACCCCTGAACCAAGGGTGAATGCATAGCCTGAGGTGCTCCTCATATCATCTTCGTTTCCACCTAATCACTGTCACAGAATCCCATTAGAATGACAGCTTCTCCTTTTCCATACTTGATACCATAATCAATGTTCCAGCAATATACCTCAATACCTTTTTAGCTGTTCCCATGTGAATTCTAGTTGGACTGTGCATGAATCTAGACAACAGACTTGCTGCATATATCACATCTGGTCTAGTAGCTGCCAAATATAGCATACTTCCAACAATCTTCTTGTAGAGATTTGGATCTGCAGGTTCTGTTCCATTTTCCTAATTTCTCATTTGAGATAAATGGTCTACTCACAGATTTACGCCCTTTGAGACCAAACTTCTCCAATAAGGTCTGAGCATGTTTCTTTTGATGAATAAAAATTCCTCAACTCCTTGAATCACACCAATTTTAAGGAAATGATGTAACAGCCCCAAATCTGACATTTCATACCTTTTCATCATGTCTTCTTTAAATTCCATGATCATTTTCTCATTGCTTCATGTGAACACCACATCATCCACATAGATTGCCACAATAAGAATATTAGTACCATCTCCTTCCTTGATATATAAGGTTGCTTCACTTGGACTTTTCTTGAAACCATTCTCAGTGAAGTATGAATCTATTTCATTGTACCAGGCCTTTGGAGCTTGCTTGAAGCCATACAAGGCCTTCCTTAGTCTGTAGACTTTATCTTCTGCACCTTCAACTTCTATGCTCGGTGCTGATCAACATAGACTTCTTCTTGACATACTCCATTTAAGAACGTAGATTTGAGATCAAGTTGAAAAACAAATTACAACTTTTTTGTGAAGCTAGAGCAACCAAAGTCCTAATTGTGTCAAGTCTAGCCACTGGTGCGAAAGTCTCATTGAAATCAACTCCTAGTTGTTGTGAGTATCCATTTGCAATCATCTTGCTTTGTTCGTCTACACTGTGCCATCAAGATTCAATTTTGTTTTATAGACCCACTTCACTCCTATCACAAGCTTATCACTTGGTCTGTTGACTAATTCCCACGTGAAATTCTTCTCCATCATTGCAATCTCATCCTCCATCAAACCCGGATCTCCGTACCGGAATCTTCTAATGCAGTACCATGAATCAATTCGTACCCGCTGTCCCCTTTCATGTTCTGAACCCACTGTTGGATTTCATTGATGCTGCTTGATCTGCGAACCCGTTAGCTTACCACCGCTTTGAACCATCACTCGTTGTTGCCTAGTCTTCACCATCCTGCACCCGTGCTCTGTCGAATTGCTTAGTGCTACTGTACCTCACCAGCTCTGTATCCTCCAGGGCACTGGTTGGATTAGGCCAAGAAAATACTGATGTTGAGCTAATGTTTGTGTTAAAGTTGTTTTTGTGGACCCGTATTGGTTGTTTTTAAGAAGGATTAATGTCGTTTGCTGTTGCTTCCCACTCACACAAGGAATGCTCGAGTGCTTGGACTTGTGACCATTTGAGTGATGCTGTGTATGTGGCGAATTGGAGTTTTACTTGGAAGTTTGCATCAAAGTTGGAATCTTGCTCTAGAATTTGCCATTTGAATTTGGAATCTGTTCTGTTTGTATGTTGATGTAGTTGAGATATAGGAATCTCATCCGTTTAGTGATGGGGTCCATACTCCAACATCTGTATGCTGAAATCTGCCTGATTTTGTCTGGTGTCTATCTGAATCAGTACCTGCCACCTACTATCTAAATTTGTATATGTCATCTGCTGTATGCTGAATCTATCTGCCGTATCTGCCATTTTCATCTATATCCATATTTGCCATCTGTTGTCTGTCTGTTTGCTTGTTAATGTAGCGGAGCCTGTCTGTTTGTCTGTCCGCCTAACGGAATCTGCATCCGCATCTGATTGGCAAACTCATGTCGTATACCGTTATGAGTTTGATGATGAAAAACGAGATTGCTCGTTAAGTTATTTTAGTTTTCTTTTGGTCTTGCTCGTTAAATTTAGGGTTTGATTTAGTTTTCCCCTATAAATATTAGTCTTGTATTCATTATTTTACAAGAAGTCATTCAAGATGCAGCCCTCAGTTTGTAGCCGTCTCAGCAATCTCATTTATTTATTTTTCGTTAATGAAATAATGTTCTTAGTCATATTTCGTTTGTTCGCCCGTTTATTTTCAACTAACCCTAGTGACATGAGGAGCTACTTTAGAACAATAGTTGAAGCTCGTTTTAGGGTGAAACGTTTACTTTCTTCATAGTATAAAGGCATGTTGGTCTATGTGTTGAAGACTAACAATCACACATATTCCACTTCACACGATATGTGTTGTATACATATTTTTCGTAAGTATCGCCACATGTGAGGAGGCGTGTAAGCATGTTAAGTGTTGTCGCGCATTGAAAACTTAAGGGGGCATGTATGTGTTTGTAAAAAGTTGGGTTACCACCTCTTATTCTAATTGAGTTTAGAATAAAACGTCAACTTCCTTTAGTAATGAAACAGAAAAAGGGCCTGATTTTTGGCTTTTTTTTTTTTTTTTGTGCGCGCGTGCCTCTGGTATGAATTTTTTGTATGTGCCTAAATTATGATTTTAGGAGCTCCCCATTTTATATATGTAGATTAGGGATGTGATCTCACGATTTTTGGTGTTAGAGTAGGTGTTTTAGAGAAGTGATATATGCACACTCCTTTTGCTTCTTTTGCATACCTCTTTTTATTTTTGGCCTTTAAATTGAATAAATCGAAAAAGAATCACACGACAAAAATAAACAGAGATGTGCACAAAGAAAAAATAGATGTGCATAAATAATTTCTATATTCTGAATAGTCCTACAAGGCTGATAGACAGCAAGACTAAAGAAAAGAGGGGATATATTTTAAACAATAAAAGCATATCTAATGGTAGGGTCAAAATGACATTATATCATAACATCTAGCCTTTAAGATTTGTTGTTCTTTTTATAGAAGTTGGCTGCGATGCTCGCAAGCATCAAATGCTATCACTAAACTAGCCATTGATTTTTCCTACAAAATTTTCTAAATATTAAAAAATTCATATTAGTTAATTTATAAGTATGAAAAATGTGAAAAAAATATGCAAACGCTTGTAATCACATTCTCTATGTTGTTACGATGGTTACATAGTCGTTTGGATTTTTAAAATCCTCGAAACCCTCGTAAATATATAGTTTTTTTTTAGTTTAAAATTTATAATAATTAATGTACAAATGTGAAAAGTTTTTTTTAAAAAATATACAAACGTGCGTAATGACAAGCTCTACTCTTTTACAATGGTTACATCGGCATTTAGATTTTTAACGCCCTCTAAACCCTCATGAATAGTGTTGTTGGAAGGAGTACAAAATTAATAAAAATTCATAATAATTAATTTACAAGTGTGAAAAATGTAAAAAAAAAAATATACAAATGCTCGTAATAACAAGATCTATAACTTTCGTGAAGGGTTCAACTCCGAAATTCGACACCGTACTTCTCACTGGATTGACATTTACGTTTACCCTTCATACTTCTCACTGGATTCCATTTTTTCAGCTTTTCTTTTTTGAAAACATGATCTTTTAGTGGATGCAGAAAGATGAACAGTTCAGATTGTTGATATCATGTTCAGATTTTTACGGTAGTGAACTCAAAGCTTGCAGTGGAAAGAGCAGGTAGACAGGCAGTGGATGCAGCTGGTGAGGCAGCAGGTCAGAGAATACGTGTAGCTGGGCGTCCAAGTTGGATTGGAATTTTCGATTTTGCCATTCAATACGAATTCGAAAATTTCTAAATCTGCAATTTCTAAAAATATTGAATGGAAATTGGAAGGCGCAGGTTGAGATTTCTAAAATTTTAAATTTCTTATCCAATTTTTTTCAAAATGTTCAGATCAATACATTCCGAAATATTCCCAATTGTTGTAGATAAAATATAACATGTGTTAAATGTGATTGTGTAAATCCTAGGTAGATATGGATTAGGCTATTCCGTTCTGTAAGGGATTAGTATCCTATTGTACTTGTACTTCTGTTACTATAAATAAAGGCACCTGGTATGTGGAATATATGAATTACATATTCCACATACACTACAGTTTCACCAAATTCTCTCTATTCTTCTCTTGCCGCACCCTTCACTAAAAACTGTCCACAACACGTTATCAGCACGCTCTTTCCGCTGTGCTCAAGAGAATTATACTGGAGTTCTGGCCATCTTCAATCATGGGGAGTATTAATTTCAATAGTTTTTACTTTGATTTATTTATTTTATTGAATTAATATATTGCTATTGATTCAATTTTCCCCTGTTATTTTGAACAAGATTCAACGCATTGACGATGGAAATCCGGAGTTGAAGGCAATTCTGCAAACAAATTGTTCAACAATCATCATCAGCAATCCAGGTTCTTCTAAAACACGGTCTCGATTGTCGATATTTTGTCAGACCTGATTGCATGAACCTTCACCATGATGCATAACCCAATTTTCTGCGTTTAAAGAATTATTGATCTTCTGCAAATATTGTGTTAGCATCGACATTTAATATATCTGAAATATATTAAGTGAATTGATGATCGTGTGAACGAAGGAAAAATTAAGGGTTTTTTTCTTATTTTTTTTCGCTTTTCTACAAAAAAACATCAAATTTCGTTTTTCTGAAAAAAACTGGACATTCTTTACCGAATTTTTTTTTTTCGTTTTTTTGAAAAATAAAGAAAAAAAAAAAAAAACCCTAACTCGGAGCCGAGCCGACCTGAAGCCGAGCCGGACCCGAGCCGAGCCGGACTCGAGCCGCGCTCTGCAGCCGAGCCGGCCTCCTAGCCGAGCCAAGGCCTGCAGCCACACAAACTGGGCCCAGCCCATTCTTCCTCTTTCCCCTGGCCTGAAGTCCAGCGGACTCCAAACCCATCTCGGCCCGCGCCTCTTTGGCGCCCATCAGGCCCGCGCTTCCCTCGCCTGGCCCAGCAACCCAGCGCCTCTCCCCTGGCCAGAAGCCCAGCCCGTGGCCACTGATGGACCCCCTGATTTTTCAGGGCCTACCTAAGCAGCCCAGCTGCTTTCCTTCCTTTCACACAGCCCCTGTTGGGGGACCCTGCACTCTCTACTTGGCTTTTTCGCTTCTAATCTTTTTATTTTCTTGCCGGTCAAAGGTACCCCGTAAAATAAAAGTTGGGCTCTAGCCTCCAACTACGACCTACCTCAAAATTATTTGGGCCATATTTGTAAAACCCCCGAAGGTCCCAGACTCATATTTCACTACCCATTCACAATATATGTTAAAATTTATTATTTGTATTATTTTTGTTCTATATATATTGCTTTTGATTGTAGGTATATATGAACTTGAGTTCATAAATTCAACCAAGCTTCAATGTGCCATGAAACCAAGTTTCCTTAAAACTAAATACCCATGAAACCCGTAGTTTTCATGAAAATTTAAACCAAACCATGTCTTAGAACCCGATCAAATTTAACTTTTATGATTATGGAGAATTTATTTCCCATAACCATAAGCACTAACCACAATTTTTGTCCTCCATCTAGTGGACTTTCGAACAGTGAATAAATTCGACTTCACTAACATGGGAGTTTCTCCGAAGAAACTAATTTATGGGCACAAAATTGTGAAGCCCACTTGACTACCGAGAAGTTGAGAAACATCACCAACAATGACGTGGATAGAGCTAAATAAGCCTCCGTCATGATCTTCATCCGAAGATTTATGCTCGAAGCATTATAAATGGAAGTACCACAATGACGAGGACTCCACATTTCTTGACTCACTCTACTGATCGCTTCCTAATCATGCAGGATGATCTTGCCCGAAGTAAGACACACCTTTGCCCGAAGTAAGCACATAACTTGCTCCGACGCAAGACACCTTGCCCGGGGCAAGACATACTTTGTCAAAAGCAAGACACACCTTGCCCGAAGCAAGACATATCTGCCCCGACACAAGGCACATGATTGAACTCCATCCGCCGTGGAATAGGTACAAATTCTCAAGTTTATTGGAATTACTGAATTTTGACTGAGAAGATTTTTCTGCCCTTCCATACTTCTAAAATGCTCCCGAAGCAGCTAATTCTGCAGTGGAGGTTCAGCCTGGGGCCTCCTGATCCGATTACGTACCACTTTGCTCACCGAAAAGCACAACAAATGGAAAGCAGCACCTCAAAGATTCTATTGGGATGTACCAAGGTCTTGCTCAAGTCACAGTAGGTGGCCGAACTTAAGGCTCGCTCACAGAGGCCTACCGAATCTACTCTTCCTCTTCTACCGAGAGTACCGTCAGTGGTAGAATCAGTGGTCAACCAAGGGGGTGGGCATCACGACCAAACACGGATCCCTTGGAAACTAAGACCCAAAACTTCAAGAATAAGGGACAAAAGATTCCCGAACCTCAACTGCAAGTAAAATCTACCTCCATTTTGACGGGAATGTATCATTGGCTATGCACTCTATTTGTGCCCCTACCAATGTTGTTTCGAGGAGTACCATTCCCGTAATCAATTTGTGAGACTAATTTTGCTTCACTTCCAATACATATGGAAAAAGCAAAATTTTGACATGGGAAGGCCCGTTATCAAACCCTATCTTTGGTTTAAGTTTGAACAATTTTTCCTTTTGTTCGATGATTGTTTTGGTATTTGCTTTTAAATTTTTGGATATTATTATGGGATATTGTCCCCTAATACATGAGCAATTGAATCATGTTTCTATACATGTGACCGAATTCAATTAACATGATAAGGTATAAATGTGGGGAAGTTAGCCGTTCTGGATTTAACGGCGACTGGGCGCACACACTAACTTCATACCTAAATCACCCTCTGAAGAACGCATCCGAGTCTACCTAACCCCACAAGGGCATTGGCACCGCTCCTCGTTGTATCAATGCTACCAATTACTATTAAGGGGGCCTTATATTCTTGCTCCGAAGAACGTCATTGAGTTATAAGGATATTCGAGCGAACAATGATCATAAAACCACCGTAGAAAATAGAGTGACGTATCTTGCATCACCTTCCAAAATATGAAGCCCGGGTTCATGTTTGGGGCCATAATGGGCTACCTCCCAACTCGGGGACATGCCACATAGGGAGGCTTGAAGCCGGGTGATTCGGTGCAGCGCTACTTGCTTTGGCACGACTGGGTTGGGACATTCAGCCGAAACACGATGCAACATTTTACACAACACATCACCTTACCCGGTGCAGTGCTTCTTGGTCATAAGCACACTTTGCCATAAGCCTCGCCGTTGGGGAAATCTGATTTTTATACCATCCCTAGCAAAAGCTACTACATAACCTCTTTTCTGGATTCAAGGGAATAATGTGGATTTCTATCCAACCAAAATGCTGACCATGCAAATATGATTGCTGATATATCGACAATGGTCACATGTCATCCACATACACATCAGCTGCTAAAACTCGCCAATTCTTACTTAAGGCTCACCACCCTACTATCCCATGTTTCCAAGACCGGATAATGCCTGAGAGTTTATATCACGCATTCGATAAGTGTTGCATGTTTTTGGGCTTGAAATTGAACATTGAATTCCCATGTTCAACCCCAAAACAAATGCAGAGCGATCATAAAGCGCATTATCAATTGATCGCCCTGACCTTGGTGAACACCCAAGCTTTCTGTTTCTCGCCTAGGCTATGCAATCTTGTATGCAGCCATGTTGGTCCGCCCGAGGCCCATTGCTACTCCGATACTTTATACAAGCAATTGTTACCGGTAATGCAACCAGATGTTTCGTATTTACGCATTTGGGTATGCACATTCGCCATACTGCGCCGCCGCAATGTACCAACAAGGGGTCCTCAAAGAATGATGTGAATTCGTTTCCATTGTGATTCTCCTTCGACTACTCTCTTTGTTCTTGCACGCGATCTCTTTACCGCCATTTGCGGGATTGTCACCTACGAGAGCGCCTTTCCCGCCTGCTAGTGGGGAGATAAGAACGTCAACGTTCCCCGAAGAACGACGCGAATTATCGTGGACGTCCCCTGCCTATGTCTCATCTCGATCCCCATATTCTTGTGATTTCGCAGTACGCTCCGTACGCTTCTCTTATCTAGATAAAGTGACGAGATCACATATACTCACTCGCAAACATGCTGCCCAGAAGGATAGACGTACCTAACACGTCGAGCCAACATCTTCGAGCAGCCTGCATTGGCTGGCGCCGTTGACGGCTCGGTACGCGCCGACGGCTAGCTGACCACCGAGCCGGCTCCAAGCGCGACTGCATCATTCGCCAGCATCCACCTCCTAGAAGTATAAGTATGGCACAAAAATGAATCCCTTCCTCGTTCGCCATCTCAACCATTCCACCTCAAGGAAATTAATCCCGATTATCCCAGACCTATAGTCTTGGTCCATTATGCATGCATGGATGAGTTAATGGAATTGGAATGAGATTATCATCGATGATATTCACTTATGGTGGCTACCCAAAATAAGTGAAAAATGATTTATATCGAATCCGGCGCTCCGTTGATGAATGTCGACGTAGAACCGATTGGTCAAATTGGAACAAGCAACTGTGTCGAACTTGGATTCACCTCTTGCGAAACGTAGTGCCTGGGCCTCGTAGTTCCTACACTTCCACATGTGGAAGCCTACATACAGTGGGCTGTAAGGGAATCGGAATGAGAAGAATGGGAATAAAGGTATCACGAAGCACCACTGTGGCGCAAGGTTTCTCTCAAACGCCCGAGATTGATTACGAGGTGACTTCTATTTCCGTAATGGACGTTATAACGCCCCACTCACCTTATCAGCCAGTTTCCAAAACCGAATATGCAAACTTATGTATCTCCGCTTGTAACGTATCTAAGGTGGGATCTTGATACTAAATATATGTGAAAGTTCCGGCCATCCCATTTGACCGATTCAAACAGTTCCCAGACCACAGTAACACCCTCTCTCATTGAATTGAGGCATTTCTACTTTACGATTGGAACAATCCGAGCGGGATGTGGTATACCCGTCTAAGTGGAATATTTGACTGGGCCAGATATGCGAATAAACTATGCCCCCGTGTACTTAAACCTAATTTGCAAGAGTCATAGCTGGTGTCGATGACATAAATCTCACTTAGACTCGGGAAGAGCTTGAGAAAACCGCCTCGCACCTCGAAGTCGGAATTTGAGATGAAAGATCTTGGGAAAACTCGTTTATGTCTCGACCCGGTTTCGAGCAAAGTTCGATGGTATTCGTACACTAATCGAACTACACCTTTAAGGTGCTTGCTTTTGAGACACCCATGACCATTCATACGCTAGATGCAAATGAGATCCTTGAAAGGTTGTGGAAACCCGAAGTTCTATATCTAAGTTCAATTAGTGCCTTATTGTACTTAGCTCATTGCATTACGCATGACATCTCATTCGTTGTTAATCTTTGGTAAGATAAACATTGCGCCTAAGACACGCTACCACCAAATAGGTGTTAAAGACGTTTTTCCGTTACTACGGATTTGGGCTTATTCTATCCCCTCGCGCATCTCGACTAACCACAACCCCTTGGTTATCGAATGATGCTTACCAAGGGATACGCTCGAATACGACTATCCGGCTCCTGCCTGCACAAGGCACGTTTCCAAACGGATTATGTCTTACCATAGGAACACCGCACATCTTGAGGTCAAATCCAAATAGACCTTAGTTGCGACGTCTTCGAGATCACCATACACTAAGCCACCCGTGTACATGGGAGCACATTCAAGCACTTGTAATTCTTCATCCTTCGTTGAGTTCCAAGAACGATCTATGAAGACAACGCCGCATGTATCGAATTCTGCATCCATAACATGATACATCCAAGAAGTCAACACCAAGCGAGCTGCGTCTACATCATATCGCATGAGCATCGAAGATTGAAGTCAAGCATATCTGGACCAAGACAACCTCGTCACCTCTTCACTAGAGGTCATTGCCGAAGAAGCTTGTTCGAGGATTTGTGGCAGTAAATTTTCTCATTTGCTACGCTTTTGTAGTTCTGTGGGAGTTTGTCATCCTGTGTGGGGAGTATCCCCAAGTATACTCACTTGACTCCTTAATGTACTTTTTTTCCCTACGATCAGATCATTTTTCTTTCTCTCACTGGTTTTGTCGCTCGACTAGGTTTTAACGAGGCACCCATTCCTGGGCCGGTCATATCCTCGTGTTTTCTTACTACTTCACGTCTTGAAAGATGTTAAGTATCGACATTGCATTAACTCACTTTTCTCCTAGACTATGGGTTTTGTTCCGTCTTTGGGTTTTACCACAGCTGTGTTTTGTGAGAGTTTTTATTCTTTTATATGCAAGTTCCCTATAATACGAGACTCGAGTGTTCTCTATCAAGCCTACGAGACTTACTTCTCATCAACTATCATCATCTTGAAGATCTCGATACATATCTACTTGAGTATTTGCACACTCAAGGGGGAGTGTTGTAGATAAAATATAACATGTTAAATGTGATTGTGTAAACTCTGTAGGTAGATATGGATTAGGTTATTCCGTTCTCAGAAGTGGATTAGTATCCTATTGTACTTGTACTTCTTATTACTATAAATAAAGACCTGCATGTGGAATATAAGAATTATATATTCCACATACACTACAACCACCAAATTTCTATTCTTCTCTTGCCGCACCCTTCACTAAAAACTGTCCACAACACCAATTTGTTTTTATGATTATTTTTATATATGAACTTTTTTTTTTTCTCTCTCAATCGATGTGGGCTTCATATTGCCTCGACTTGGGTTGGGGCTATTTTGACCTCCCATGTGGCCTTAGCTCCTTCTTACCTGGGTTAGAATGCCTCAAGACCTCCCATCCTCCATTACACTTGCTTTAAGGATCAAATCTTTTTTAGCTTATTGAATGTGATTAACCTTTGTCATGAGTTTTGAACTCAGAACTCCTTAACAAATTAAGTTAATTGAAATTAAACTAAATCATCATCTACTATTTGACAATCAAACATTTACGCAATGAGTCAGCAAAAAATTGAAAATATTTACTAATGTGTATAAGTTTCTCATACGATTGAGGTTTTTAAAAAAAGTACTGTACATAAGAACTACCGAGTAACAATTCATAAGCATCTTCTTCTATATTTTTTTCTTATGAACATTTTCTTCCACATTTTACGCATACTTTTCTTTTTCTCCTATCATTCACCGCTTCCATATTTCAATTACAGGAGCTTCCATGCTCTCCCTCCATCCATATTAAATTTCTTAAGTCTTCCAAAAAACATAACTGCCATTAGAATTATTTTGCCCTCGTCGCTCCATCTTCCTGAAAATCCGTACCATTTGTCCTGGCAATCGCCATTAGGGTTTAGTTGTCGTTTGCAACTATAACCAGTTGTAAACCCTACATTTCCATAAGCGCTGCGGGAGAAAAAAAGATCATGTTAAATTAGCAAAAGTGCATTTAATTGTAAAACATTAAAGAAAAAACAGCTAAAATTTTACAAAACCAATCACACAATATAGCTAAAAATTTACAATCATTTTATGCGTATACACTATATAATAGTGAACTAGTCAATTGATTTTTATTGTAAGAATAGGATTAAGTTAGGTCAAGGGTCCGATTTTCTTTTATTAAAACAAGCTAATTAACAAAATATAGTCAACAAGCAAGTTTAACTGGGTCAATCTTCAATAGTACGAACCATTTAATGCTACGTACTGTTGAATGGTTTAAGATTCATTTGGGACCCACGAGAAATTAATTAATCTGGATCATTCAATGACTGTACCATTGAATGTATGTACCACTGAAGATGTTTCCAGTTTAACTCCGTAATATAAGTTTTTCATAACATTTTATCAACTAATTGCTCTCATGAAGTGGGTCGCATAGGACAAGATCCTCAAATTATCATGCGCGGCAAATAAAATTCGATTATAAAGTAATTTAAGGTTCTAAACATTGTCTTATCTTACCTGATGACTTCAATTACGATATTCAATACATTGAAATTGAGAGGATCTTCCTTCATCTTTCTCCGCTCAGTTATGCACACTAAGATGATAAAGATGGCCAGATACGACAGCTGCGAGAATATGAGAGTCTCCACAACCTTTCCCCTTCTCTTTTTCTTCCTTTCATGAGGTTGTAGAGGATGATAGTTGTCATCTTTTATGGGGAGAAAGGAAGTGTAAGGAGGAAGGTACCTTTAACAAAATATTAAACATTGTTGTATTGTAAGTCATTTTCCACAGTTAAAAGGAAAAATCAGTTCATGAATTAATATTGACTGTATAGCCTTGTGAAGAAGAGTAATGCTAGGTAAACCAATTTTTTAGACCACATTTGCAAAACATGTGATGTGCCATCAATAAGAAATAAGCATGTTAATCAACACACTAAGGAAACCATGTTTGTAGGCCATATTTTGCAAATAACATGATGTGGTAGTTGATAATTGGATTTTTTTTAATAATTTAAAAAAATGAGTCTAACCATCAATCGTCACATCATGTGGTCTTTCAGATATGATTTAATTAACTAGATGATCTCTCTAGTATCATTACATTAGTCCATATTAAGAAATGTTGCTGAATATGTTTCAACGCATAACGTGGTGTTTGATCAGTGGTACCTAGCTATTTAATTATGTGTATTCTCACTTTGATATTGGATAACGATGTATTAGGCAATCTAACGATGTATTCAAACCTAGGAACATAGCAATAATATTTTATGAAATAATTAAGAAAATTGTAACCACTGAAAAATAATGGTGTTATTTAATTCTTATCATTGTGATTGAGAAGAAAAGCTTTTTTAAGAAGCATTATTATTGCCATAAATATATAAAAAAGAAAAACTGATGGGTAGTCTGGTTTTAGTGTTTTATTTTTTTAATACATTTGATATTATCTACACTAAGGAGTGGGGAAGTGAGATAAACCTCACAATGGACTAACTATAATAATTTGATTAGAATCATTTGGCGAAAATTGAACTAAGACCTCTTACTTACAAGTGAAGAGGAATACCAATAGACTATAATACTAAGTGGCATAGATGTAGAGAGCCTTAATTCAACAAAGGAAATGGATTCATCTAGTTCGGATGAAATTTGAGTTGGGAATATATATATGTTTTAGTTGTGTCATTGGGTTGAGAATAAAGTTTCAGTCTAAGATATTGATCAACCATAAACCAGAACCAAAGTTTTCAGAATAGAAATAAAATGAAGAAAAATATTAAGAGAAAAAAAACATGCAATTCCAAGTGAGAATTAATATTTGTCATATTTCTTAGTCTTACTGTGGCTAACTGATGACGACTTCATGAAACCAATAAAACTAGGGTTCTCAAAAATTTTGAGCAACTTACATGGAACGGGTTTACCGTCACGTGACGTTTCAATTCAATAATATATTGTCATGTGGAGAAAAACTTTCACATGGCAATGCATTATTGGACGAGGGATGTCACATAACGGTGAACCTGTTCCATATAAGTCCCCTCAAAAACTATACCCAAAAGTCATCTCTCTTGTTTAATCTCTAGAAATGCGCGTGACCGTATGTACTCCCTCCCTTAGTCCTCCTAGGCTGAGTTGGTGCCTGTAAGTGAGGATATCCACCGGCTAGCATATGCTTCTAATTAATTTCAGTTTGCTTGCCTTTTTCTTTTTTGGCTAGCGATGTGTACTGGGTTTATTTTATTAGTCATGCATTGTTTTCTTCCCCGGCTATCAACATTGTGTGGAAAAAGGCCAATTGGCTAACTAGCCCAAGATATATTGTCTTGGTGACTAATCTAGTTTACTACACTAATGTATAGGGGTCAATTTGTTTTCATCACGATCGATCTTTCTGGTTCATGCTTCAGTATTTCTATTGATTAGGTTCTATATTTCGAAGTATAGTATTGTTTAAGTTAGTATTTCTATTGATAGCCTATTTGGCAACATGCGCATGCTTGTCGAACAAACATTTATCTTACTTCTATATGTATACATACAGAATAATGCTAGGGAGACCACTTATTTATAGTCCATCAATATATTATATTATGTGACAAGTGATGCAACAACCAACATCCAATGAGATGATATCATTAATTGATGTGACATGTACATATCACTTCTCACATCAGATGATACACTAATGTGATACAAAAATATAGTCTCCTTAACATATACATACATAAATGAATAGATGCAAGGATGGAAAGAGAAAGAAAACTAACATCATCACGACGAATAATACCAAAATGGCTGGGGAAATGATCGAGAGGTCGACGATAGTTTCCCCAGTATGTCTTGAATTCACACTTTGGAACAAAGCGCCAACGATTTTCTGGTAAGGATTTAGTCCACTTAAGCTGTCTGAACTCCACTCCAAGGATAAAAATGGTACCCATTGCACCACAATTAATCCAAAAACTGTGCCAACCAAAAGTGATGAGTGGAGACTTGGTAGCAAATGTAGGAGCCCAATCTCCCCTGTGTTGTTCAACAAGTAATTGCACAAGTGTTTTTTCTTTGTGAAAAGTTTCCCCAAAGCCCAAGTAGAAAATCTCAAGCATGAGGGCAGCAATGTGTTGCCAAGAAGGACTTGAGGAATAAGTATGAGGAGGAGACCTGAGTTTTTGCTGAAAACCATCATGTTCTCATTGGTTGGAACAAAACCACAACTTGAGAAAGTTGAAACTGTGGTAAAGACTGAGAATGTATGCACGTCTAGCCCCTTAGTTTTTAGTACATTTTTTGCACTTGAAATAACTGCAAGATACAGTGAAACCATTGCCACCCCAAGACTATGAACTACTACAAGATAACCTAAAACGACATAACCCAAAAACTCGATTGCCTGAAACTTCAAAGATTCACCATCTAATGGTTTATCAATTTGGTCATGATCAATCTCCATCCCAAAATCCAAATCTTGAGGCTTGGTTGCCAAGCCCATTTCGATTTGATCGATTACAAGATTTGTGGGACTTGACGAAGACCTAACATCACTACTAATCGAAACAACTTTGCGTTTGGCTAATAGCATGAGTTTGAACTTCTTCAATTGAAGTCCAGCCATGGACGTGAAGACCTCCCCACCAATGAACATTAAAATGGTTAAAATAATGAGTTGGCCATTGGAGAAAACCTCCATTTCAACAGTAGACATGCTGGAAACAGTTGTTGCAGAAACCGAGGTGAATAACAAGTCTAAGTTCCTAGGCCTAAAAGAATGATCGGTTCTTGGCTTCAAAACCTTGAGAACCCCGAAACCAAGAAAGGAAAGGGTGACAAAATAGACTAGTTCCATCCAAAATGGCTTTGCCCTTTGGAGGAAGAAACGGTAGTAACATAGAAATAGAAAGCCTATGGATTTGCTAAGACGTGCTAGTTTGAGAAATGAACAATTACAAAGATGGTGCACTTTCTTGCCAAAACAAGCAAAGTTATTCATCTTTGCCTAGTAATTGCTTCTAAGGAAATGTTTGTATGGCATGGTTTTGCGTTTAGGGTGGGGATATTTATATATGAGGAGTGCTCCAGCTCGTGGTTGCTATTTCTTTATGGGTTAATTATTTATTTATTTATTAATCAACAACTATATAGTCCACTAGATTTGAGCACCACATTTCATCAAAATCCTGTTGTCCTCGTGCTGCAATCCCTTATTTGCAAAGGATTTGTAGTTTAATTGATTAAAAACATTCACGTTGCACTTAAAGGTCCTGAGTTTGAATCTTTCTTCTCTCGGTATCAATTGTATAAAAATAAAAATAAATGACTTCTTTAAAAAAAAAGGAGTGAACATTAATAGACTGGATGGTCAACCATGGCAAATGCAGTAGAATTCTAAGTTAGGTAAGCTCTCTATTCTTGGGTTTGAGACACAAAGCTAGCAAAATATGGGTGATTTCCTAGTTGAAAGCTTTGGGAAGACGTGTGTCATTTGACTGTGCTTAGAAGTGGGTTGAAATACTTTTAGCTTTTCCGAGCCCCACTAGGAATTAGTTCTACCATTCAGAGTGTGGGATACCTCGGGCTTTAGCAAAAAAAAAAAAACCTAGATGATCATTTAATTCTTTATGGAGTTTTAAGACTATCATAAACAATGAGATAGGTGATCTAAATTTGTTACTCAAATGATATATGTGTATATCATATTATTTATCCTCTTTCAAGAAGAGACGCACAAGAAAAATTAGTAAATTTCTAAATTTCTTTTCTTTGTTTGTGAAAAAAAAAGATGTTATTTTGGCCATCATAGTGAATGAGTGAATGTGTTACACTTGCGCGTGGATGAGAAACAAAATAAACATGGATATGCTACGCGGGATAACATTTGACAATATATGCAATTAATTGAGGCAGGGATATAAAATTTGAATGATCGAGGAAATAATACAGATTCACGTGAAGTAGGTCATCAAACAAACATACATACATGAAATCTTCTTTCATCATCTTTTAGATCCATGTCCAAAAGCTTAGGCTGCTTTTGAATTTAGTCTCGTTATTTTTTCTTATCAAATTACATCCAATGAACACCTTTTATGCCCAATTTGCTATTTAAGTTAAAAGATGGAAACATATTTAAATCCATTGACTTATGCATCCTTTACTCATTCTGAATTTTGAATATTTAAAAGTCTGTTAGTAACGTTTTACAAAACAATTTTTGAAAACACTATTTTGTAAAATAAAAATGATACATAGAATTGTATTTGGTAGTAATTTTTGTAATGTAAATTTTAAGATGGGATGGCAGTGGTGGGATATGGGTGGTGGCAATAACGGGATGGGGAGGGGCCAATGGTGGTGGTGTAGATGGTGAGGGTATCCGAGAGTGGTGGTGGTGGCGGCAACGATGGTGGCTGAAAATAGTTGTGGTAACTGTGGTATGTATGCCCTAAAAGCAATCAAGTTAGTAGATTGCTTAAGGTGATAGAGTGATTGGTCCATAATTAATCACATAGGCAATATCACTATCGAAGAATTACTAATGTAATCGTAATAATGACTCTATAGATAACACTTACATACATGTAAAGAGGTAATTTCGAGAATATATATTTTCTTGAGAATATAAGGTTAAAGGGACCCTCTTCGTATGTGTGTGTATCCTAAGCACGTTTCCAGTCGTTAGATTATTTGAGTGGATATTTTATAATCCGGTAAGACTGATATACATTATGTATGCACAAGGTTAAGATACAAGGTGCAAGGTTGAGATACAAGGTGCAAGGTTGGTCTTGAGCCATTAGCCGGGTTGGGCTAAGATGAGTGCATCAGTGCCTAATGGAGATTAAGTGAAGGAAAAACTTTGTTCATTTAACATCATTTGAGCAACATACATAGAGCAATTAACAATTAAATGGCTCAAGCTTGTTCATATGCACTCAAAAACCAATCTTATTTAACCATGAAATTCAAAGGCTAATAGGTGGTGAACCAACTCAACTCAAATCTACAAGAAATGAGGTGTGATTTCATTATACCTTTGTAGATCCCTCTTTGCATATGCAAAGGCTCTTCACCCAAGAAAGGGCCTTCATTCCTAGCTCATTTGTTTGTTAGATTTGTATTGGAATAGGAATCTCCATGAGCCACCAGGTGGCCTCTAAGTCTCTTCAACAAGCTTGATTTGGGAGAAGATGAGATAACCATGGAGAGAGAAGAGTGCTAGCAATCTCTCACCATGGTGGCCAAATTTTGTAGAGAGAAGATGGAGAATGGTGGCTCTTCATCCTTCTCTTTGCACTCCAAAACCCCCTATAAGTTAGATAGAGCTATAAAGTGGTTTATATAGGTGAGTCACATACGTGAAACCCTAGCCATTTTGCTCACCAAAACCTGCCATATAGTGTAAGTGGGCCTTTTGGGCTTTCTCACTTAAGTTGTCCAGCACAACTTGAGTTACAAGCCCAATGAGTCAAGGCCCAATGGGCTTAGGGTCCCAAAACTCACTTTAAGGCCCAATACAACGTCTTACATACGTATAATTGATTAACTAATTTATTCAATATTAACCTACTCAATTAACTAATTTAATTGATCTCATCATCTTCATAAGTTTCTCAAAACTTAAGTTTATCAGTGTATGATCCATTAGGTTCTAATTAGTGAGGCAGTAGGCGATTAGAAATCTTACTAATCGATTGCGAATTGAAACTACTCTTCAATTCTCCCTTTAATGAAGAGTAGCAAGTGCTAATCCTCAATAGGGGTGGGTTTAGTTTCATTCGGTTAGGTTGTCTCACTCTCTATTGAGCACCTACATACTTGCGTTGGTGTCTTTCACACCAATGACTTGAGACCAGTCACTCTCTGAAGAGAGAGGACATCGTATGTACTGATCTTTCGGATTGTTAATGTCCAATTGGCAATCCTATGATCATGAACGTTTAGGATATGTGTATGAGAAAGAAAGGTCTCATGAATCTAATTTCCTTAAATTACACTCTTTCTATTACATATTTCTTGGACTTATTGTTTAAGCGTATAATTTAATGAGATGATTTTAAACAATAATATTTGTCTTTAGATTCAACTAAATTAGTTTAATATGTAGAATGTTCGTAAAGTATCATCTCATGATTGGCTTTTATGGCACATTTTCAACAACAAGTTCATTGAATGCTATCGACCTAGAGTTGTTGCATGGAGTAATATTTACGTGTCAAGTGAGTAACTTCAAATTGAAATTATGCAAATTAATCCTTTAACCTGAGACATCGTGGTTATCATATGGGTAGGCCGGCTTTGTTACATGTATCATGCCCTAGGGCTATCAAAGTGCTATATGTCCGGGTCATCATCTTATCTATAGTGGAATGTGAATGTACAACAAGGGATCTCTAGCTTTCTATAAATGAAAGTAGAACACTCTACGACATGATCAATGAATCCTCAGCCGAGGTACTTAGTATGATCGGGAATAAACTTTTGATCGCTTAAAAGTAGAATCATGTATGTATAAAAGGATCACATTTAAGTTTGACATAGACTATTCATGCCCCAACAATGTGATTGAGAGTATTGTGTAGAGAGAGATCGTACTGCATTGTAAGTTACAATTGAATAGGTGTCACTCATAGTCAGTGAAGCCTTTTATTTTTTAGACAAGAAGCGATAATAATTTTCATTAACACATGATACCACATGAAACCACAATTACAAGGGTTGCCATATGAGTACATTCTCCAATGACCAATACATTGATTTGGAGATAATCCGCACAAAAAAGCATAACAGTAAAACTCCTAACAACTACCACAAGCACAAGCACCTCCGTACTAGCAAAAGCACCCTGCTACAAATCCACCACAAAGACGGAAGATGCAGTAAACCTATACCGAGACACACACAATGTCATCGCCGGCAAGAGAGACCACAAAAATCATCGCTAACAAGCGAGGCCACATCACTCGCTAGGCGAGATGTCCCCCGCTAGGGGAGACGTCACCCGCTAGGCAAGACATCGCTTGTTAAACAAGGTATAAACAAAACAAACACTAATCCGAGAACAGAGTCCACCGTGGGCATATGTCCACTGGTTGGGTCGTCTCCACCTGAGACAAAAACAACATCTGTAAAATCCGCCTTCACAATAAGGTGGATTAAAAGGTTGTTTTCAATAATGAGCTCTTTAGCATTGCATCTTCTCTGTCAGTGTCTTTGTTGTTGCTGCGGCCGGTCATGGTTGACTACGTTTGTCGTGGTTTGTTGAAGGCCCTGTACGGGGCTCTGGTTATCATATAGAATTATGATATTCATTGATAGTTTACAGAAGGGTTCTTATAAGATGGAGGCACTGATAAGAATACAACATCACATAATCCTAAAAATATGCTATTAACTAAATATGCTCGCTAAACTATGTAATCTTTGACTAAGATAATTACAACCATAATATCTATTACAATGAATAGCAAAATCAAACCAAATAAGAAAGTACATAGGTAAATGGCGCTTCATTGCAGTGGAGGAAAGTAATCATGCATATACAGCTTGGTGCGAGTTCGACCCTCACCGATTTCCCTTCCCCTAACAACTAACTCTTTAACCTACTAACGCTATCGCTCTACTAAAAAAAAATTTATCTTGATACTAAGTACAATATAAAAGAACCATTAGACCATAGTATTAGTAAGCTCTCTATTTTTTATTTTGAAACAACGATATATTTACACTAAAGGGGTGAGAGGATAAATTGGTTATGAAATTGCCATCAACGAGATTCGAACCTAAGACATCTCACTTACAAATGAAGAGAGATACCATTAGAGCCTAGTACTATAATGGATAAGAAATTTTTGCCATTACTTGGGTGTTTGTTATTTAAAGTTTTATAATACACATATCCATCCGCGTACAGACCCAAATATCATAAAATCTATTCTCGATGGTGGGTACATATTTTTACTATCTAAATCATTCAATGAATATAACATAGGTACATGGCTAGTACAAATGCAAACTATATATATATATATATATGTAAAAGGTAATTTAATGAAACTATGCATATATATATATATATATATGAAATTATGCAAATCAGCTGCATTATTAGTCGGTCATCATGTGCCCTTTTGAGTTTCCTATCATAAACGAACAATATAATTTTCTGCACTATATATTTTTGATTTCCTAACAAGTTTTTTCCAGGTTTAAATTATTAAAGATTCTGAAACAAATCACATCTTCTAATAAGTAAGTGGAATTCCTAAAAAAAGAAAAAGGGCTCAATTATCATTCCTGAAAGTATTCCCGTTCTAGAGAAAAACCACTAGTACAAAATGGTACATGGGTGACAAAAAAAATTTCGTCGCCCAAGGTAATTTTTCGTTGCCTAAACATTTGGGCGACCAATAATTCGTCGCCCACTATTCGTCCCTAGAAGTCCGTCGACCATCCATTTGGGCGATGAAGGAAATACATTCGTCGCCCAATTCACATTCGAGCGACGATTTCTGGCGACAAAAATATTTCGTTGCCCTAACATTATAGGCGACGAAAAAATTTCGTCGCCCTAAGTTTTAGGCAACGAAAAAATTTCGTCGCCCTAAGTTATTGTCATACTTTAAGCGACGAAAAAAATGCGTCGCCCTAGGGTTTAGGCGACGGTTGTTGTTTCGTCGCCCAAAGTATTTATTTTTTAATTTTTGAATTTAAAAAAATAATTTTTAAATTTTATTTTTTTGTTTTTTTATTTTTTATTTTTGTATTTTTTATATTTATTTATTTTTTTTAAATTAATTGGTATTTAAAAGACAATATAATAAACAATGTAAAAAAACAAATTAGATTATATAAAGAAATGTACGTACAAAATATTTAATAATAAAAAGAAATGAAAATCCTAAAACGAAGTAACTAGTGAGGTGGCTGGGAATCGGATGATAGCATATTCAAAGGAATGCCGGACAACTGGAGGGCGCGTAAGATTTGGCTCATCCGAGTGTCCTGAGCAGCGAGCTGTGTGCGTCGACATGTACAAGCGCTGCAACCTAGGCGTTAATGGAAGATAATGCAACACTTTTTTTGGAATCTGCGTCCTTCTTTCTTTAGGTGTGATTTTATATCTCGACTCATTAAAAACAGGGCATTTATCCAACTCTTTGTTTTCCTTATAGAACAATATACAATTATTTACACATGCATGGATTTTTTCATACCCTAATCCCAAACCGTTCAGCACCTTCTGAGCACTTTTATGATCTTTAGGCAAACAATTGTATTTTGGAAGCATCCTACACACAATACCAATAAAGTAGTCATAACGCCGGTTTGACATACAGAACTTCATCTTGCCTTGCATAAACTCCACAATCGCCGTAAAAACCAAATAGTCTTCACAACTCGGGTATAATTCTTGCTTGGCATTTTTCAATAACCTTTCATACTTATCGAATGCTTCCTTGTCCATGGTGGTAGGCACGTCATCCCCCATGTCCTCATTGTCATTGCTCGAGGCGTATGGATAACAGTCATTTACAATACCCATGACTTGGTCATTACCAGATAAATTTCCTTCACCAGTCTCCACTCGTGACTGGTACGAAGACGAAGCATGATGTAATGGTTCCTCGTGATGATTCTATCTCGTATAGGTCTGCGTCATCCCATTTCTTACCAAATGATGGTGAACATTGTCAGGGGTCTCCCACATACGATTGTTACAATACCTACATGGACACTTGATATGAGAAGGCCCTCGGTTGTGTCTCGTTGCAAATTCAATAAAATTATCTACTCCTTCCAAATATTCAACAACACATCTGTTCGGATTATGTATCCACTGTCTGTCCATTTTTCCTGTTACCACATTAAAGAGAGAGAAAGGGGAGCATTATAATAACTTCAACTATGTCTCGTCACCTTATGCCTCCGGTAAAGGCCCTATCCCATTCGGGAGTGCACATTTGTGTCTCGTAGTTTACGGATCCACCAAGATTAGATTTGGACGTGGGCAAATTTTGGCAGCATCTCCCTACAATTCTCCAAGTGCACGACGTAGATATCAAATACCTACTATGCACCCGAAGAACGTACGAAGATGTTACCAAAAACCCACAATCGAAACCTAATCCGTGAACTGCAAATTACGACACACAAATGTGCACTCCAAAACTGTCCAAAAAATGGGACAATTCAAGAATCAATTGGATCGCAGTCACGCTTTCGCATCCATGCGCGAAATCCAATTAATTCTCAAACGGGAAACTAAGTTTTTGTTAAAAAAATGCATACGAAGTATTAACTTCGTACGTACAACACAAAATAAATTCGGACAAAGTTAATTACTATTAACTTCGTACGTACAACGCAACATAAAGTCATTCAACATATACAAATTATTTGCATACAAAACCATATAAAATAAATTCGTACGTCAACAACATTAAAATGATCAAGAAAATACCTTCAAATTGGTGCTCCAACAAAAATCCTATGCAACAAACCTATACAAAATTAATTAATTTATGTTAATTAGAATTCAAAAATAATAAAATAATATTAAACAATAAAAATTACCGTTAACGATTTCTGGTGGTGGTGGAGGAGGAGGAGGAGGACAGGAAATGGTGGTGGAGGAGGAAATAGAACCTAGCTTTGGGGAGAGAGAGAGAGAGAGAGAGAGATCTAGAGGGATAGAGAGTGAGATGATGAGGGAGATGAGTGAGATAGGGAGAGAACGATGGAGATGAGTGAGATAGGGAGAGAGATTTGGAGGGAGAAATCCGAGAGGGAGAGCTTGAGAGGCAAATTTGCAGAATTTTTCTGCAAAAACTGCCTCTTGGGTTGAAGGTGGGGGATTAAATCTGGTAGGTTTTGGGCGACGAAAATATTCGTCGCCTAAAGTGATATTGTGGTCGCCTAAACTCGCCACTTTGAGCGACCAAAGTTTAGGCGACAAATTATTTTGTCGCCCAAACGTTTGGCGCCACATTCTCTATTTGCCGCCAGTTTTTCCATCTTTTGGGCGACGAATGTATTTATTCGTCGCCCATGTAAAGTTTAAGCGACGACTTACTTGGTCGCCTAAAGTTTTGTCGCCCAAAGTGATGTTTAGGCGACGAAAGATGGCTTCGCCTAAAGTTATTTTTAGGCGACAAAAGAGGGATTTCGTCGCCCAAAGTGATCTTGCCCAACGGAAAATTATTCGTCGCCTAAAGTTTTGTCGCCCAAGCTATTTTTTCTACTAGTGAACCTAGAGGAAAAACCACAACATCCAGACGGAGGAGGGACAGAGGAGTCTCCCCCCCTACTTTTAACAGTTTCTGATTTTCGTAGTAGTAAATAATAAGTAATTTGTGGTGATGTAGTATGAGCTACGCTCAATGTTTAGTAAATTAGTACTCACCTCTTATTTGCTAATCCCTCACTCTAAACCTTCTCCAAGAACACTTCATCTAAAATTTTCTATTTTCTCTAACTTTATTCTATCCCCGATTTGAAGGACTTCGTTGTGATTTGCCCATTTATTTTTGGCCAGACAATTCCTAATCGCTATTCTGTGACTTTGTTCTGCTATTATATGCAACTGGATCAGTGGAGATTGACTCGTCCCCAAAATCCTCCCTTTGTTATACAGATTCTTCTGGCTAGACATGGTGGGTTCAATGGTGGCACGGGTTCGATTCGTGGTGATAGTTATGATTTAGGGTAATTGATTCATATAGGGTTTTGGTTGTTTTTGGGCTATGTGAACTCGGATATAGATTTTGCTAGATTTTAGTGTTTTGAGTTTTTTAGTTGTTTGTGCGGATCTTGTCCGCTTTAGTTTAGTCAATATAACGCTTGTTTGAGGATTGTTATGCGGTAAATACACAATATGATCAACATCAATAATTAGTTCTTTCAACTTAAATCTTAAACTACCTAGTCCGCAAATGTTATATATATAAAATATATATACATATATATATATATATATATTGTCTAAAAATATTTCTAATGGAGTTTCTTTGGCTTTGGAGTGCCATTTCAATCCTCTGAGTTTGAGTGTGGATGATTTCAAGACTTGGATGCGCTCCTTTGTTTATTTTCGGGTCTGTCTCGCCCTCAAATCCACTGGTACAGTGGCAACTAGTTTGGCCAAGTTGGCCTTTTATATTTTGTTAAAGTTTTGTTGGATTGAGGACCTTTTAGATGTTATCTCAAATGTCCTCTTTGATATTTGTATTAGTTCTTAAAATTATTTCTAACCGCTATCCTTTTCTTTTTTGGTATTATTTCCCTCTCCATCGATCACTTTATCCATTCTATTTTCTTCACTAAATTTCTTTTGTGGTTTTCACTTTTCATTGCCCTATTGAACTATCAAATCATTATGAGCTCGTTTGGAAATGTTTTTAAAATGTCTAAAAGTGCTTTTGATGAAAGTGTTTTTAGAACCAATCCTTAGTAAAAATGCAAGTGAATCCTAGAAAAAAACACTTGAAGTGCTTCTTGCAAGAAGCACATAATTGGTGTTGCTTGCAGAAAGCATTTCAAAACGAGTATATCAGATCACGATATCATAAATTTTATGGGCTAGCGATGTATACTCTTGTTCAATATTTTACATTTCACTATTTAATTAATATTCACGTATGATCAGATTGAAGATACCAATAACCATGGCATTAGTCTTCTTTCTTCTTTTTTTTTTTTTTTCAAACATTGTTAATAACTATGACATTATAGTCATGGGCTCGTGGATGGTTTGTCATATGACATATATATGTAAACTAATGTGAATTATTGTTGGGGCAAAATCAATATATAATTAAACTTTGTGCATCATAATTCAATGAGAATAAGAATATTTGCTCACATGACAATAGGGATTATACCTGAACGTGAATTAAAGTATATATAAGAGGTCTTGGAAGGTTAGTGTCTTGTTAATTACTGGTCTGTCGTCTGTCAGTCCATGTAGCGACAACAAAATGATTACAATCCTTGTTTAATCCAAAAGAATAACCTATCTTCTCAAATAATTCAGATTAATTTGAACCTTATAATTCAACACTATATTCCCCCGCGTACAAGCCGTGTCCACAATTAAGTATTTAGACTTTCTTCACATACAAGACTTTTAAAAACTTAGGCACTTTAGATAAAAACACTCAAACCAATTATACATTAAAATATATATATATGTATATATATATATACTTTAAAACATTCTTCTTACTTTGTAATGGGACACAATACACTAAAGGAATTTGCAACTTGTTTGGGTCGCTTCAAATTTTATCAAGATCAAGTACTCCCGACACCAATACGATTGGGGTTACTAGTCCGGGTCTCGTTCAGTATGAAATTTTTTGGACCAATGCTTGTTGGTCCATCTTTTTGGGACCAACACTTATTGGTCCATCTCTCGACCAAAGTTGGTCCATGACCAGATTGGTCCATCTCTCGACCAAAGTTGGTCCATCTCTCGACCAGATTGGTCCGTCTCTCGACCAGATTGGTCCGTCTCTCGACCAGATTGGTCCATCTCTCGACCAAAGTTGGTCCATCTCTTGACCAGATTGGTCCATATCTCGACCAGATTGGTCCATCTCTTGACCAGATTGGTCCATCTCTTGACCAGATTGGTCCATCTCTCGACCAGGTTGGTCCATGACCAGATTGGTCCATCTTTTTGGGACCAACGCTTTTATTGGTGTTTCGAGCTAATAAGATTTTTTCTCTTGAGACCAACCCAGAATATGAGTTTGGCATGGCAAGCTTGCTAGACCAACTCAGGATTGATATAGTTTTGGTTGCTCAGATTATTTGGGCCGAGGACGACCTTGGATAATGAGAAGCTGATAATTTCCAACATTATTCAAAGGTGATAATTTCCAAAACCAAATTTGGTAGCACACAACAGGATTTTCCTACCTAAAATGCACCAAGGCTTAAATGTCCAAGTTTAATGCATGGAAAGCTGAATCAAGGTCACGTGATAAACCCATGATCAAAAGTCAGCCTTTCTCGACCCAAAAGAGGATGGAATCACAATCAAATCATAAATTGTATGATTCCAATCCCATAAATCAAGGAGGCCCAATAAGGAAATTTGGAGGTAGTAGAAGGAGGAGTGAATGGAGGTCGTGGTTTGCCCTATAAATTCCTCAATACAAGAAGAAGAAGGGACGAACAAAAACACACAAGACTTCTTTATATTACTCTGCACTTTTTCATTCTCTAGCATAGGTTTTAAAGTTCTAGCAATTTACTTTTCGTTCATCGTCCTTTTGAGCACTTTTAATTGTAAGTTTATTTTCAGTCATTTTGATTCAAGTACGTTTTCAATTAAGTTGTTATTTTGATTCTAGTTTTAATCAAAGTTATTTGTTTTAATCGTTTTTCATTAGTTTAATTTTGTTCTTCGTTCTTATTTCACTTATCTTTAATTACTCGTCATTTACTTTCTCGCACTTTCATTATCTTGCATATTTACGTTCATTTATTATAGCATACAAACCCTAAAAACCCAAAAATAGAGATCCAAAGCCTAACCAGCCTTGAATTCGAGGTAGTGATCGGACCCCGACCAAGAAAAGGTTCCTTGCTTGGTCACTCAGTCACTTGGTTAGAAGTCAGGCTCGAGTGCAACATTTTGATTTATTTCCAACCTCGCCAATTTTTGGCTTGGTTGGTGGCACGCCCCGCACCAGATCAGAAAGACCAAAAGATCCTTCTCTCGGTCCAACCCGACCGAAAAGAGGGAAACACAACTAAGAATGTAAACTTTATCATAAACAACTAAACATACTAACCTCAAAATTTTATTAGAGAAAACCTCATTGATTGTGTGTCCGACGTCGTCATGGCTAGGAAGAAGATGTGTTAGCTGGAGTAGGCTACGGTGCTCGCAAGCATTGGATGCTCACACCGATCTCACCGTTAAAAGGAGGGAGGAGGGAGGAGGGAGGAGAGAGGGGGGAAGAAGGGTGAGATCGGTGTGAGCATCCAATGCTTGCGAGCACTGTAGCCAGTCCCGTGTTAGTTAGCCAAACTTTTTACACACTCGCTGCTCCTTATACAACAAACTATTTGGGCATTCATGTATAGTGTACATATTTATCGTAGTACGTGCATGGATATTAAGCTTTATATTTATAGGATAAAATTGGAGTATTGATTCTTAAATTTTAGTCAAATTTGAGTGTAGGTATCTAAACTAAAAATTAGTGAGTATTGGTCACTCACAGTTTGGAGTAGGGGTGGGCACTTGGAACCGAAAACCGAAACCAAAATACGAATCGAATCGGACCGCACCGAACGGTTTGGTTTTGCGGTTTTGAAACGGTTTCGGTTTCGAAACCGAACCGCAGCAAAGAAAACAGTTTGGTTTCGGTTTTGGGTTTTCAAAACTACACCGAAACCGAAACCGCACCATATATTAAATATTATGTTTTAAACTTTTAATTAATTAGTTCAATACTTCAATAGTTCAACTAGATAGTAGCCTATCATCCAATTTTGCACTTCGAGTCCTGAAAGGCTGAAAGTGTAAGATTGATTCATCTTCTTCTTCGCAAAGCTGCCTTTACGACTGCAACACAACACCAATTCCCCAATCTTTGTGATCAGCACGTCAGCTCTTGATCTTAGATGTCTGAAACTTCAAACCCCAAATCCCAATCTCTGATCTCCAATCTCCAATCTCATACGGTCATACCCCAACCCTCCCTCCAGGTCTGCTCTCCTCATTTACTGCTGCAATTTTCAATTTTTTTTTGCATTCATTATTGCATTTGCTTCAACTCGTTCTTCAGATCTGCTTCTCCGATTTCGATCATTTTTGTATGCTTCAGATCCATTCATTTGCTTTTTACTTGTGTTTATCTGGGTTCTACTTCTTTTTTGTTAACTTTCTGCTATTACAGATTATCAGGGTTGAATCGCCAATTTGAATCAAATATGAAATCAATTGGATCTTCAAGATCAATATATAGTTGATCTATAATCTTATTAGATAAGATACTTTGATAATTAAGTGATTATCTTAAATGGGGTTTGTTTAATTGATATGCATTGCTTTTGGGTATTTAGCCTGAAACTCATCTTCATCTTTTCCTTAAAACTTTCTTAAAACTCATCTTCATCTCTTCCACAGTCGACATCAGTGCCCTGAACTCGCTGCTTGCATCTCTGCGTGCGACCTGGCTGCTTGCATCTATGTGACCTCACTGCTTGCATCCCCAGATCCCCTTCATTCACCTGCTCTTCTTTCCAGCTAATATGGTAAGAACTTAGAACTTGTATTAGTTAGTTTAGTTAATAGATGATCAAGTTGACTTTAGTTGTATTATGGCAACTTAACTTTTCAATTGGGTTGTAGTAAAGTATTGTGATTGGTGATCAAGTTGAATTTTAGTAGATGTGATGCGTAAGGATTTAAAGTTTAAACCCATTGATGCATTGGATGTTGTCTCAACTTTAGTAGTTGTCATTTGATGCAGTTTTGGTACATGTTTGCTGTTTTTTTTGCTGCAGTTTTGGTGCAGTTTTTTGTGCAGTTTTTTGATGCTTTTTTGGTGCAGTTTGGTGCAATTTTTTTGACACACCCCACCCTCGATACCCACGTGGATACCGAGTTCGGGCGTACTGGCCGACACTCGTAAGTGACGAAGCCATTAAATGCATGACAACACTTAGTTTAAGTAAATTAAATTACCATAAATTTGCGGAAATTAATGTCAACATGCACAACGTTCAGAGCGTACTAATTTGAAACAGCGGAAACAAAATAATGAATCAAGTTCCTAGAATTTCTATCCATAACAGGGATGGATATTATTAAAGAAACTGAATAAGAAATAGTAAATCCCTACACGGTCGGGAAATAGAATCAGAGCTGCCACTCGGATGCCTCGACTTCACCAGATGCGCCGCCGTCCTCCGCCATCTGGTTCGCCAGAATTCTGGGAAATTTTCCGAATTAATTCCAAAACTTCAAATATTCATAACTTCTTTGTTCTTCGGCCAAATTTAACGTGCCATATATCAAAATAAAGGTATTGATGAGTAGAATATTTTCATACCAATTTGGGGCTGGAAAAATGGCCGGAGATGGCCTGAAATTGGCCGGGAAGCTTCGGGAAACCCTAATTCCGTTCTCCTTCAAAACTGCACCAAATTCGACGTTCTTTATATCGATTTGAACCTACTCAATCCAATAAAACCAATGGTAATGGTCTCGAGGCTTACCTTGGTCTAGTTTGCACATGAAATTGACGGACAGTTTGCCGAAACCGTTCCGACGTCGGTTTGATCGATCGGGTTCGAGTTTGGAGATTCTAAAATCACAGCCTCGTCTAGAATGACGAGACGATCGTGATGGTATTGATTTTGGGCAATGGTTTGACGGTTTTGTGATTCGTCCAAAGGTTAGGGTTTCGGTGAGGTTTTTGGAACTTTTTGCCGAGAGAGAGAAGTGGGAGAGAAAGAGAGGGAGAGTGAATGACAACGTGCAAACTAAATGGGGGAGGGTTGGCTGCACAGCAGCCAGCCAAAAACCCTAATTCCAACTTACGGGGTTGAAATTACTAAAATGCCCCTACACTTTAAAGCTTCGTAAAATGTTCGTTTTAACTCCGAATTGAGTTCCGCTTGCGTCCACGCGTTCGTATCGACGAGTACATCATGAATATGTAAAGAAATAAATTTTCACAAGTCGTCTCAAAAAGTCAACAAAAGTCAACATTGACACTAGGGGTATTTTGGTAATTTCACATGAAATTTTGGGACGGGTTGTAACATTTTTGGTCCAGTTTTGCTGCAGTTTTTGTTGCAGTTTTGCTGCACTTTTTTGCTGCTGTTTTGCTGCTGATTTTCTGCTGTTTTGCTGCTTTTTTATGCTGTTTTGTTGCTGTTTTTTGCTAGATTGTTGCTGGTTTTGTTGCATTTTCATTAATTAATTTATGAGACAATTAAGACCGTCTTATGCATAAATAGGTGTATATTATAAATTTTATCTCAAAAACCAAACCGAAACCGTTTGAAACCACACTGAACCAAACCAAACGGTTTGGTTTCATTTCGGTTTTGGCTTCAAAACCGCACCGAACCGCACCGCAAAAAGTTTCGATTTCGGTTGCGGTTTCGCTCAAAACCGCACCGCGCCCACCCCTAGTATGTAGTAATAGTCCATTTGACTAACTTCTTTAAAATTTTTGTCTATTTTTGCCTCTTAAACCCTTTATTTTGTATGGAAGTTTTAATTATCTTGCAATGGACCAATGATCCATGTTGAAACTAGTTCAGGGACCAACACTCACAAATTTTTAGTTCAAGAATCAAATGTTAGGCCAAAATCCAACAACCAATGCTTAAATTTTCTGTATTATAGGCACAACCCTAGGTATTTTAGCAATCACCAAATATTACTAGAGTTCCTTGTGTGCTTTGAAATAGTACACCAAGTCCAAACAAAATTAGGACACATAGTGATAGGAGCTCTTATGTAACATCCCGTAAAAAGTTTGTTATAAAATAATTTTCGGGGGGATATTTTGCACACGTGTGTGATTATTTTGTACACGGGACCGTGTAATTTTACTGTTTTGGTGGGTGCACAATACCCCCAAAACCCAAAATATCTCTTTTCCTTCTCTTCTTCCCCGTCACTTTTCCTTATTTTCTTTTCCTTACTCTCTCTCTTTCTCTCTCTCTCTCTCTCTCACTCTCTCTCTCTCTCTCTCTCTCTCTCTCTCTCTCTCACCGTATGTGCACAATGCACGTCGACAAAAACCCGTCGAACCGAGGAGAACTAAAATCACCACCATCTTCGTCTCAACGCCTTGGACTCAACGGTGCCAACCGTTTGTCTAAACTCCCGACCGTTTGACGGGAAAATAACATGGAAGAACCGGACCTTTCTGGAGATTTTTTTGCCATTCTAGACCCAGGTGAGGTTTCTAACTACCACCATTGGGTTCCTCTCGTTGAGTAGATGAATTTTCATATGTCGTTTGCTTGATTTGATTGAGTTTTGACGTAGATCGACAAAGTTACAGTAGCCATGGCCTTTCGAGGCAAATACAGGTCATTTCCCAAGCTTGTACAGCAAAGCCAAAGGTACACTGTCCTTCTACTCCTCTCTAGCTTCATTTTGATATAAAGAACGTGAAATTTGGCCAAGAAATGAAGAAGTTATGGAGATTTAAAAATTCTCCAAACAAAAAACCGGCCAAAATTCTAACGACGGCGAACTGAACTAGTTGCAGCGGGGACCGGCCGGACCGGCCGAACCGGCCGCTGACGTCAGCAACGAGTCTAAACCGGGAATATTTTTGAAAAATTCCTTTTAACGCCGTTAGGAATATTCTGTTAGATTTAACGGAGATGCTGGAATATTTCGTTAGATCTAACGTCGTCAACTGACGCCGTCAGTTGACTGGTGCGTTGACCCAGCATGTGAGCCACGCGTGAGTTGTGAGTGGGCCGTGCGTGGGGGCACGTGGGACATTATTTTCGACTTCTGTCGATGCGAGGCAACTCGTGACGACGCGTACTACCTAGAGGCAGTACGTATGGTATTTTTCGAAGTGTTTCGAACCTCCGTGTTGAGCAAACAAGGGATAAATGTCATTAATTAGTTTAATTAGTAACCTTTATGAGTTTAATCATTATTATAGTGATATCTCATATAGGTGAGACTTATCCAGAGGACTACCGGGGCTACTCTGGACAGGGGGGCTACGACCCGGCTACTTACAGGTGAGTGAGTGAGTCTTTGCTTTGATAAATATATTATTATGTATGGTTTTCACTGCTTTCTTTAAATTGTTAGCATGACTCATATCATATGCGATTGTTGGAGGTAGAACATTCGTATTTTATTTGCCATACATGTTTCTATACTATTGCTCATTCGTAGATGTAGAACACCCCGGGTATCAGTACTCAGTCCTATGGCCAGGACTAGCCTTGACTTTTAGAGGTGTCACTCCCAGTACCGCTACGCAACTTTGGATCCATTGTAGGTACTAGCCTGTTCTAGGTTGCACTAGGCAACTCGAACTTGTGTGACGCGATTTGCGCACAGCGATTAGCGTTGGACTCACATCATTGTAGTACTCAGCATATTTCTTATATACCTAGCCTGTTCCTCGTAGCTTATCTACTTGGGCTTGTGTGTTTACATATGGGTGAGCAGTCAGTTTGATTTTCGGAGAGTACCCGTGATTTGAGCAGTCAGTTTGATATTCTGGGAGTACCTGCATTACTATTATAATATTTTGAGGATCATACCGGGGAGTATGACGTATTTTCAAAAACTATACATGTTTTCCAACGAGGGGATAGTATGCTCTTGAAAAAAAAAGTTTTATCAAACTTTGCTTTTTGACCCACTCACCTTTTTATGTTTTGTGCCCCTTCAGGACTTAGTGGCGGATTCGATTGAGACGTGGGCTTGCTTCGACTGTGGTTGGTGGTTCTGATACTTTCTCTAGACTATGTAGGATTTGTTCCTACTTTTAATTAACTTCTACTTATCCATCCTTATGAGGATGTGAATGTTTATATTCCATGCACTATTTACTTTGCTCTGACTGTTATGCACCTGTAATAATGGGTCTTACCCATCACCGCACTCTTACTTCCGCTTCCAACTCTAAATCTACTCACTTTTTCACATATACATGCATAATTGGCTTTCGTCACTTAACACGTGTCGGCCAGCACTTCCCGACACCTGGCGTGTCAAGATCAGGATGTGTCATCTTAATCCTAGGCAATCGGATATTAACTTTCCAGCATGTCCAAGCAATAATTCAATTGAGTCCTAACCTCAATTATACTTGAAAAAAATATCTAATTAACTTTAAAATCAGTTAGGCCTGGACATTGACAAACTGAATAGATGATCAGTGCTTTTTTTTATTTTTTTCCTCCAATTGAGCTCCTAAAGTTTTTTCTTATAAAACGTACAGTTATGAAGGTTTTTTTCTTTCTAATTTAATTATCTATATTTATATATAAATGGAACACCCCAAAATGATAAAAAATTTAAAATACCATAAATTGTCTCTCATAAACTTCAAAAATTACAATTGATTTAAAAATTTATAACTTAAAAAAAAAAAAAAAAAAAAAGGTAAATTCATATTAGATACCAAGCTGGGTATAGGTTTTAAGGAAAAATACCATATTTAAGAAAAAATACCAAGTCTAATTAAATATTTTATGATAAGCTACAAACTTTATTGCAAGTGATCCTATGACTAAATAAAAGATATGAGAGATTACCATATTGTCCTCAAGTTTATTTCTTTTATAATTTTATAAGGCCTTTAGAGCTCGGGGTTAACTTTGAAGGTTTAGGGTTTTAAAAGGTCGGTCAAGGTTTGGGGTTGATCATTTTGGGTTTAGGGTTTTAGAATGTCCTTGGGAGGATCTTAGGGCTTAGGGTGTAGGTCTCGGGTTTTGGGCGAAGCCCAAAATCCGGGAACTAGACCCTACGCCCTAGCGATTAACGTAATAAAAAAAATTTCTTCTAAAAAAATTCATACTCATGCTTGTTAGTTATAATTCATTGGGAAAGTTAATGGCTATAACTTTGTGATGGTAGGGTTGGATATTATTGTTATTTTACCTAGCAAATTAATTTGACTTTTCAACTAGTACCTAAACTAAAACTATAGTATTTTAACTTAAAGTTATTTTGAATTTGGTATTTAAACTAAAAACTCCCAAAAATGGTTTTGTTATGCTAGTTCTAAATACCAGAAATTAATTTATGGTTCACTTTTATTTTCTTTTAGAATAATTTTTTGATAAAAAAATTAATTTAACATACAAAGGCCAATTACGCGTGTGACAAGATGCTAGTTCTAATTATATACGTAAGATTTCATAAAAAGAATTTCCCTATATAAAATTTGGTTAATCAATACACCAAGAATAATCAACTAGCCTAAGCCCACACACCACACACGAAGTGTGTGTGTGAGAGCAGCTTTTGCTTTTTTATTTTTTTTTTTATTTTTTTTGACAGGGGAGAGTGGGATGCTATGATAACATGTGGGTGAGGAAAGAAATAAAACAGCAAAATTTAATTTGTGCGGAATTATATTACTGCCCATAATTTTATTTTGTGATATAAGACTAAATTGGAAAAATCTTGAGTGGTACGTACCATTCAATGGTACGACTATTGAATGGTTCAGATTAATTTACAGTGGGCCCCAAATGAATCTTAGTCATTTAACAGTACGTACCATTTAATGGTACGTACAACTGAAGTTGGACCCGACTAAATTGTATTTTCACCCTCTTTTGGTTGACAAAGATGGTTTTGTTATTAGCTAGCTAAGATTAATCATCGTTTGGATTATGGGTGGTCGGCTATTAGGTGTCTTTCTTTGTATTGACTTGTCGGTTTGGCAACACTACTACACAAACCCAAATTTTATCTTCATAAATCTGACGCGTTTAATTGCTCAAAGTCTTCACATATGTATATACAACACTTTAACAGGAAAATAATTTTGGGGGCCATGTGCGATTTTCAAAAAGGGGCCTTCCTTATTTTCAAAGAAAATAATTTTTTGGACAATATATTCATACAGAATTTAGCAATCAACATTCAAATTTAATCGAAATCAGGATCTCACTCTTACTAATTGAATAGTCTCCAATTGCCATGAAATTATAATTTAGGGTTCATCCTTAAAAAAAAAGAAGCATGATTGAAAGAGAGATACAAAAATACGCTTGTGTTTGTGAAAGAAAGTAATACATAAGTTTTTTTTATTGCTAGAGAAAAGTGAAAATTTAATATAATAAGTATAGGTTCCACTTAATCAATAAGCTAAGACATGTTTACACCAAAAATATAAATACTGGGCCTGAGAGAAGGCTCAGTATAAGTTTTCGGCCTTTTTAAGGATCTTTCCAACAAAGTGGGCTGACAGGCCCAATAGGCTTTTGACTTGTCAAAGCGGCAACATTGGATAGTATCGATTTACCAACCCTAAAGACAGTTCATGCCTTTGGTTGTCATCTTTTAAAAAAAAACAGCTTTTTATTCCAATCCAATAACCTCCTACCCCATTTGATAGGAGTTCCACTAGTTGTTTCAAGTTCATATGTGTATGTAACTTGCTTGTTTTACAACATAAAGCAATTTCAATATCAGTCTTATATAAAGTATTTAATTACAGTTTCTATTACTTTCATTACTTAAAGCAATTTCAATATCGGTCTTACCTATCACCTTTACTTTCTTTGCAAAAGATTGAAGTGGAGTGTTTGACCATAACCTGTTTATAATCAAGCCTCATCTCAGTAGTTTCTGGTATAACATCGGGAAACAATTAAAAGTCCTTAACAGGCAAGACATTAAAAAAGAACCTAACAACAGCCAGTCAATGACACAATCCTTCAAAAGAAAATCAAATTACTTGTGGAACAAGTATTTCATCTACAACTAATATATTCTAAATACAACTTAACTTGTTATTGGCAGGAGTCATTAGTGGCACGCCTGATCACACATAAAACACTCAAGAATTCACCAATTAACCTTTAAAAGGCTATAGAGTGAAGCATGTTGATCAATGAGAAGCAGACCCTTGAGACCTTGACGAGCCAACCTGTGTTCCCAATCAAAACTTGGAGTGAACATATTTTTAACACGCTTGGTGGGATGGCTTTCTTCTTGTTGTTTTATGCCAAAATATAGACAGGAAAGGCCAAACAACTCCAGGGTAAAGTTTAAGGTTTTGCGTCATAATCTGAACTCAGCTAAATAAGATGACTGCAAAGGATCAAGGGTTTAAACTAGCAGAAACCACTCCTAGATCTTAGGAAACAAAGTCGTCTGCTAGCTTTAACCACTGTTTCACCTTGCTCGATTCGATAGAGCAGAAATGAGTGAAGAGACATAATCAACTATGGTTTAGGTGATGAAATCTTTGGGGAAGATTGCCCTGGACAATAGGATAGATATCAGAAATCTGTGCATGAGCACCAATAACTATAAAAAAAAGGTGGACCAAGGTTTTTCTTTCATTTCAAACCAACTAAGTGGTATGAAGGGTCTTCAAAGAAACCCGCAATGAATGTTGAAGGGGTTGAGTCCTTTATGCCTTTTTTCCTACCTACAGAGTCAGCCCTTAAATGAAAGATGGATGAAAAACCAGAGAGAATGTTTGTCACTCCCAACCCAATGCAAAAAAATCATTCTTCATAAAAGAAACTAGAGAATGCAAACAATTCCTTGGTGCTCGGAGGGGGTCTGTTTCCTAATAATGCAGATGGCCAAACTAATTCTAGCATCCAGGGAGCAAGGCAAGGAAAGTATATTATGAAGAAAAGGGAGCCAAAAATGTTTCCTAGAAGTTTTGTGTCGAAGAACAGGCTCGTCTATAATCCAAGGGTAGTATGGGGAAAAGCTGGACCTTAAAGGCCATCTATGGTTGAGAGAAGAGCTTCAGATCCCAACTCATGGATGACCATGAGCAAAGTTCAGAAGAGAATCATACTTCTACTCATAGTAGTCCAACAAATCCTAATCCGATGATATTGCCAACTAATGGTGAGAATAGAAGATTGAGGGATGAGCTAGCTAAGCTCAGAAGGTTGTTAATGAGGAATATAAGGCTTGAAGAGCTAACAAATCAAAGGCATGTGTATCAGAAACCTTACCCATTCTATATAGATGAGCTGAATCCTTTTCCAATGAAGTTCAAAGTTCTAAATTTTCCTACTTTCAATGGAGAAGATTCGTCTGTTTCATCCTTAGAGCACATACAAAAATACTCCAACCAATGTGTAGCTTTTGAAGACAATCTCAACTATAAGGTCAAGTTGTTTGGGAATTCTTTAATTGGAATGGCCTTTCATTAGTATTCCCATCTGCCTTCTGACTCAATCAAAACTTGAGAACAAATGGAGGTAGCTTTTCATGATCAGTTCTACATAATAAAACTTGAAGTCATTATCAATGACTTAGTCGAAGTAAAGCAATATGACCACGAATCCATTGTTGACTTCATGATGAGGTTCAAGAAAACCAAGATGAAGTGCAAGTTTCCCATGAGCAATAACCAAGTTGTGGTTATCGCACAGAGGGATTTGAAGATTTCCTTACGAAAGAAATTTGGAGATGCAAGATTTAAAGACATACAACAAATAGTGGTGGCAACTACCAAATATGAGAAGTTGTTGAGTGAGGAATCACAACATCAACACTCTTCAAAAGTTCCATACTTCAAATCCAATAAACTAGTTGATCATTTGGAATTTGAGGATATAGAGCAATCTGAGGGGACATATGATGTCTTTGAAGATCTAGAAGTGTCAGTGATTGAAATGATACCTCCACTTATGCCAATAACCGTCAAAGGATTGATGAAGCCAGTGAGGGATCAGAAAGCAGCTATGGATGCAGGAGGATATGTTCCACATAAACCCCCTAAATTCCAAAGCTATACCTTTGATCTGATAAAGGCATTAGAGATCTTTGACGAGCTTGTGAAAGCGAGAGTCATCAAGTTAGATTCTGCCAAGAAGACACCAAGGCCAGAGGAGATCAAACGCAAGAAGTGGTGTAAACTTCATTATTCATGGAACCATTCTCCTGTAAACTGCGTAGCTTTCAGGGATTATATTCAAGAAATGATAAACAAGTGCAAACTTTTGTTGGAAAAAGCCCAAGCCACTATGATGATTGATACAGAGTCTTTTCCAGAGGTCCCAGTTAACATGGTAAACCGAAATTGGCCAAACAAAGGCAAAAGGAAGGAAACCCTGGATTTAGGCAAAAGGTGGAAGGAGGAAAGAAAGGAGTGGTGTTATGTAATAAATGCAAGCGTGAGTGTGAGTTAGAAATACTAGCCCCAAGAGAAGTTCAGCAAAGAATTATGGGCGCTACAGCCTAAAGGGTCCATCACCAAAGAGTAATATCTTTGATAGACTTGAAAAGGGTAAGCAGAAGTTCTATGAAGATAAGTCTGCCTTACGGTTGAGATCCTAGGTACTAACACTAGTTAGTAGACTCCCAAACCATTGAAGGTTAAGGTAAGGCTTAGCAATGAGGCACTAAAGGTCAAAATTTCCAAGAATGCAATGAAAGCTCCTACTGTGTAGAAATTGAAGAAGGCTGTGGAAGTCAACGACAAGTGGTACTTGGTCGGTAATGATAGGAAGGCTGCAGAAGAGTTATCCAGAACTGCCAAAAGGAAAATTCAAAGAAGATATGGAGCCTTTATGAGGGCTAACATACCAAACCATCATCCATCAACAATCGCATATGCTGCTAATCGGGTTACCAACTATAGGGGACTAAGCAATCATGCTTATACTTTGAAGATTACAAGCCAGAAGGCAAATTCGATCGAGGTCAAACATGCTCATTCACACACTGATCAATGTCAGCCTAAGAGGTACAGAACGCTGAAAAGAGATCTGATGCCTATAACAACACCATAAAGGAAGAGCTATAGCATTCAGCTTGGTCTATAAATTTGGGCTACAAAGGTCGACATGTTGGTTGATGAAGATGAGTAGATGATTGATTATGGCATAGATCAGGAGACCATGTTACCAGCTTATAAAGATGATATAAACTTGGCGGAGCCTATTCAAGATGAGGAATCAGAAACTTGGTTAAGAAGAATGATAGCTAACACAGTAGCTGGACAAACAGTTAAAGAGAAGGAATCTAAAGGAGAAACCAATGGTAAAATGCGAGACTTTGATGTTAATATGATTTATGTCTTGTCATTCTTTTTCTCAATTGAGCTTGGCCAGGAAGAGACCTTGGAAGAGGGCTATATATCAGAAAATCTTTCAAGTTCTCTAATTACAATCTTTGATAACAAAGAAGAAGAAGATATAAGAGTTGAGCCCCAACCCGATGGGGCCAATTCCCAATTTTGGCGCATCTATGATGACATGGTGATATTTGCAAGGCCAAACTTGAAGATGGTAGCTCACATGAGGCTAATATATATGGCTGCTCATTTGGAAGGAATGCCATTTCCAAGAGTAATGGTTGATGGTGGTGCCTCGGCGAATTTGCCTCTCAAGGTACTCAGAAGACTAAATTTGTCCTATGCTGGTTTAATTTGTACAGACATGACAATGTCAAATTTTTCTGGGGGCATTACCAAAACCTATGGTGTTATGCCTCTAGAATTTGACTTGGGATCTAAGAAAATCATGGTGGTGTTCTTTGTAGAGGAGAGCACTTCCATATACAATGCTCTACTAGGAAGGGATTGGATACACTAGTCGCTGTGTTTACCTTGAACGCTACACCAACAAATAGTTGTATACCATGAGGATGCATCTATCAAATTAGGAGGCTATTGGGAGTTACTACAGGCCGAATCATGGCCAGTCTTTCCCGCCACCAACATTTCAAAGGCAAAGTTCTACAATCCAAATGTAGAAGCATTCTGATGTAGAAAAGTTGATAAAAACAATTCTAGAGCAAGGTCTATCCATGACTCAGGAGGAGTGGGATAAGCCATTCCTAATTTCTAGCCTACAATCTCTATGTTAGCTACACCAAACAAGATAAAGGAACAAGTGATGGCAATCCGATCACTAATCAAAAGGCTAGGGGAGTATGTAAAGGAAATGAGGGTGCTAAAAGAAATCTTAGCAATAGAAATGGCAGAAGATGAAACCAACACTTCAAGAACAAAGATCGAATGAATCCAGATGTTTGGCGTGAAGACAAAAGATGTAGTGGCTTAGTGGATGTTGACTATCGGATTGACTTAATCGAGCTTTTGACAAAGTTTAAGGATTGTTTTGCATGGCATTACACTGAGATGCCAAGATTGGATCTAGCTTTGGTGGAACACAGGATGCCGATCAAGGAGGAATAAAAACCAATTTAGTAAGCACCTAGGAGGATATCAAAAGAAACGGATGAAAAAGTCTAGGAAGAAATTAAAAAAGCTTTTGAAAGTAGGGTTTATTAGGCCAACAAAATATGTTGAATGGCTTGCTAATATTGTACTAGTTTTAAAAGTATTGACATAGGTGATTAGGTTATGTATTGACTACAGAAACATTAATGATGCCTAAGGATTTTAATCCAATGCCTATGTCAGATATGTCCATAGATGCAGCTGCCAATCATAAAATTATATCCTTCACGGATGGGAATACTGGTTATAAATAGATAAGGATGGTGAAGGAGGATATCCATAAGATTGCATTTAGGTGTTCTGAACATGTGGGAGCCTTTGAGTATGTAGTTATGCTCTTCAGATTGAAGAATGTTGAAGCTACATATCAAAGAGCCATGAATTCTATTTTTCATGACCTTATTGGTCACAACCTCGAAGTTTACATTGATGATGTTGTAGTATCTTATGAGGGTCATTTAACGAATCTAAGACAAGTGCTAGAAAGGATGAGGTTACACGAGCTAAAAATGAATCCAAAGAAGTGTGCATTCAAAGTGAGAGCAAGCAACTTCTTGAGTTTCCTTGTGCATCAGAGAGGCATTGAGGTACACAAAAACAAAGTAAGGGCAATCATGGAAGCACCACCACCGAGAAACAAAAAAGAGCTACAGATGCTGTTGGAAAAAATCAACTTTCTAAGAAGGTTCATTGGTAATCTTGTTGAGAAGTTAAAACCTTTGTCCCCACTTCTGAAGTTTAAAGAAGAAGAAAAGTTTGTTTGGGGACTAGGTCATCAAAAAGGTTTTAATGAAATAAAACATTACATGACAAAACCACCTGTGTTGGTGCCACCACAAAAAGGTAAACCCCTCAAGTTGTATATTTTAGCTTCTGAAGGGTCTATAGGCAGTCTTTTAACCCAAGATAATGATGACGGCAAGGAGCAGGTTGTCTACTACCTAAGTAGAAGTTTAACTGATGTGGAGACAAGGTATACTTCAATACAAAGATTGTGCTTAGTCTTGTGATGGATCGAAATTTGAAGTGAACGTAATAAACACGGATTTTGAAGAGGTGGATTGGAGATGTTTTTTCATCAATTACCTAGAAAACCCATCTCTATCTACAGATAGGAAATTGAAGACTCGAGCCTTGAATTATTCTCTATGGAACAAAGAGTTAGTTAGGAAAACACCTTATGGTTTCCTACTAAGATGCTTAGGAGTAAAGGAATCCATGATAGTGATGGCTGAAGTGTATGAGGGAATTTGTGGTGCTTACCATGCAGAAATCAAAAAACGTTGGTTAATCTGACGGTATGACTACTTCTGGCCAGACATGGAAGAAGACTGCAAACTTTATGCTAAAGGATGAGAGGATTTTACAGAGGCGTGGTTTTCTTCAGCATGTGACAACTATTCCAATGAATCCCATTGTGAAACCGTGGCCTTTCAGAGGCTGGGCAATGGACCTTATCAAATAGATACACCCATCTTCTAGCAAGGGGCATACCTTTATTATTGTGGCCACTGACTACTTCACCAAATGGATTGAAGTAGACGCAGTAAAAATAATTACTTCCGCAGAAGTAATTAAGTTTATAGAAAGAAAGATCTTGCACATATATGGGATACTTGAGACTATTGTAGCTAATAGAGGACCATCCTTCATATCTGTTGAGACTTTAAACTTTGCAAAGAAATTCAAGATCCAGATGATACAATCAAGTCCATATTATCCACAATCCAAAGGACAGGCTGAAGCCAGCAACAAAGTCTTAGTGAATATCGTCAAGAAAATGATTGATGATAATCCTAGGAAATGGCATGAGAAGCTTGGAGATACCATATGGGTGTATAGAACTTCTAAAAGGTCAGGAACTAATACCACTCCATATGCTCGGACTTATGGTCAAGATGTAGTCTTACCCATGGAAATTAACGTGGCATCTTTTAAGGTACAAAACCAACATGGTTTACATTTTGATGAGTATTTACAAGTCATGTACCAAGAGATTGAGAACTTAGATGCAACCCGATTAGAAGCCTTGAACAAAATTCTTCCTGGCAAACATGCCGTTGCTAGAGCATACAACAAAAGAGTAAAGGAAAAAGTTTTCTAGCCCGATGAGTTGGTTTGGAAAACAATCATGCCTTTTGGAACCCAAGTTAGAGGGTTTGAGAAGTGAAGTCATGGTAGCAGTCATGGCAGCGACCATCTCTTCATTATAAGCTTACAAGACCATATATGGTTTTAATAAAAAGAAATGAAACAATAAAAAAATAATAACATTACTATACATCTAATCTTCACGGGTATCTTACTTGAGTGCTAGGACTCATGATCTCCACATCTGCATTAGTAATCTTGGGCAGATAAGACTCTCCCTCCACAGGCTTGGATTACATTGATCTCTAAGTCAAAAAGGGAAAATAACATTGGCTGTATTGATATTTAAAAGTACATGTTTTATCAATACTAGCCAAATATTCTCCAAGGGAAAAATTACCAAGAATAGTGACTCACAGGGAGTTTAATCTCGTGGTGGGGTACACAAGGGAAGTTACTGCAAAGGTTGAACATTAATGATAACTGAATCAGTGCCAGGTTCCTGGTATACTACCATAACATTCTCGGAGGGATCAGTGGAAGTAAAACCAACATTATTTACATCAAATGGCAGATTTTGAAAAGAATAACCAAGTGTTGATTCAATATGGTTAATTTATTAACCAAAACAGATCACAGAATGGAGTAGTTGTTAACCTGTGGATCACCTTGGATATCATCCAACAATGGCTCAGATGGGGTAGGTACATCATGTTACAACCCGTCCCAAAATTTTGTGTGAAATTACCAAAATACCCCTAGTGGTCAATGTTGACTTTTGTTGACTTTTTGTGACGACTTGTGAAAATTTATTTCTTTACATATTAATGATGTACTCGCCGATACGAACGCGTGGACGCAAGCAGAACTCAATTCGGAGTTAAAACGAACGTTTTACAAAGCTTTAAAGTGTAGGGGCGTTTTAGTAATTTTCACTCCGTAAGTTGGAATTAGGGTTTTTGGCTGGCTGCTGTGCAGTCAACCCTCCCCCATTCAGTTTGCACGATCTCTCTCCCTCTCTCCCATTCTCTCAGCCAAAACCACCCAAAACTACCGAAACCCTAACTTTTGGAGGAATCACAAAACCGTCAAACCGTCGCTCAAGACCAATACCTTTACGATCGTCTCGTCATTCTGGATGAAGCTGTGATTTCAGAATATCCAAACTTGAACCCAATCGTCCAAACCGACGCCGGAACGAAAACGACAAACTGCCAATCAAGTTTCTGTACAATCCCGACCAACGTAAGCCTCGAGACCATAACCATTGGTTTTATTGGATTGATTAGGTTCAAATCGATATAAAGAACGTCGAATTTGGTGCAGTTTTGAAGGAGAACGGAATTACGGTTTCCTGAAGCTTCCCGGCCAATTTCAGGCCATCTCCGGCCATTTTTCCAGCCCCAAATTTGTATGAAAATATTCTACTCGTCAATACCTTCAATTTGATATATGGCACGTTGAATTTGGCCAAAGAACGAAGAAGTTATGAATTTTTGGGATTAAATCGGTATTTTTCCAGAAATTCCGACGAACCAGGCGGTGCAGGACGGCGGCGCCGGCGGCGGCTCCGGCGACCGGCGAGAGGAGGAAGAAGAAGGAATATTCCGTCAACGGTAACGGAATATTCCTGACGGTGTCAGAATATTCCGTCAGAAAGGTATATTCCGTTAACTTTAACGGCGCTGACGTCAGCAGGCGCGTGGCTGACGTCAGCATGCGCGGGGGGTGACGTCAGCAGGCGCATGCCGCGCGTGGGGACACGTGCCAGCGCGTGGCGACACGTGCCAGCACGTGGAGACTTGTGCCAGCGCGTGGCCGGCGCATCCGACCGTTTCCCGGCGCGTGCGGCGGCGTAAGGCGGCGCCGGCGGCGGTGGACGGCGGCTGTAGGGTTTTCGGGCTCCGGAAATCGTTTTTCGAGCCCGTTTTCACTAAAATAGTGTTATTTTTGGAATATTTTTCTATAGGGCCTATATTGATTTATATTAGGGAGGTTCTAATTGTTCCCCTAATATTAAATAGGTAATTCTTCGGCGCCACACATCGAGGAAGGCAACACCGAAGGAGATTTCACTCCCGATCACCTGTGTTTTGTTTTGAATAAATGATTTATATGCTTGAAAATAATTATTGAAATGGTTTCTTACATGATTTTAAATGTTTTGGGACATGATTATATATATATATATATATATATATATGTTGCTATTCAATTATGCAACCATATGGTATTTATTTATGGTTATATATTATGAAATGGTTTGAGATATGTTTATATACAGGGATATATTTATGAAATGATTTTGAGGGTTGAATATATTTATATGGAAATATTGGTATTTAATTATTGGCTTCTACACATGATATACGTATGTATGTTTTCAAACACACTTGGTATGCTTTCACTACGTTGTAGTACCGTCTCACGGCCGTAGGACAAGTCTCACATGTTTGGGTCACACGCACTGTACTCCAGGGGTATTGTCCGGTAAATACCTTAGTGCAAGCTTGTCTTACGTTTATGTTTGTTTTTGGGGAAAAGGCCCCACTACGTAAGGACTCGGGTGTGACGCGCAAATGCGCAAGTGCTTACATGTGTGTGGTACTAGGAGTACAATTTAATTGAATAACGTAAAGTGCTTGTACGGGGATTGAGAGGCTGTTCCTCAACACGTACATGGGTGATTGCCTATATACCCTGTGGTGGTTTTTCCTATATGTATTATCGGTATAGACGTATGTTGATACGATTATTGAATATATGACTGGGTATCTTCCGATTATACATTAATACACGTTTTCAGCTTTACTTATAAAGTACGTTTTGATACATATTATGATAGTATGATTTTACAATTATACGGGATTTCAAATAGGGGGATATTATATTGAAAAGAGAAAGGTTTTGCGAAAACTTTTATTTTTCGTCCACTCACACCTTTGTTTTTGCGCCCCCTTCAGGACATAGTGATAGTGCATCCGGCGAGGTCGAGGCATCTGCGTGGCAGCTCTGATCATCTATCCCGACCATGTAGGGATTTATCTTTTCTTTTCAGTTTCTATAATAATATCCATCCATGTTATGGATAGAGATTCTAGGAACTTATTTTATTATTTGGTTTCTGCTGTTTCAAAATTAGTACGCTTTGAACCATATGCATGTTGACATTGATTTCCGCAAACTTAATAGTATTTTAATTTTGTTTCCACTAAATGTTGTCATGCATTTAATGGCTTCGTCACTTACGAGTGTCGGCCAGCACGCCCAAACTTGGTATCCACGTGGGTATCGAGGGTGGGGTGTGTCACATCAATGCTCGCTTTCTTCTTCCTGACTAGCTAAGGGGCAAACTCAACTTCTAGTTCTTCAGAGGCAACCATTGGTGTAGGCCTTGCTTCCTAAGGGTAGAAAACAAAAACAGTTAATAAAGATTGTGTACCAAGAAATGGTATGCATAAATAGTTAAGAATCCTAACCCGATGTTGAGATGGAGGGGGAAAGGATTGCTCAGTGTCCTCATCTATTATCAACTTCCTGATAGGTTTCTTGGTGGTGTTGTCCTTGCTCTTTGAGCTGCCCTTTCCTATATATTAAGGAGAAAACAATAAGGAATTATCAGGATTTTGGTTTGCAAACCAGACAAGATAAAAGGTAAATCATTGGATTAAGATACTTACCAAAGGTCCTCGATTTCCTGACAAAATCCGCAATCATTTCATCATCTTCATAACTCAAGTCTGGGGCATTGACCTTTCTCTTGATGGTAAGGGGTTTGCTTCTCTATACGATCGCCCTCCTTCTTTGACCTCTTCTCTGTCACCTTCTTTTTAACTTTCATGATGGAAGAGGGGACAAACACAGGTTCTTACTCACTACTGCTAAAACCAAACAAGTCATCAATGTCATCCCTAACTTTGACACCGGCTGCAAAAATAAATACAAAAGATTCAGAGCTTTTTACATATATTCAGAGGAAGGGATAGTTTGATAAACATTCAGGCGTAAAGAGATTACCAATCATGGTGTGTTTGTTCTTCTTTTGGATTCCCTCATCCCATCTTATATGTTCTAACTCTGTGAACTAACTCACAAACGAAAAACGTTTGAAGAGCTGGTTGTTGGCAGTCAAAACATCATCTGGGAATTGCTTCAAGAACTTTTTCTCCCACCAAACTGAGAAATCCTTGGTACATTGATAAATTTGAGCAAGAATAAATGGCCCCCCATAGTCAGATCATCAAAGGAACTGAGTGTCTCTGCTAAAGGCAACCATTCAGTGCGGACACAATTCAAGGGGTTGGGGAAGACAAACTAACTTAGCCAATACAACGAGAAAAAGATATGTTCTTGAGTAGTATTTTGAGCAAACTTACGGCTATAATGGCCTACAAACTGGCCATAGGCATTGTGGGGTTTGAATTATTTTGGATCCCATTCTACAGCCACCAGGTGCTAGGCAATTTCCTTATTCTCACCCTTGCCAGCAATGATGGAGGTACTCCAATCTCTAGTAACGTCAATACTTCTCCCATTAGGGCGAAGTCCAGAGAGTTGGGCCATATCCAAGACCGTGGGTGACATCGGACCCACTTGCAAATCAAAGGTGTTTGTGGTCGAGTTCCAGAACATGATCGCAGCTGCTATAAGGGTTGAATCTGAAGGAAAAGTTTTGTCCTAGCTAAGAACAATTCAAGAACATTTGAATACATATGCCAACTAATAACAATTTAAAGCAAGCATGTATTCAAAAACAATTCATAAAACCCATGACTTTCAAAGCCTAGAATATGGTGAACCAAAAGACTCTTTAACAAAATTAAAGAGAAGGAAGTTTAGAGTTTCATTACCCTTGAAGCTCATTCTTGTTTACACAAGAGATTCACCCAAGTGGAGGGCCTTCAAGTCACCTCCTAGCTCCTTGTAATCTCCTTGTGACCTTGGGAGGATTGGTTCTCCTAAACACCAAAAGTTTGGTGTCTCTAAGGCTCCACACCAAGGATGTGGTGTGAAGAGGAAATGGATGACTTAGAGGCAAGAGATTGCTAGCTAATTGCTCTCTAAGTGGCCGGCCTCCCTTGAAGAAATTGAGAGAGAATTTCAACTCAATTTCACCAAGAAAAACCCCTTGAGTGATAATGGCTATAAAGTTCCCTTTATACCTCATCACATGTGAGTGGCAAACTTGTAAATAAGCCAAGCTTGCCTCCACTCACTCTAGGCCGGTTTTGACATTGTTATTGGGTTAATTTCCATTTAGTTTTTAGTTGTCATACAACCTAAACTGAATGGGCCTTGTGGACCAAAAACCCTTTTGGGCCCCGAAACCCAAAACCAACTTAAAAGCCCAATACGAACCTTTCGTATAATTAATTAACTAATTAATTAATCTTGCTCAATTAAACAATTTAATTGCTTATCCATTCCTTTATATCTTCACTTTCATCCTTACTCGGTGTACGATCCATTAGGTTCCAATTAGCGAGGCAGTGGGCGATTGTTACTCTTAACGATCGATTGTGAATTGAAACCACATTTCAATTCTCCCTTTGTTGAAGATTAGTGTTTGCTAATCCTCTGGGCTTCCACAAACCATGAGTGACACCTAGCAGTATGTCATGGCTACCCAAGCTAAGTAGAAGTGGTTGGAGAACCTATCAAGTTACAATTACAATGCAATACGGTCCTTCTCTCATACAATACTCCTAATCACATTGTTTGAGTGATAGTTATTTTCATGTCTACTATCAAATGTGATTCTCTTCTATATGATTCAATTGAATATGATTTGAAACAAACTTCCTAAATCATATTCATATGCTTTGGCCAAAGACTTTCGAATCATATCTCAGAGTATTCTCCTTCCACCATGGAAGGTTAGAGATCCCTTGTTGTGCATTCATATGCCTACATGACTAGATAGCTTGACCCCAACAATGCCATGGACACTCGCAATGGAATGCCTTTGACATGATCAAAGATCAAGGACCCAATCATTAGACATCAATGATGCCTCAGGTCAAAGGACTACTTTGCATATTGCAACTTAGAAGTTCTTACATGACATGTATGTACGAACTCCTATTGATCGTTGTTCAGTGTACTCAATTACCTTTTGAGCACCTATGTGTTTGTCTCAGTGTCCAACACTAAATGACTTGAGACTAGTCATACTCACGATTGAGTTAACATAACACATACTAACCTTAGCGGATTGTCAATGCCCAATTGGCAATCCTATGGCTAGGAACGTTTTAGGAATGAACATAAGAGAGAGGTCTCGTTTATCTAACTTACTTAGATCACTTCTCTCTTAGATCAAATACATTCCTTGGATTCTCTTATTGATTAAACACATGATACAATAAATAGTGATTCTCAATAAGCTTTGCCCTTTTATTAAACAAATAATAGTTTAATACAACAAGTATTCCAAAAGCTATTACATCAAATGAGCGGCTTTGTGGGCATACTTCCAACAGAATCCATCTCCACTTGGGCCCTTGACATTAGAATCATGTGTTAGATACCATTGGCTTGCCATTTATCTTCAAATTTCACTCCATTTTATCAAACCAACCAGGCCAGGACAATCCCAGTTCTTTCAAATCTTTCTCCTCAGTATTTATGTAGGGATGGGAGAAACCTCTAGCAGTGAGCTTTGAGCAAGTGGAGTGGATCGATTATGTGGAATACAGAGAATGAGCATTCCATGACTTGTCATGGACTTCAAGGATGGGGCATTCCTTGGAATGTTTCCAAAACAGACCCGGTGTGTGGATATCTTATAAAGGCTCGAAAACTCTCTGACAATAGAGTTTTGTACTAGCCTCAAAAGCATTCTCCCAGGCTCTCTGATATAAATCGAAGCCTTCTCCAGTGTTGTAGGAGGGTTCTCTCTTTGGACCCATTAGAGAAATTGGAAAGGTTAGGGTTTCTTTTGGAAAAGTTGAGAAGTAGATTGAGAGTTGGAAGGAAGGTTTGAAAGTGGTGCAAAGATAGAAACTTTAAAGAAGTAAATTGCTGCTTTTAAAGGGTTTGAAATCATCGACCAATTGAGACAACAATTTAATATTTTTCAGCCGCTTCCTTTCAGTTTTCAAAAATGGAGAAGAGAAAAAGTTTTTGTATTTAATTGGTGGGTTCAATTCACTAAAAGACACCAGTGACATCGTGTGATGTAGAGACACACCCTTTTGTCTTCCTTGATATCTAAAAAGGTTTATTTTTGGAAGATTAAGCTTAATTAAAATCGACTTTAACAGTTTAATCAAGTTTAAAGAGGCAATGTTTATACCAAAAATATAAATATTGGGCATGAGAGAAGGCCCAGTATAAGTAAAAAGGGTTTTTGGCCTTTTTAAGGATCTTTCCAACAAAGTTAGCTGAAAGGCCCAATAGGCCTTTGACTTGTCAAAGCGACGCCATTGGCCAGCTTATAACAAGCGGTAAGAATTGCATTTAATGCAAGGGTAGTGACTGGGGTTAATTGCACAGAGAATCTTTGAAATTAAGCAAAACCACTGCATGGATATTTCTCGGGTAAAATCCCAAATATTTGTACCTAATTCTTTCTTTCCAGGTAATTAATTTCTGGAAAGAAATTATCATATCGGCTCCAACTTATTGAACATATAAGGAAGAAGGACAAAATCCATAAATACAAATAAAGACAACATAGATAAAGACACTTAAATCATTCAACAAAAACAAAGTTTTCAAACCAAAACTCTCTGCCTTTACTTGTTTCATTCACACTGCTTATGCAACTTGTGAGTTTGAAACAAAGAACCTTAGAACTCTAGTATTATACCATTCAATACTAAAGACTAACAAAAACAGCTCTGCTACCAAAAATTCATTGGGTAGTATCGATTTACCAACCCTAAAGACAGTTCATGCCTTTGGTTGTAACCCTTTACAAGGAAGCCGCTTTTTATTCCTATCCAATGACCTTTTACCCAATTCGATAGGAGTTCCGCTGATTGTTTCAAGTTCATATGTGTATGTAACTTTCTTGTTTTGCAACATAAAGCAATTTCAATACCAGTCTTACATAAAGCAATTTAATTACAGTCTTTATTGCTTTCATTACTTAAGGCAATTTCAATATCAGTCTTACTTATTGCCTTTACTTTACAAAAGATTGAAGTGGAGTGTTTGATCATAAATTGTTTATAATTAAACCCCATCCAAGTAGTTTCTGGTATAACATCGAGATACAATTAAAAGTTCTTAACAGGCAAAGCATTAAAATAGAACCTAACAAGAGCCAATCAATGGCACAATCCTTTAAAGGAAATCAAATTACTTGTGGCGCAAGTATTTCATCTACGACTAATATATTTTAAATACAACTTAACTTTCTATTGGCAGGAGTCAATAGTGACACGCCTGATCACACATCAAACACCCAAGGATTCACTAACGAGCCTTCAAAAAGCTAGAGAGTGAAGCCTGTTGTTGACGGAAAGTTGTAATTTGTGAAACAAACTTCTTCCAACACAATTTCACCACTACTCTTGAAAAGAATAGGGTTGTATTATTTAAGTTCAGACCCATTCAAGATTAAATAATCTCTTAATTACAATCTCTTGTAATGGGCCACAAGAGAAACACCCTTTGATTAAAATTAAGAAAAAACATTATTTGGGGGATAGTGGTTTGTTTTGTTTTGTAGCTGCACTTGGAATAAATTCCAAGTTGCCTACGTATCCCATTTTGAGGGAAATCAAGCCAACTCATAGTTTAATAGAATTTAGGTGGGATATGGATGGCCATTTGGATATGGTGCTTGAAGTGTGTGGGGGCGAATTTGGTCTCGAGTAAGCCAGAGATTCTGTTTAGGTTGAATTTGGTTTCGGGTGAGCCAGAGATTATGTTTGGGTTTAACTTGGTGGATTTGGATTTGTTTTGGGGGGTGCGGTTGCATGTAGAATTTTGTACTAGATTCCCTACATACTCTCTTTGTGAGAGATCAAACCACGTGTAGTTCCAAAATTTGGATTTTGTGCTTGTTTATGGCTGTGGTTGCGTCTAGAATTTGGTACTAGACCGCATACGTACTGATGTGCTAAAATCTAAAACACAATTTAAAATCCTATAATGTAATCGTAGTATGGATAAGTAGGGATCGTTCTAGACCGGAGATTAGAGGGATTTGCTAACCACTTAAAACAAACAAAAACTAAACTAATTAAAACAAATAACAAATGAATGGGGGATTTTTATTTTTACTTAATTAAGACTAAATTAAATTCAGCTATGCAAACAAATTGAAAACAGCAAGCAAATAAATTAAAGACAAGTTTAACGATAATGGTGAAAAGCTAGCTAAAGGATCCTTCTCCACACACAAACATATGCGTACAAGTTGATTACCAATTATTCCTTCTATAAACCATGAATGACAATGTCCCAAATTAACCGTGAAACGCACAAATTAATTCTCAAATTTTCCTAAGTTCATGAGTTGAATGAAACGCAACTCGCACCAAATTATTCTTATCAAGTTATCTAACTATGAAACGCATGATAGATAAACATATCAAAGATCATTAAGCTCTGTGAAAATCATAAGCATTGACTAGACAATCGTAACTATGAAACGCATGATACTCTTGTCTAGGATTTTACTTAACACAACCGATGTCCCTTCGATTTTTACTACATATGAATACAAGTTCATAACGATTAGGTGAAACTCACTTATATTCAAGCTCCAAACCCTAGCATGCAAACTAAGTTGACCACCTTAATAAACATACAAGGATAAGTTCTCTATAAAATAGATAAGTAAATCACATTCACAATTTATGAAGAAATAATTAGATAAATCAACTCATAATAAACATATGTTCATGGCTTCAAATTCACCCTTAACTATAAACAAAATTAGTTACTCATGATTGAAAAGCAATTCACAAGAAACATTGAAAAACAACTAACAAAATCACAAAGGTTTGGATGGATACAACTTTGAATTCCCCGGCTTCGACGTCAACGTCTTCTTGTCTTCACCTTGGCTGGATGGATGAATTGAAGGGTGAATGGAAAGGTTTTTAAGGCTGAGGATGTGGTAGAATGTAGCAGAGAAAAAGGTGATGTATGCATGAGGTGGTATCATCAAATTGGTGCTTCTTTTATGATTTATGTGTCTCCAAGTGCTTAAATCATTGAAGGACTCTAAGGGCACGATTTAGAGAGAGTTTAGACATCCTTAAGACTCCTTATTTCATCTGAAGTAAGTGTAGAAACACGCACAAAACAACTACCACGTTTTTTCCTTCAAACCAAATCCGACTAGGACTCTACTGCCTGTTTCGACCTTTCATCACTAAAATAGTGATAACTAATTTTAGAAGTATTGGAATTGAGATCTGTAAATTCCTGTGGAAACTAGACATCTAGAGCTTTCCATCCATATATGGTATGAAACGTAATTCGTCATGAGAAATTCTGAGTGCTCTGTCGAATTTGGCAGTTCTGCACAGCACTGTCCAAATCTCACTCGGATTCCACATTTTTGCAATTTTCCTTGTCTTCCAAGCTTCTGTCTTCAAATCCACACAAAATTAGGTCATTATCCATCACTTGTGTCCACTCCTAATGACTTAACACAAACCAAATCCTTGTGCTCCAATGCTTGCTACATAAGCATTCTATTCCAAATCCAAATAACGATGTGCTTCGCTAAACAAAAATAAAATAAAATACTACAATTAACGAAAATTAACTAAATAAAGATAGAGAAATAAGATAATAACATCGCATAAATATGCTCCTATCAAATTCCCCCACATTTAGCTTTTGCTAGTCCTGAGCAAAACAAAGAAAACAAAACAAACAAAACCTAAACCTTCCAACATTGCCTTAGGGATTTCCAACGGTTCATGACATGTAAGAATCAGTACAAACATAAACTAAAGCTCTCCTTACTCTTAAGCATATCCTCAATTGCATCAACATTCAGTAGCTCGCAATTAATCAATTAAAAACTATTTTTAAAAAACAATAAACATGCCATAAAAGAATCACTCAATTCCTCACCAGGCATACTCTCATTTTCACTCAGACTTTCTGACTACACTCCCTATTCTAGGTATATGTGAGAAGATTAATGTAAACATGAAAAACTAAAACTCACATATGAAATAACAAAGCAAGTGCTTTTTGGAAAATATGATCTCATGAAAGGAATGCCACTACTTAGAAGCAAGAACTAGGGATTCCATATGCTCATACCAATTTCAAACTCCACTAATTGAAACACATAACAATCAAGACAAAGGTCAAGGGTAGTAACGGGGCTAAAGGTAAGGGCTAACAAAGAAAAGATAAACAAAGTTCTTAAAGAGATAGTAGAGCGATATGATAAAGTTAAGACCTTGAATCCAACAAATGACCTCAATACCCAACTAATGAAACATAGAGGAGAGATAAGCAAACTATAGGGTCAGGTTTCACATTATGGACCCGTCTTCAACACTCAAAACTATATAACTCAACTATAAAACAAAAAACAAAACTAAATAATCTCTTTTCTTTTCTTTTTCGTCTTCTCTTTTTTTTTCTTTTCTTTCTTTTTTCCGATTTGATTTTTTTTCTTTTTCTTCTTTTTTTTTCGAACTTTTGTTTTTGTTTTTTTCGTTTTTTTTTCAGCTGGAACTAAATACATAAATTTAACAAAATACAAGAAAAAATAAAACAAAGCCAACAACATCTCCCCCACACTCGATCTTCACTAACCATAGGTCAAAAGAAATTCCCAATAAGTTATGCTCAACTACTCTTTAAGAAAAAAGTAACGATTTTCCTATACTAGGCTAGGTAGGATAATGTGGGTTAACAAAGAAAATAGGTTATAAGGCTCAAAGGGGTTTAACCTACAATATATATAGAAGGGGAAAATGCTATTTGGCTATAGTGGTTATCTAGACACCTTCATCTTGTTATATTGTTATGCAACCAATTTTAACACTTTGAACGAAAATGGCATGAGTTCTAGCATTTGGAACTAAAAATATGAAAAAGCATTCTAAGTAGTAACCAAGCAAAGAATAATGAGATCATGCAACGACTTAGAAAACAAGAAAGTTTAAGGATTAAGCATAGACAACTCTCCAAACAAAGTATAGGCTCAAATCTCACAGGGTTGTAGTGTTAATTTCAGTGACTTCTTTCAAGCATGTTAAAAACACAAAATTTTTTCTTTTGTGATTAAATGTGAATTCGTTAATGACAACTACAACTAAGTATCAACCAAAGAGCATATCAAACTTCAACCTATGTATGTAACTTTTCTTAAAGTCATGCAATTAAAAATCAACTCCTCGTCATTGTGTTGGAAGGTACCCTAAGACACAAAAATAAACAAATAAACAACCTAAAACTACCCAAGAAAACAAAAAAAACCTGTCTTTTTTTTTTTTTTTTCGATTTTTTTTCATTTTTTTTTAAATTTAAATTGAAAGCAATGAAAAACAATAGTAGTAGTGATAGGTGGTGAAAATCGACGAAAAATCATGCAAAAGAAGCAATGAAAAACAACATTAGTAGTGATAGGTGGTGAAAATTGACGAAAAATCATGCAAAAGCATTTTGTTTACCCACCCCCCCCCTCCCACACACACACTTAAACCAAACATTGTCCTCAATGTTTCTAAACAAGAAAGCAATAAAAGACACACTAGCAAACAATCACACAAAACAAGATAAGACAAGAATGGCAAAGTAAAAGCGGTAAAAAGAAGGGTAAAAGAAAGCAAATCTGTTTGTAGAAGCCGTGAATCCATCGTTGTTCCATCTTCGACCCACATGGGTTGCCTCCCAAGAAGCGCTTGCTTTAACGTCTTCTAGCCGGACAGTACCGTCAATCAATCCTTAGTAGGGGCTGTAGCATGGAGGGGTACATCCTCCATGACATGCTCCTCAAAACATTCAGGCATTTGATCTTTGAATGGAAGGTGATAGTGATCCTTCTGGGTTGTGGTGTTGAGCTTCCGGTAGTCAATGCAAACTCTCCTGACTTTTGATTTCTTTGGTACTATATACTGCGACAAAGACTGAAGGGCATCAACATTTTCAAAAATCCCAGAGGTATTGCCCTCAACCATGGTGAGTTTTTGGGTTATGGCTTGTCCCATGTCATCAAATCGAACTTCTTTCGCAATGGTCGTCTCAAGTACATCCCCATTGATAACTTCTAAACCTCCTTGCACTGAAGTTTCAATAAAGAAACAAGAATGATCATCCATAGGAGACTTAGAATCTTCAGGAATATTACAATCAATCACTTCGCCATCAAACAACATTGTCAAAGTTCCCTTGTATACTACAATCTTGGTCCGGGCCGTTTTCATGAAAGGTCGCCCAAGTATGATTGGCAATGGTGGATCATGGATTGAATCTTCCATCTCAAGCACGTAGAAATCAGCGGGAAATATCAAATTATCAACCTGCACCAAAACATCTTCCAAAGCTCCACTTGGATATGCATTAGATCGATCAGCTAATTGAATTATTACACCATCATTTTTAAGCTCTCCTAGATTCATAGATACATAAACAGAATATGGCATGACATTAATAGAAGCACCTAAGTCTAGCATGGCACGTTCAAACCTGGTATTGCCGATGATATAAGGAATAGTGAAGCTACCCGGATCTTTGCACTTAGGTGGAAGCTTTCTTTGTAAAACCGCAGACACATTCTCAAACCTGGACATCTTGATTTAAATAAACTGGATGAAGAAATTGCTGAGACTGGAAGCCAGAATGATCTAATCCTACAGGATTAGAGGCAGAGGAGTTGAATCAGAATTCTGTTGGATGATCCATGGTATCGTTGCTATTTCAGTATTATGACCCATGGTAGGTTTATCGTTGCATGAATTCGATCAGCCTTTTACTGAAGAAAATCGGAATTTAGGTCAGTGCCCTTAATACCAGTATCTTGAAATTAGTTATATAGCAATGTAGAGGTTGTTTACATATTTTATTAGGGCAGTACAAGGTTGGATGAAGCCATTTCTTTCATATTTCTGTTCAGTAGTATTATGACCCATGGTATATGGCATGTAATTTGTTTTACTGATATTGTTGTGCGGATGATCTTGAATTTGTCATTCAAGCAGGAGAATACTATTGCTGATGAACCAGTTGTGGATGTGTTGAAGTATCTGAACACCAGACTTGATGAAGCAGTTGCAAAAGCACGCCTCTCCTCGGGATGTTATCCACTACAACAGCTCGTTTTGAAGTATTTGTTACTATTCATGTGAACCTAACAACGTAAAAATACGTTGCTAAATTCGACTGTCATTACATCAATTCTTAAGTATTTATAATAGAGCCACATGTCATTGCCCTCGTAATCTCTAATAGCCATGGCATGGAACCTTAATTTGTACCTATTTAGCCAAGTTTTACAAATAAATTAAATAATCAATGCTGCCACGTTTCTAAGAATTTTAATGCCTATTTAGTTTCTGGCCAAATAGCTTCAGTCAAAACAAGAAAGTTACTAGAGACGGCCCCCTAGTTTGCTCTAGTACTTGTAAGAGCATCTTAGGGACAAAGGCAAATGTTTATGTAAAATTGTATATCTAGATCCTCAAAAACTTAGAGACGACACTAGTTTTCTTTAGTTTCTAATTCATAATAGGTTTTTAGTTTCTCTTCATATATCTTCATGGAGACCAAATGAGATCCTATTTTAAGTTTTGTGAGGGCCTCTAAAATCCGCATTAATTATATTTGATAGTTTATGTGACATTTTACTTATTTGCCTAGTCAAAACTAGCGTAAGGTCTCTAAACCTAGACAAATTGTTCCCCATTGGTCTGACCAATTGGTTTTGCGACCACACACATACAATATGGACCATATTGGAGGTTGATGCCAAAGGTGTTGTTGGTGCAATCAATGGAAATGACCTGAACTTGGATTTTGATGGCTGCCTTATTGACGATATTCAAGAATTAAATCGATGTTTTGGCTTTTTGAGTGTTTTTGGAAGCAGCAGAGCTGCAATAAGGTTCCTCATGAGATTTCTCGCTCGGCTGTGAATACGGAGGGTTTGTATCGTGGATTGAAGATGTGATTTCAGAACATTAAATTTTTAGATGAATGTGTATCGTGGATTGAAGATTTCTCGCTTCCAAGCTTCAAATTTCATTACGTCTATTTGGAAGTTGGAACACAGCATTGATATATGCAACATGCAACTAGCTACCTACGTACAAGATTTATGTATGAAATTAAACCTAGCTAGAGTCTGATCAGTTAGGAATCAAGATAGCTTCCAAGCTTTACCCTGCTTCATACTGAATTTCTTGAACCTCCCAAAGACCATGACAAGAATGAGGACGAACTTTCCTTGGGTACTCCATCTTCCGGCAAACCCATACCATGCGTCTTCGCAATCACTCTCATGTTTCAATCGACGTTTACAACTGTAGCCGGTGGAGAATCCAACATTTCCATATGCACTACGAATAAAACGCAGTTCAGATTAAAGATAATGTTAGGTAGTGTTTGTTTCGTAGAATGGGATTCTAAGAACTTTATATGAATCTCATACTCATGGAGTAGGCTACAATGCTCGCAAGCATTGAATGCTTACACCGATCTCACCATTAAAATGAGGGAGGAGAGAGGAGAGAGGGGGGAAAGGAGAGTGAGATTGGTGTGAGCATTCAATGCTTGCGAGCACTGTAGCCAGTCCCCATACTCATTCCTTAAAACCTCTTACTAAACATCAATGGAATAACGTTCTCATTTCAATGTTGCATGAAAATTGTGTTATAACTAATAGGGCACTGAAGTATACCACATACCCCTGTTAGAGATGGTACGATGCGGTATCCATAGTATTTTATATAAATTAATAACAAGACATGGTATATACATAAACTTCTAGAATAAAATACTGATATTATCATACCCTAAATGTATATGCATACTTTTTAAGTGTAGAGAACTAAATATAGCTCAACATAAGTATAACCCAAAAGGGAAAAAAAAAAGAATGCTCACCTAATTACTTCTATGGTGATGTTGAGCACATTAAAGTTGAGGGGGTCGTCCTTCATCTTATCTCTCTCTGTTATACAGATGAGAATGACAAACATTGCTAAATAAGACAGTTGTGAGAATATTAGAGAATCCACCAAAGTCTTTATTGGATTTCGAATTCGATTGCCATTTGCTGAAGCAGTAGACTCTTTACAATCGCTAGTTGTTGGAAGAAATGTGGTATATGGTGGGAGATACCTGAATTATATTAAGAAAGTCAATTAAATTCACAGCCACAATTCCTATATATATTCACAGGATCACAGCCACAATTAATGCAGTTTGTGTATTTCTTTTCGATAAATGCTTGAAAATTGGCTAAAATGGTCTGCAAAGTAATCGCTTCTCAGTAGTCTAAAATATTAAACACTTGATGAGGGTTTAGGGCTTGAGAATTGATGCGAAAGACCAATGTGAACTTGTTATTATATATTTGATTGACTTTATTCTTTGATCCTGAGAGAATGAGAAACCCCAACTAACATGAACGTATCAAAGAACAATGCAAATAAAATCTCCCCTTCCTTTCATACAGATACAGTGACAAATCATGCGTGCTAACTTTGTTTATATAATTCTTTGTTTATCATACTGTACATGTGCAAGTGGTATTAAAAAAATTCGTCAATACAAAATACATACACATAAGTGTGAAGTGGTATAAAATCAACTTTTGTACATATAGATTTTCAAATATTCTTGGAAAAGATATGAAGCATAAGAAGGGTATTGTGCATGGGGCACGTACCTTCTCGATCTATATCTTCACTCATTTTCTGTGTGAATGCATAAACTTTACAATATTTTATAGAATAATGTTTGTGCTCCCCCATTTTTCATGGGAAGACCTACTTGTCCTCTCACATATGATTAACGTATTTTCACCATAAGAACGTCATAATCCGAACTGTTCATTGCTTTTATCATCAACTAAAGATCATATATAGGAAAAAACATTCAATTTGAAAATTGTTTAGTCATTCATATGCATCAAATAAATGAACGGTTCATTATGAGGATACTAGCTAGATTGGCGTGAGACGTTATGGTGGATGTGAGTTGTTCTCTTATTAAAAAGGCAGTACAATATGGTCTTCCAAACTCTCTTTCCACACTAGCTAGTGCACTATTCCGAGCACTCACATAATTAGTACAAACAAGAGTAAACAACAGTTTCCTAGTTAGTTAAAAGTGAATAGAAGCCGAGAAAAGTAAGAATCCTGATTCACACAATAAAAATGGCCAAATCTTTTAGAGACAGAAAGAGAGACTCACATCATCACCACAAAGAGCACTAAGATTGCAGGAGAGAGAACAGAGAGATCAACAACGGATTCACCGGCATGCCTTGAATTCGTCACTTGAAAGATTGAGGCCACAAATTTCTGATAGGCACTAAGACCATCCATGGCTTCCGATTTCCACTCCATGACACAAAATAGTATAAACTGAGCTACTATGAATCCCAAGACAGTAAGGGCTAGAAGAAAAGAGTGAAGATTAGATAGCAAATGACAGTAGCCCAATGTTTTATAATTCTTCAGCATGTAACTGAACTCTGCTCTCTTTGTGATTTTCTCCAAAACCCAGATCAGAAACCGAAGGCAAGACGGATACAATGTGTTCCCTATAAGGAGTTGAGGGATAAGAAGAAGTAAAATACCCGAGTTTTTCTTGAAAACGATCATGTTTTCATTTGTGGGAACATAACCACAATTTGCAAAGGAAGAAGCTGTGGTGAAAATAGAAAATGTTTGGATTTCAATGCCTTTGCTTTTAAGTATTTGTCTTGCACTTGGTACAAGGGTTATGTACATGTAAACTAAAGTAGAACCACCTATATGAACCACTAAAAGATATCCCAAAACCACACAACCCAAAATCCTAATGGACTTGTATTTGATATTATTTTTCTCATCATCTTCTAAATGTGAATGATCAGTGACAAAACCCAACTCAACTTGTTCAAGAGAAGTATTGTTATTAGAGTCTGGGGGATGGTGTCTAGTATTATCAACTCTATTGTTGTCTTTGGGACCAAGAAATTTGGGAAAAAATTTGGACTTTGCCATTTGAAGTTCAAGCATGGAAGTAAAAATCTCCCCACCCAATAACATCAAAATGGTCAGAATAACGAGTTGGGTATTTGAAAAGACCTCCATTTCAACTGTTGACATGCTTGACACTGTTGTGGCAGACACAGATGTGAATAACACATCTAAATCTTTGGGCCTAATAGAAGTACTAGTGCTTGTTCTTGGCTTTGTGACCCTCAAAGCCAAATAACCAAAAAGAGAGACCGTTAGGAAATAAAAAAGCTGGAAACAGAAAGGGTTTGCATGAAAGAGCAGGACACGAAATAGTGAGCGAATTGATGTGCAAGAATTACCAAAGAAGCTCTCTATTTCGTTGCCAAAAACTGCAAACTTCTTCATCACTTTCATTTCACTTGAGAGAAAAATGGCATGTCGATGTTCCGAATGGATGGGGTTTATGTAGTGGAGCACCAGGTCCCGCGTTCCACTGTTGATAGTGCATGGCCAGTCCAGCATAACAAAGGCAAATAATTAGGTAGAATAAAAACGTGCTAATTGATCACTCATTGCATTTCACGTGATGATATTGTGTGGGGCCGGGGTGAATTCAGAAACATATACATATATATTACACTAAGACCAACTCCAATGATTGTCTATGGCTAATAACAGATTTTGGCATTTGGCAAAAAACTTATTTTTTTCTCTCTAATGGTGTAGCCTAAATTTTATGCCAAAAAGTTGTTAAATATTGTTTTAGCCTAATTTTTTTTTCCGTTACTTTTAAAAAAAATAATATTTATTTAAATTAAATTAGCTTAATTTTGTGAACATTTATACCTAAAAATATTTAATTATGATAAAGTATGAAAAATAACACATACGGACCAAACTTCAACCTCTTCCTACACACACACACATCCTACTAACAACACTCCCACACCACACATCCTAGCTACCAACGACACTCCCACAGTACATCCTGCCAACGCCACTCTCATACTACATATCATACTAACGACACTCCCACACCACATATCATACCAACGACACTCCCACGCCTTTCGAATGCTAGCCACTGGATGCTCCGCAAACACAACTGATGAATATTGTCGACTAACTGAATCTACGGCACTTGAAATCCTCAAGCGATTATGTGTGGCTATTCAAGCCATATACAAGCATGAACACCTTCGAAGGCCAAATCGCAATGATCTGAAGAGACTTTTGCGTAAGCGTGAGAAGCGAGGCTCCCACGGCATGATATGAAGTCTAGATTGTTTGCACCGGGAGTGGAAAAATTGTCCTGTCTTTTGGGCAGGTCAATTTAAAGGTCGTCACAATAAGCCAACTATCATTCTTGAAGTCGTGGCGTCGCACGACACCTGGATTTGGCATGCATTCTTCGGCTCTTCTGGATTGAACAACGATATCAATGTTCTTTGGTCTTCTCCTTTGTTTGACTATGACGTCAATGGATGGGCACCCGAATACAAGTACGAGCTCAATAATGATCAGTACAAGCTCAGTTATTATTTGATAGATGGTATCTACCTTAGGTGGTCTACATTCATGAAATCTTATCCTCACCCCAACAGTGAGAAAAAGAAATTGTTTTTCATGAAATATGAGGCGTACAGGAAAGATGTAGAGAGCTTTCGTGATACTACAAGCTCGATGAACAATCATTAAGGGATCTGCACGAATGTGGTCCAGAGAAGACTTACACTCAATCATGATGAGTTGCATTATTTTGCACAATATGATTGTTGAAGATGAGTATAAAGAAATTGAAGAAGATTTTGATGAAGAAGATGATGACCCAAAATCAAGTGCGAGAGCAAGTGCAAAAGAGGTTGAATATCTATAGCGACTACCATGTACGAGACCCGACAAGATAGGGTAACACTTGCGGAGTATATAAGGCGTCCTAATAAGGTTCAAGCTTCAGAAGGCCATGACCGCCTTCGTAAGGATTTGGTCGAACCTATTTGGCAATTTGAAGGAAATTGAATGATTGAAGACTCAGACTAAAGGGCGTTTGTGTGTTTGTCTGTCCTTCGAAATAAAGTGTGTTTGTGTGCTTGGCTTTCCTTCGAAATAAAGTGTGTTTGTGTGCTTATCTTTCTTCATAATAAAGTGTGTGTGTGTGTATTTCCTTGTACTAAAGTGTGTGTGTTTGTATTTCTTTGTAATAAAGTTTGTTCTTGTTTCTTTCACTTGATGTTAATGCTAAATTTATAACTATTCCAAAAACTAAAACTAAAAAAAACTTACAATTGAAGTAATTGTGGCTTATTGGCCTTTTATCCAACTACTCCAAAACTAAAACTAAAAAGAATAAAAGCATACAATTACCCAGGCTTATTTCCGTGGCTTTAACAATTGCACAAAATATAATTAATATTAATGCTTTGTTGCAGGATATTTATGTCCGTCCATTAATTGGTGTAACCATTGTAACCGTTAGGCCATTGATTCCACAAATGAATAGGCTATTCATTCTTCAATTGATTGGGCAATTGATTCTCCCTATTAAAATAGAGGTGTTTGTAATTTGTCAGGATAGCCACACCACTATATAATGGTGGTTATGCCTCACTTTGTAATACGTAAAGTTTCTCTAATAGAACTTTCTCATTCTCTCTCAAATTATTTTTCTCTACAACACGTTATCAGCATTTTTGCTTTTAACGGAATCAAAACCACCAGAAAATATTACTCCAAAACCCTAAATTTTTTTTTTTTGCAGCCACACTAGCCGCAAGAAAAAAAAATTCAGAAAAATTCACCAAGTAGTCGCAAAAGATCAATTGCAACATCATGATTTGTCGCGAAAAGCCACTTTCTACCGCAGAAGACCAACGGCTACGAAAAGCCTCTATTACTGCAGTTCTTTCCAGCCGCTACTAAAAATCTTCTGCAACCAATTTTTTTTTGTCACAAAAACCTGCAGATTGGTTTTTCTCACCTTTTGGCAACAAAATTTCAATTTTTCTGAATTTTTTAAAATAAGATCATTTTTGTGATTTGAAGTAAGTATTTTTTATTATTATTTCAAGTTCATGCCAAACCCATATTTATTTATTTCTTTAAACATCCCATGAAGCATGTACCCGATTATAATATTATTTATTACTTATAATGCTTTTATGATTTTTATGTCTATCTTTTCTTCTTTTTTTTTAAATTTTGCAAAACCCTCACGATAAGAAAAATCACCATGATACATGAACCCCCTTAGTTAATTTTATGCATTTTAAATCGAAAATGCTAATTTGTGATTTTTCGTGATAAACATGTGTATATCATATGGAGGCTCAATATGATGCCTCAATCTCCATTGCCGCAAAACCCTAGTGTGATGACCCGTCCCTAATCTTATTGTATTTTATTTCTTGAACGTGCAAATTGACCAAAATGCCCTCGAATTGGCTAAGTGGAAGTCTTATGTAGACATCTGAACTCTTTTTGAATTTTGACTTCTAACTTGTCGTAGTTTTCTAGTACCCGTTACTACGAACGCGTGAGTGCAAACAGAACGTAATTCTGACGTGTAACATAAACGTTACATACGTTTAATTATTTCTTTCCTATTTTGAGGGTATTGTATTGCATGCCGCAAGGGACCCCATGTCCCCTACTAATTTTAGAAACCAAATCTCTTTTCTCTCTGTTTCCCTCAGACCTCTATCTCCCTCATTCTTTTTCTTCTTCTTTCTTCCCGTGAAAATATGCACAGTGCACCCAGTGGCCCCGCCACTTCCTTCAAACTGAGACAAACCACCACCACCACCACCTTGTTTGTCGCAACTCACTGAGTTCAATTGTACAAACCGATTGCCCAAACTCCCTGCCAATCAATGGAAGAACAGAGCTTTTTTGGCGAGTTCCTCATAAATTCCGACCAAGGTGAGACTTCTAACCACCACCAGTAGCTTCCTCGTGTCCGAGCGTGGCCAGAGCGTGCCGACTCGTGCCAACTTGTGGCGGCATGTGGAGGCGCGTGGCGGCGCATGTGACAATTTTTCGACACTTTTTAGCCTCGTTTTGAGCAAACAAAGAAAATTTCAAGTATTCTACTTAGTGTTTATGAACTTTGAGTAGGTTCATGATTGGTATAGTTATTTCCCATATAGGAGAGACTTACCACGAGGAGTACAGGGGTCAAGCAAGGCCAGGTGGCTACGATCCAACTACATATCAGTGAGTGGGCTTTGTTTTGAGAAACTTATATTATTTATATTAGTTCCCACTATGGTTTTATGAACTATTTTCTATCATGCCATGCTTTTACTTACGAGTTTAGGTATAAAGAATATTATGTTGAGATTTGTGAAATTGTGATGGCATGATCATATGTAATTTATTTGCTCATCATACATACATTCACCTGGTGTCTAGTACGCGTCCAAGCCAGGACTAGCCTTCACGTGTATGTTCACATCCACACCGTTATGCTCACCTTGGATCCATTGTAGTTGCCAGCATGTACTAGTTTGCATTAAGCAACTAGGACTCGTATGTGATGCGATTATCGCCAGCTTCACGTGATTGTAGTACTGAGCATATATCTATTACACCTAGCTTGTTCCATGTAGCTACTTTTTGCATGGGCTTGTGTGTCTGCATATGTTGATGAACATACTATATTATGTTGAGATAATTGTGTTTACCCATATTTTTGACAGTTGTACCTTTATACTGTTTTGACAGTTTTCATACAATACGTAATATGCTTTTGGGAAACTATATAGGTTTTTTAGAGAAGGGTTACTTATGTTATGAAAAGCAAAGGTTTTACAAATGGTTATTTTTGCCCACTCACACTTTCTGTTTTGCGCCCCTCCAGAACTTAATAGCTGGACTTGTGGAAAGCAAAATGGTTCTGGTGCTTACAACTTCAGCATCAGATAAACGTAGGATTTCCTGCTCCGCTAATAGGTTTCATCCATCCTACTCAGGATGGGATTAATTCATATTTTCTTTACTGCACTTTAACTATGCTCTGAACATTACATGTTGTGTATTAAGGGTTCTACCTGTACTTCTGCTCACTCTTACTCTTGGTATCACTAGTTCTAGACTTCGGCTTTATTTTATTTGGAACTTTCCACTTCATCTGCATGACATGGCTTTCGTTACCCTCTTGGGTGTTGGCCAGCATGTCTCGATTTAGGTACCCTTCGGGATATCTGGGTCGAGGTGTGTCGCCTAGCAACTTTGTTTTTTAGTGGCCTTCCAGAAGTAGGCCCAACCCGATGCCCAGAAGTTCATCCCTATGCATTCTAGTCGAATGCTCAAATTGGCTTTCCAGTCCAAAAGCCCTATCCGTATTCCAATTGAAAACAAAACTCGTATTCCAGTCGAATGGACAAATTTTTTGCTTTCCAGTCGCAAGCCCAATTCGCTTCCAGTCAAAGCCCAATTCCATATTCAAATCCAATATGTGAATAAGAGCCAAAATAATTCATCCAAGGGGCATGAATTGAACTAATTTGTTTTGAGTTTCAAACTCACTTGACTTTAGAAGATTTTTCAGTCAAGAAGCAATAAAACTCGATGCCTAGTTAGGTGTTGGATAATTTGGGTTTGTTAAGTGGTCACCTCTTATTTGATGTGGTGTCAAGAAAGAATCTTTAAGGAGGCATCTTTGATGCCTAAGAGGGTCGATTTTTAAAGACTTAGCACTACCACCCCTCTCGGATTTTGATATGCCCACACTTATGAAGGTCCACTTATCACACCCATTATTCAAAATCTAATTTGGGTTTCAACGAAAAGCCCAAATAGAAACCCAAAGTTTTTTTGCAAAACAAACCTTTCATCTGGTTTTTACATCCATTTTGATTAAATCTGAAGTTTTAATCCACTTTTTTTCCTGCAAAAAAAATGTCAAACTTGAACAAGTTGGACTTCACCGCTCTTGATATCTCTTGCACCAACTACCTCAAGTGGGCCCAAGATGTCCAGATGCACCTCAACGCGAGGAAGCTGTTCGACGCCGTCCTAGATGATGCTGCCAATGAGTCCCAGAAAGCCAAAGCCCTCATTTTCATTTGAAAGCACATGGCAGAAACCCTGCAAACCAAATTTCTGGCTGAGGAGGACCCGAAGTCCTTATGGGAAGCGGTAATGGTCCGTTTTGATCACCAGAAGCTGATATTATTACCTCAAGCAAGAAATGATTGGAACAATCTCCACTTCCAGGACTTTAAAACTGTCAACGAGTATGTCTTCGAAGTCTACCAAATTCGGTCAATTCTGAAATTTCGTGGTCATAAACTCTCTGATTTCGATCAGCTAAAGAAAACCTATCATGCCTTTAACACCTCGAACATTGTGTTGCCCAATGGTATTTTGCTTACCATTAACGAGGCCTTATATTCTCCTCGTTCTGGTCGAACGTTATTGAGTTTTAAGGACATTCAGGCTAACAAATTCCATTGTAAAACCATGGAAGAAAATGGAATTGAATATCTTTGCATTACTTTCACTTAATGTGGCCAAAAGCGCATCTTCGAGAAGTTGAAAGCACTCTCGTCGAGTCTCTATACGACAACTATCTGAACTATCAAGGCAAACCTAGTTATTCACCCAAAGCCAATTGACTCGAGCATTTTCCAACTCTGGCACAATAGTCTTGGACATCCAGAAGGGATATGATAAGTCACATACTTCGTGCATCACATGGTCATCCATTGGAAAAGATGAAATACGTGATCCAGTCGACCACACCATGTGAAGCTTGCTCGCTAGGTAAAGGATGACACACCACACCCTCGATACCCACGTGGATACCGAGTTTGGGCGTGCTGGCCGACGCTCGTAAGTGACGAAGCCATTAAATGCATGACAACACTTAGTTGAAACAAATTAATTTACCATAAAGTTTCGGAATTCAATGTCAATATGCACATGGTTCAGAGCGTACTAATTCGAAACAGCCGAAATAAAATAATGAGTCAAGTTCCTAGAATCTCTATCCATAACAGGGATGGATATTATTATAGAAACTGAATAACAGAAAGATAAATCCCTACATGGTTGGGATAAATGATCAGAGCTGCCACACAGATGCCTCGACTTCGCCCGATGCTCTATCACTATGTCCTGAAGGGGGCGCAAAAACAAAGGTGTGAGTGGACAAAAATAAAGTTTTCGCAAAACCTTTCTCTTTTCAATATAATAACCCCTATTTGAAATCCAGTATAATTATAAAATCATACTATCATAATATGTATCAAAACGTACTTTATAAGTATAGCTGAAAACATAAATCAACATAAAATATGTAGATAACAAATCATATTTCCAATAGTCCTTTCATCATATATACCAATAATATAAATATAGGAAAACCAACACAGGGTATATAAGCAATCACCCATGTACGTGTTGAGGAACAGCCTCTCAATCACCGTACAAGCACTTTACGTTATCCATTAATTTGTACTCCTAGTACCACACACATGTAAGCACTTGCGCCGCAGCGCGTCACACCCGAGTCCTTACGTAGTGGGGCCTTTTCCCCATAAACAAAAATAAACGTAAGACAAGCTTGCACTAAGGTATTTACCGGACAATACCCCTGGAGTACATGTGAGACTAGTCCTACGGCCATGAGACGGTACTACAACGTAGTGAAAGCATACCAAGTGTGTTTGAAAACATACATACATACTCATGTGTTTAGATATAGGATACAAGATTCCTTTCATAATTCTCAAATATTTAATATTGCATAAATAATATCTTTTCTCAAAATCACATATCAAATACCATTTCATATTTATGCAAAAGTAAGATCATAGTGTAAACCATTTCATAAGGTATATTCATACTTTGGTATAATACCACAATCACCATTTAAATCCATTTCCCAATTTGTAACCATAAATAAATTAAATATGGTTGCATAAACAATTATCAACATGTATATATATTTATAATTAAATATATATAAATAATCATACTTCAAAAACCATTTAAACCCACAAAGAAACCAAGTTCATATTTATTTTCAATCATAAAAGCCATTTAATAAAGCAAAAGTCCACTCACTGGTATTCGAGAGCGAAATCTCCCCCGGTGTTGCCCTCCTTGGTGTGCGGAGTCGAAGAATTACCTATTTAATATTAGGGAACAAATTAGAACTTTCCTAAAATAAATTAAAAATAGGCCTTAAAGAAAAATTCCCCAAAAATATTATTATTTTAGCGAAAACGGGCTCGAAAAATAATTTCCGGGCCCCGAAAACCCTACCGCCGCCGCACGCGCCTGAAAACTGTCAGACGCGCCGCCACGTGTCGCCACGCGCCAGCACATAAGGTATATTCACGCGCCGGCACGTGTCGCCACGCGCCGGCACGTGTCGCCACGCTCTGGCTCGTGGTTCCACGCGCTGGTGCGTGTCCCCACGCGCAGCACGCGCCTGCTGACATCACCCTACGCCCGACTGACGTCAGCCACGCGCCTGCTGACGTCAGCGCCGTTAAAGTTAACAGAATATACCTTTTTAGACGAAATATACTGACGCCGTCAGGAATATTCCGTTACCGTTAACGGAATATTCCTCTGTCCTCTTCCTTGCGCCGGTCGCCGGAGCCGCCGCCGCCGCCGGAATTTCTGGAAAATTTCCGAATTAATTCCAAAACTTCAAAAATTCATAACTTCTTCGTTCTTTGGCCAAATTCAACGTGCCATATATCAAATTGAAGGTATTGACGAGTAGAATATTTTCATACCAGTTTGGAGCCAGAAAAATGGCCGGAGATGGCCTGAAATTGGCCGGGAAGCTTCGAGAAACCCTAATTCCGTTCTCCTTCAAAACTGCACCAAATTCGACGTTCTTTATATCGATTTGAACCTACTCAATCCAATAAAACCAATGGTAATGGTCTCGAGGCTTACCTTGGTCGGGATTGTACAGAAACTTGATTGGCAGTTTGTCGTTTTCGTTCTGGCGTCGGTTTGGACGATTGGGTTCGAGTTTGGAAATTCTAAAATCACAGCCTCGTCCAGAATGACGAGACGATCGTGATGGTATGGATTTTGAGCAACGGTTCGACGGTTTTGTGATTCGTCCATAGGTTAGGGTTTCGGTGAGGTTTTTGGCTTAGAGAGAAAACTGGGAGAGAAAGAGAGATAGAGGGGGAGAACGTGCAGGAATGAGAGGAAGGGTTGGCTGCACAGCAGCCAGCCAAAAACCCTAATCCCAACTTACGGGGTGAAAATTACTAAAATGCCCCTACACTTTAAAGCTTCGTAAAACGTTCGTTTTAACTCCAAATTAAGTTCCGCTTGCGTCCACGCGTTCATATCGACGAGTACATCATGAATATGTAAAGAAATAAATTTTCACAAGTCGTCACGAAAAGTCAACAAAAGTCAACATTGACCACTAGGGGTATTTTGGTAATTTTGCATAAGAATTTGGGACGGGTTGTAACAAAGGAGGCTAGAAGTCATCATATGCAAACAACTCTAAAGAGCATGCCACTTTCTTGGAAAGAATCCAAGGAGATAATTGTGGACAGATCTAACCACCATGCAGACCCTTCCGCTAGTCTATGGTTTTGGTTGATGCATCAACTCAATGGTCACACGTCGCCCTATTATTCACAAGGAATGTTGCAATTGCAAGACTCCTTGCCCAAATCATTAAGTTCAGGGCACATCACCCGAATTATCCAATAAAATCTATAAGACTGGATAATGAGGTAGAATTTTCGTCAAAAACTTTTGACGATTATTGAATGAATTTGGGTATTGAAGTTGAACATCCAGTCCCTTATGTTCACACTCAAAACAGCATAGTAGAAGCGTTTATCAAACGTATGCAGATGATAGCCCAAACCTTGCTAATGAGGTCCAAGCTTCTGGTTTCTGCTTAGGGTTATGCAATAATGCACACATCGAATTTGGTTAGATTAAGGCCTACTTCCACCCAACCCTTTTATATGCAACAGTTGGTGATTGGGTATGAGCCAGACGTCTCGTATTTGGGTGTGTTGTATATGTGTCAATTGTGTCGCCACAACAATCCAAAGTGTGCCCTCAACAGAGGAAAGGGATTTATGTCGATTACGTGTCCCCTTCCATTATCCATTACTTGGAACCCTTGACAGGAGATCTATATATCGCTCAGTTGGAGAATTGTGACTTTGATGAGTTAACTTTCCCATTGTTAGAGGGAGAAGGTCACACTCATGTTCCCGAAGAACGCTGAAAATTGAAATGGCTTGCCACCATTTTGACTCATCTTGATCCCCGAACCGCAAAATGAGAAAGCAAAGTGTGTAGAATCCTAAATCTTCATAGTGTTGCTCAGAATCTGGCAAATACCTTTACTAATCTAAAGACAGTCCCAAGATCACACATTCCTGCTGCAAATGTCCATTCAATGATTGATGTTCCTAAAGTCGTCCCAATCGGACGTCATGTTCCCAAAGAACAAACCATTCATGACGAACAAAGAACAATATTGGCAACTAACCAGTCTAGTGTCCCCTCCCTAAAGTGAGGCAAACTCGTTGGTTCGAAAGACAAGTTTCACTAGAAAAAGAGAGCAACGACACATGAAGAGACAAGGCCAGTCATCCCGAGTCTTGGTCCTTCTGTTGTTACCTCGTCCGTTCCACAACTTGACATTGTTCTGGATCATGGGAGCGTTCTGGACGCTGGACCTAAGAATCCTGATCCCGAGAACTTTGAGATCTCGGTCAACTATACTTGTCTAGAAGACATGTGGAAACGAAACAAGACAATCATCAATGATAGGTTTGCTTATTTGGTGGCCGCTGAAATAGTAAAGAACAATGACATCGAACAAGGATCCTTGTTGAAGCTCAACGTCGATCCGATTGACCAAAATGGGAAAAGGTAATCCAGGTCGAACTTTATTCCTTGGCAAAACGTGACGTGTTCGAACCAAATGTTCCAACACCCACGGACGTGAAACCCATAGGCTTCAAATGGGTATTCGTAAGGAAGCGTAATGAGAATAATGAGGTCATACGGTATAAAGCCCACCTCGTGGCACAAGGTTTCTCACAATGCCCTGGGATTCATTACGAGGAGACGTATCCTTTGATGGAAGTTATTACATTCTGTTATTTAATCAGCTTAGTAGTTTTTGAAAAACTAAGTATGCAGCTTATGGACGTGCTCACTGCGTATCTTTATGGGGATCTAGATATAGAAATTTTTATGAAAGTCCCAGCAAGACTGGTGATACCTGAATCAATGCGTTCCCGACCACGAAACACATTTTCAATTAGGTTGAAGTGTTTGCTATATGGTTTGAAACAATCTGAAAGGATGTGGTATAAACGCCTCAAGGAGTACTTGATCGGAATGGGATATGTGAACAACGAATTGTGCCCATGTGTGTTCATTAAGACGAACAATTCCAATTTTGCTATAATGGCAGTATATATCGATGTCATGAACCTCATTGAAACTTCAAAAGAGATCCAAATGACTGCTACACACCTGAAGAAAGAATTTGAGATGAAAGATCTAGGTAAGACTAAGTATTGTATCGGCCAGTAGATCGAGCAACGTCAAAACGAGATCTTAGTTCACCAATCGAACTACACTCAGAAAGTGTTGCGTTGATTTAACTACCTAAAAGTGAAGTCATCTAATACTCTCATGGTCGTTTGATCTTTGGATCCGAAGAAAGACCATTTCCTTCCTAAGGAAGATAACGAAAAGATCTTGGGATCAGAATTCCCTTATCTTAGTGTGATTGGAGCTTTGTTATACTTAGCCCAGTGTACTAGACTCATTTGCTGTAAATCTCCTGGCGAGATACAGTTCTACGCCAATGCGCCGCCATTGTAATGGCATCAAAGACATATTATGATACTTTAAGGCCTCGTTTGGTACGCCGTATAGTGCACCGGATTGTACTAAAATCCAGTCTCGGGTGTTTGGTGCGCTTCATACTAAAATAGTCGCCCAACTATTTAAACAGAGCCCACCATTTAGTACCCCTCACACCCGACTAATTATACCCCCAAAAACCTTTGTATAATTAATCGAGTCCGTCCCTCTCGCTCTCTTGGTCTCGCTTGAAGGAAAATATTTGAATTACAAGTTCATTTGAGCAACACTTAGGCATGCTATTAACAAATTAAAGGTTCTTAGCTAGCATGTTAGTAATCAAAAATAAAACTTTGCTCATGACTTTTGAAGCCTAGATGTTGTGAACCAAGACACAACTCAAAATCACATTAGTAAGTTGTAGCATCCTATACCTTTGTAAAATCTTCTTTGCATGAGCAAAGACTAAATACGCAAGAGGGCCTTCAATCTCATCTTGGATGAACACCTTTGCTTGGAGGAGTTGTGGTTGCAACTTGAATCAAATTGAAGGTTACCTACGTACTCGTCTCCTACGAAGATCAAATCTTTCGTAGTTCTTGCATTTGATGAGGATTTAAGTGAGTTTGTATGAAGAACAAATTGTGTTCTTCACACACACCCTAGGGCCAGCCAACACAGTATAAATAGTTGGTTGATATTAGTCTGATACTGCACCAAACGCCCCGCAAATTTAGTCAGTACTATTTGATGACAGATTATCCTATCCGACTAAAATAGTCAGTTCAGTTCGAGCTGCCAAACGAGGCCTAAAAGTACTATAGATATGGGCCTGTTCTATACCTACGCATCTCAGAAGTCTAATGCACTGCTTGTTGGGTTTGCCTATGCTGGGCACCTATCAGACCCGCACAAGGCACGTCCCAAGAAGGGTTATGTCTTTACTGTCCAAAACACAACTATATCCTGGAGGTCTACAAAACAGACCTTAGTTGCTACTTCTACTAACCATGTCGAACTCATAGGCTTTTATGATGCTACCCGGGAGTATAGTTGGCTACAAGCTATGATCGAGCATATTTGAAGTACGTGTAAGTTAACCTCTGCAACCGATGACGTACCGATCATGTATGAGGACAACATTGTATGTATCAACCAGTTAAAGTTAGGCTTTATCAAGGGCACCAAACACATAGCACCCAAGTTCTTCTTTTTACACGAACAGTTGCAAGAAAAGAATATTGAGGTCTGTCGTATTGGTTTCCAAGATAACCATGCTGACCTATTTACCAAATCTCTGCCTAAGAGCTCATTTTAGAAGCACGTTAGAGGTATTAGGTTACGCAGGCTTTCAAAGCTAGCGTAAGGCGCCTTGTCATTGCCAATGTTCAGGGAAAGCATCCAGTCTTATGCTAGTTAAGGGAAGGCAACCCGAAGATGCCAACTCTTTGGCCCGTGTACTCTTTTTCCTTCGCTAAGTTTTTATCCCACTCAGCTAGGTAATCACGGGAATTCCATGTCAACGCTTTGGACCGTTGATCAACCAAACAGCCAACGACTCTTTTAGCAAGTGGCCGACAGGTCGTCAACAGGGTCCACCTTCCTAACGGTTAGAGCGTGTTGGGCGTTGGAAAGTGGGGTTGTGGTGTTTGGGCTTCAGGCGCGCAAGCCCACGTGCAGTAATGACTTCCGCATGTTTTGGCTAGGCCAATTCTTTTGCTTAAATCTTGCTCTCTTTTTTTTTTTTGTGTTCACTCAGGCCTAAAGGTTGGTCGGGATTGGATAACTAATAACGAAGGCCAAAGGCCTAAAATTGTTGGCCAAAGGCCACCATTGGTGTAGGTTTTACAACCTATGCATTTAGTTCGGTGTATATATATGCATTAAATAAACTCCACATTATTATAAGTTATATTTTTCTATGTCCCATCTTAAGGAAACTTGCCTCCACATAGTAATAATTGTCAATAAGTTCAAAAATATGTAATGTCACAAATAAAGTTTAATATGAACTAAAATATTTCTCTAGAGTTGTTTAGGACAATGCTTTTATTTTTTAAAGTTGATGTCACGTATTTGAGCCTGCAGGTATGTAATACCTCGTCAACATGTACACCTTCTTATTAAAGCCAAAATGTATCAAGTTTCTCAACCTTTACAGTTTTTTGGCATGAAACTTTTGGAATGCTTTTAGAGATTAGTTGTCTCTCTTTTTTAGTGTTGCATCTTGAAAATTGGCATACTCCACTACTAAGTTCTTTGTATCCATACAACTTTCATTAAGGATTACTAAGTAAAAAAAATAATATTTTGTAACTATACCTCTCCTAAGTAATAACCTCCTTATAGTAATAGAATTGGTTAGGTCCCAATATTGTGACTATATAAAAGTTTTACAGTATCTGTGTCAACCTAGATGAGTAACTTTCTGGAATTTTGAACGATGCAAATAGTGTGAGGATGTGAAGGTAAAAGAATTTCACATCGGGGAAAGAAGGAACCTTGCATGTTCTTATAAGTAATTGGGCCACTCCCCATATTGCCAACTGGTTTTATGGTGAAACCTCAACTTTCTTCATGGTATCAAAGTAAGTGTGCCCACGTGTGAAGCCCAACGGCCACATATGTTCTTCGTCACCCAATTCGTATTGTCCACATGTTTGGCTTCAAAATTCACCATACGTGAGGGCGGTGTGAAGGTAAAAGAATTTCACATTGGGAAAGAAGGGATCTTCCGTGTGCTTATAAGTAATTGGGTTACTCCCCATATTGCTAATTATTTTTATAGTGGAACCTCAACTTTCTTCAAATAGTCTCATCACATGAAAGAGAGTGTTTCAACAATTGTGTTTAATAAACAGTAAATTTTTTGTTAGTAAAGTCATTTTACATAAAGCTAAAATTCGGACTTATTGGAAACTAAAATTTAATTAAGGTGCTATATTTGCCACAAAGTTTATGTGCCGTTGTTTTTTCTTTTTATTACAGACAATATTACTATTTTAAACTCTATTGAAGGCAAGGGAAGGTTTGGAACTTTGAATGCAGTGGGATTAAAGAGGAATGTCACCCTTACCACCAGGGCAGTCCACCAATTGCGTTTAAGTCCCAAATTTGAATGTAAACAAGTAATATAACTTCAAAGAAAATAGTGAATGAGTATCGGTTGGGTTGGTCATGTTGGGCTTCAACTTGTTGGCCAACCTAATAGACGGGTTGGAATTGTTCAAACTCATTGTCGCCCAAACAAATGGGCAAACCAACCCACCCAAATCTTTCTTGGGCGGGTTGGACTTGATTGGTTTCTTTTTACTAATGAAGTATGAGCGACAAATAATCAATATTTATGTCAAATTAGCCTAAATCATGTGAATTTAGTGTTTGTAGAATTACTTAATATATAAATTTCACTATTTAAATCAAGTATTAATAAACAAGTGTGTTTAAAAGTTATTCAAATTATGTAGATTATCTATCTAATCTCATGTATGTTTATGAATTGTTTTTTAATTATAATTTTGATCTCTAAACTAAATATTCATTAAAATTGGTATGTGAATTTGACAAAAAATGCAGCATTGGTCCTACCCCAAACTCGAGAAGAATTTATTTTGAATTTAAGCTCATGACACGCGTGGAAAAGGTAGTTGATATATTACTGACTGAATGAATTGGGATCAAGGATAATGCTCCATATTTGTCAAATTCAGATTCCAATTTAAATAAATTTTAAATTCAAAAACTAAACCAACAATTCGATTACAGTTCAAAAACCAATACTACTCGAAATTAATTTCTATAAGTAGATACATAATTTTGAGTGTAATCAAACAATCAAAAATCAGATAATGACACAGTGACGTGTAATCCGTTTCCTTCTTGTCTTTTGCTTTCGAGAAAATCACAAATGGGATTGTACAGTATATATGTCCTACATGTAGGTAACAGGACTTGATGGACGCTTGTCAATAACCACTCCAATTTTCGTTGTTGGTCATATGCAAAATTGATGGTGATCCGTCTGAGTGACTTCCATTTGGTAAATTTGCAAGTTGTGCAACGCGACGTGTTTTGTTGGCTCCTCCATTTTATGCACCTAGGCTAGCTGGGGCTGGCCGGTGAAATGATGATAGTGACAAATTTCCTTATTCGTGATCAATTAATTATTTTGTTTTAAAAGAATGACAACTTTGCTCTAAAATTTCTGTTCTTAATTTGTGCGGTTCACAATCTCTTTCAAAAGTGCCTAGTCAGGCTGTTCGACAAATAAATTCACACGGTGCTTAGTTGTAGGCCTAGTGATTTATATGAACACTGATTGGGAGATTGCGAGCGTGCCACTACTAGGTACCGCTAGCAGACGGTGTATGTGTGTGATTTGAGATTGCGCTATTTAACTTATAACCAAAAGATTGTGTCTTTAAGTGAGAGGCTCAACTTAGGTTCTTTATTTGCCTTGTCTGTTAAGGACTTTAATTGTTATGTAGATATATATAACAAGGCTTATATGTTTGAAATATAGATTGGATATAAACTGGTTATATTCAATCCGAATGCTTTAATAATAAAGACAGTAAGCAGTAAATAAAGAAAATATAGTTTGCATCAAAGTAAACATATATAAACTGAATTGAAAGTTTACGAATAAGTAAATACAATAAGTAAACAAAGCTGTAAACATCAACCAAAGTGTGGTTGGATTGCATATAAAGCCATCGAATTGACTTTTATGCCCATCGGATTGGAGACAAAGCCATCGACAAAGCCATCGGGTTGGCTTTTATGCCCATCGGATTGGAAATAAAGCCATCGACAAAGCCATCGGGATGGCTTTTATGCCCATCGGATTGAAGACAAAGCCATCGACAAAGCCATCGAAATGGCTTTTATGCCCATCGACTCTTTGGGAAGAAGAGAATAGCCTAAATGAGATTCTTTCTCAGGCTTAATCGATACCACAGAGAGAAGTGGCAGAGCTAATTCTAAGATCGGGGATTTCCTGATTTAAAAGCTTTAACACAAGTTGTCGAAGCTTTGTGAATGGTTGCTTAAAGCCTTATGTAGGCTTATGAAAGCTTGTTGCTGGGCTGTATGAACTGATGAATGCCACTTCTTGGCTTTCAAGAGAGAGGTTTTCCTCTTTGGTGTTTGAAAGGTTGGCTTTCCTTAGAACATGTATATTCTGAATTTTGTTTGATTGGTTGAGTGTCCCCAGCTCTCTGTCTTTGCTTCTAATATATAGAGAACAAAATCAATGTGAAAGCAACCCAACTTGATGCACGCATCTCAACCTAATTCCACTTGCACAAAGATAGATAACATTAATTAACTATCCACTTGCAGATACCCAAAATATATTGGTGTAAGTTTGGCCTAATTTCACAATAACCCCCACATAATGCCATAATTTGGCTTTAGACCAAAATAGGGGTAAGCATGACAATTTTAAGTGTAACCTCAGGCTCTTCATTTTTCTAAAGTTGTACATATTCACATTTTATAATCATTATTAGCGCATGTATCTTCGTCTCTACAAAGCGTCAATAATTTAGGACAAATAAGAAATATCCATGCACATTAGTTTTTTTTTTTTTAAAGGAAGAAGATGATATTAATACTTAAAAAACGGTTACAACTAAATCATGAAATAGGACATCTGAATGATAATACAAATTAACTAATCACTTGTAAATTTGGTAGAGTAATATGGAAAAATATTGAAATACGGACAATTAATAATATAAGGCTTCGTTCGAGAAATTAAAAAGAAATTATTTGGATTTGACAACATACTTACGGGTCCAACTTTAGTGGTACGTACTGTTAAATGGTTAAGATTCATTTGGGCCCCACTGCAAATTAATCTGAACCATTCAATAGTCGTACCATTGAATGGTACGTACCACTCAAGATTTTTCCCATACTTTATCCTAAATGTCTTGCCTTTCCCTTTACTTTTACCCTATTTGTTGCGATTTTGCATGTTTGGCTTGCCATGCTTGCTTTGTCATGTTGTTGTCTTGCTCTGGCCGTGCCATTGTGACCATGTCTTACCGTGATCGTTTCATGTCCTTGTGGATTTAGGCTTACTTGTCTAACTAGGATTGATTATATTTCTTGTTTTTAGGTTAGCCTCGTATCTTATTTTCCTATAAATACCTCCTTACGTCTGTCAGTCTATGTTTGACATTATGAAAAAATTAACCTATACTCAAAATCAACAATCATCTACACTCATCTTCTTTCTTATAACTGTCATTATCGTCCTTCTCCCGGTACATTTAACTAAGTGCAAAAATATTGCCTAACAAAATGCACTTTTTACATGTGGCAATTAAAAAGTAGGAGTTGCTTCTACAGGGTTTTTGATATCCTACCAGAAAAAAATATTTACGAGAACCCAATATAAAATAAGATAACCATTAACCAAAGGCATCTAGCTAAACTCTCGAACCATGTTATTACGTGAATTATTTGTATTTTGATGATGCCATGGCCTCACAATAATTTGTACTTTTTCAGATATGATGTTTAAATAAAATAAAATAAAAACTCAAAAGGTTTTTAAAATGTACTAATAAAAAATCTCAAAAAAGGAGCTGAGACCCTAGGATTCTTTAGAAAAGTTTGTGGTATGCACTCTGAGTGCCTCCTTTTCTCTTAAACTTTTTTGTACCAAAAATAAAATTTGAGCTAGAAAAATGTGAGTTCACACTGCTTTGAGCTTTTGATTCTGTAGATTGTAGAATATAAAAAAAAAATTATTTAAACACACAAAATTAATGTACTATTCAATTTAAATAGAGTCTCACATACAATGTTAGAGTGTAGCCTAAAGGCTAAACGACATGCAACTTTCTACCTGCCTTGCACCTGAATAATTGTGGCAGCGCTGGGTGATGGTCAATTATAATTACCAAGAATGAAAGGACATGAGACATAATGCACTCTGAGAAACGACACCATGTTTTCTTATCAGTGCAGTTCACCATATTCATTACAGGAGTGATTTATTCACTCATTTTTGAAAAAATTTTGAACGGTACGTATCATTTAATAGTACGGCAATTGAATGGTCTAAATAAATTTGCGGTGAACCTCAAATAAATTTTAAACCATTTAACAGTACGTATCATTCAATAGTACGTATCATTAAAATTTGACCCCTCGTTTTCATCTTCTGCATAAATCTTTTAGTTTGTTTTGTAATTCTCTTTTAATTTGTTTAATGCAATAGCAAAATAATTTAAAAGAATAAAAAAAATATAAAAGAAGAGGTATGTATAGTAGTATAAGAGATGAAAAAGGATGTGCATATATCATTTACCTTAATTAATTCTTCGAAGTCGACCACTCAAGTGCAAAAAACCATTGGTTGTAAGTAGATTAATTTTTCCTAATTATTAACTAATTGCGCACTAGGTTTTGGTAATCTTGTGTCTGCTGACGCTAGTTGTGGCATTAAATTTGCCAGGTTGTTAGGTATTTCATGCAACTCTCTTTGAAGATTTGGTATTATTTCTTACAAGAATATCTAGATAACGGATCAATAATATATATAGGATAATAGGGCTAAATTTTACACCCTCAAAGTTTGAGGTGATTTTTAAATTGAGTCATGAGCTTTCAATTTTCTCACATTACCCCTTAAGATTTTGAAATTGTATAAATTTATACCTTTTGTATATTTAAATGTCTAATTATCTATTAAATTGATAAGTTTTTTAAGCTATATGATACAAATGTGGCTTACATGTTAACTCAGTTACGAATTTCATGGTCAATATGTCCTCAATTTAATGAAAATTCAAATAATTTATTAGACAAAATGTGTAAATTGATACAATTTCAAAATCTTAGGACGCAATGCGAGAAAATTGAAACCTAGTGGCCCATTTTAAAAATCACCTCAAACTTTGAGGGTGTAAAATGTAGTAAACCCATATCTATAGATACCATAAGCTTTTAAGGGGCATCTCGTTTAATTTTCATGCAGCGGGATACAATATTAAGGTCAATAAATGGTCAAAATACAATGAATACTCAATAATATGGAGACACTATTATATGTTGTTGAGAAATGATTTCTGCATTTTTTTTTTTCACAATCATGTTTATTTATGTCATTTTATTTTTTTTTAATATATTTAATTTAAAAAATAAAATGAATACGAGTGTGCATGAAGAAAGTTGACTTGTGTGGAAATTACTTCCTTTTTCTAGCTCCATAAAGAACGGACTGGAATCCCTCTATTGTCCGTAAGGCCATGGGAATTTTTTTATTCAGATAACACTAGAAAGAAGGAAAATCAAACACAAAACCTCAAATACGTAAACAAACACCTTAGCAATTTTGATGTAATAGTCCCATGTTTAATCATGTTTGTGGTAGTAAAAATTCCCTGCTTATAGATTGACGAACTTGTACCTACAAAACAATAAAACACCTTTAATCAAGGCCAAAGACCATGCGCACCCAAGGAGTTGGAGGGGGGGGGGGGGGGGCCCGGGGGGTGGGGGGGGGGGGGGGGGGGAGGTTTGGCCAATGGATCTCCGATGCCTAAGTTAGTTATCTGAAAAGAGTGAGTATTTAGGGCTTAATTACGTAGCAAAAGCTTACTAGAAAATTGGTAGAATGAGGGCTATAAGGAGCTAAGGCCGGCCATGGGGAGAAGAATTTGCGCCATATGTCAGCATTCGATTGGGCAATGTGTGTCAACCTTTGGATGGATGTGGAGATTATTCTCGAAATATCATTAAATAAATTAATAATATCAGGGAATTATCTTTGGAGAACCATAATTAATTTATGATAGATATTACTTGAATAAAGGAATTAGACTTCATTAAGGAAATAATTAATTTATGATAGATATTACTTGAATAAAGGAATTAGACTTCATTAAGGAAATAATTAAAGAGAGAATTTAGTAATTAATTATTCCTTAATTTTCTTGTAATTATCTCCTTGTCATGGGCAATGGAGTTTGGAAAAATTGTAGCCAGCAGCTCAAGTTGTCTTGATGGTTGAGTAGCACGTGGAAAGAAGTGTGTCTTCACCCTTTAATAGGGGTAATCTCGGCATTATTGAATAATTGTCCATGCGTCAACTCCACAATTTTTAGAATTATTTTTGGCTCCACAAATGCCCCAACACCTGTTGTGCTGCTATAGGGAGAGCGGCAGGTGTAGGGTTTCTGAGGTTGACTTGCCAAAAATACTTTCCTTGTCTGCATTAAATTATGAGATTTGAGTTGAAGTAAAAGTCTTGTGGGTGACGGAATCCAAAAGCTATTAGGATTTACTTTTCTTTATAAATAGAGGGTTAAATAAAGCTAAAAGGAACTTTGTTTTTCACACAATAAAGAGAGAAAATCAGAGAAAATTGTAACCCCTCCCCAATTTTCTTCTTTGCTTGCCCTATTGGAGAGTTGATCTTCGTCTTGTTCGTCATTGAAATTCGCACCACACCTACGGTAAGAAAAATTTAAATTTTTTCTTCTTTTCTTCTTGATGTTGTCGTTGCAGCTTTTGGAGTACCTGCGTCGTGGCCCACGTCGGGAGGAACAGAGGGCTAAAGCTCATAGGTGGTGCGATGGATATCAACACGGCTAGGAGCCGCAGTGCAGGGTGACTGGAGCAACTAAAGTCACATGGAGGACTAAGGCATGCGCGAGTCGAGTGCGCAAGGAGAGATGAGCTGAACCTGCAGACCTAGCCTAGTGCGCTGGGGCACTATGCTGGGATGCGGCTTGGTTCACATGGGAGACCGGCCTGCTTGAAGTTTGATTATGAATTGCTTTGATTTCAGTTTCCTAAATGCCTTTTTTCCCTTGCAAAAACCAAATTTGGTCCGACCCCAAAGAGTAATCCGGACATAAAGAAAGTGCACATCGCTACGGGTATCCCAGCAAAATACCGGCAGTGGCACTAGCTGCTTAACCCTTTTCATAGAGAGAATGATGGACTGCCACCTAAGGATGTGGTTAGGCATATCAAGGAAGATGCACTTGCTCTCATGTTTCCGTAGATGAGTTTGGTGCCAGCGAGAGTGAAAAGAAGAAGCCTGCGTCGTCTGCAAGAGAGGTGTTGGTGGAGAAGAAGCCACGGGTTTATACTGTTACCAGTAGAAGCTCTGCTGCTTTCAGAAAGCTTGTGATTGATCTATCTTTTTCAAACAATAAGAAGGAAGCTTTTGAGGCCATCAAGGGCGAGAAAGATGTTGAGGCTGCCAAGTCCGTTACTTTGAAAAAGAGTTAAGTCTTTTTGTGAGAAGATCGCTGAGCCCAAGGGTTCTTCGCTGCCCCCAGTATCAGGACTTGGCGACAAGATAAAGCGCCCAACTGTTGTTAAGGTTGGATCAATTTCTCAGAGACTCAGCGCCATGAAGAGTGGAAAGATCTCATTGGCTAGGAAGGAAGATTCTGCTATTAAAGAAGCACTGAAAGTTGTTGCTGCTGCGTTCGAGCCAATTGCAAAGAATGAGGGGACTGCCCCAATGAGGAGGTGAACGCCCCAACCTCCAGGGACCTTCACTAATTTCGCAAGCTGCTTGACTCTGATTTGCTTACGAATCCAGCTGCTTGTGGTAAGTTTGTTGAATGATTTAGAGAGGTAGTTAGAGTAGGCACTTTGTCTGAGTACCCTCCACAAAAGAGAAGGGGTTCACTCCTCGCTGCTATGCAAAGGAATCTGATCTTATCCACCAAGTATATGCATCTTGACAAAATTACGATCTATAAAGCCAAGAAGAGCCGTGTCGGCTACAAAAGCTTGTCTTACTGCCAAAAATATTGCAAATTTGGAGGCTGAGCTTGCTGAGTTGAAATTGAAAGGGTCTCTTGTTGGAAGTATGCCCACAAAGCCACTCATTTGATGTAATAGCTTTTGGAATACTTATTGTATTAAACTATTATTTGTTTAATGAAAAGGCAAAGCTTATTGTTAATCACTATTTATTGTATCATGTGTTTAAGCAATGAGAGAATCCAAGGAATGTATTTGATCTAAGAGAGAAGTGATCTAAGTAAGTTAGATTAACGAGACCTCTCTCTTATGTTCATTCCTAAAACGTTCCTAGCCATAGGATTGCCAATTGGGCATTGACAATCCGCTAAGGTTAGTATGTGTTATGTTAACTCAAGCTTGAGTATGACTAGTCTCAAGTCATTTAGTGTTAGACACTGAGACAAACACATAGGTGCTCAAAAGGTAATTGAGTACACTGAACAACGATCAAAAGAGAGTTCGTACATACATGTCATGTAAGAACTTTTAAGTTGCAATATGCAAAGTAGTCCTTTGACCTGAGGCATCATAGATGTCTAATGATTGGGTCCTTGATCTTTGATCATGTCAAAGGCATTCCATTGCGAGTGTTCACGGCATTGTTAGGGTCAAGCTATCTAGTCATGTAGGCATATGAATGCACAACAAGGGATCTCTAACCTTCCATGGTGGAAGGAGAATACTCTGAGATATGATTCGAGAGTCTTTGGCCAAAGCATGTGAATATGACTTAGGAAGTTTGTTTCAAATCATGTTCAATTGAATCATATAGAAAAGTATCACATTGGTTAGTCGACATGAAAATAACTATCACTCAAACAATGTGATTAGGAGTATTGTATTAGAGAAGGACCGTATTGCGTTGTAATTGTAACTGGATAGGTTCTCCAACCACTTCTACTTAGCTTGGGTAGCCATGACATACTGCTAGGTGTCACTCATGGTTTGTGGAAGCCCTAAGGATTAGCAAACACTAATCTTTATCAAAGGGAGAATTGAAATGTAGTTTCAATTCACAATCAATTGTTAAGAGTAACAATCGCCCACTGCCTCGCTAATTGGAACCTAATGGATCGTACACCGAGTAAGGGTGAAAGTGAAGATATAAAGGAATGGATAAGCAATTAAATTGTTTAATTGAGAATGATCATGATTAATTAATTAGTTAATTAATTATACGAAAGGTTCGTATTGGGCTTTTAAGTAGGTTTTGGGTTTCGGGGCCCAAAAAGGTTTTTGGTCCACAAGGCCCATTGAGTTTAGGTTGTATGACAACTAAAAACTAAATGGAAATTAACCCAATAACAAAGTCAAAACCGGCCTAGAGTGAGTGGAGGCAAACTTGGGTTATTTGCAAGTCTGCCACTCACATGTGAAGTGGTATAAAGGAAACTTTATAGCCATTTTTCATTAAGGGGTTTTTCTTGAGGAAATTGAGTTGAACTTTTATCTCATTTTCTTCAAGGGAGGCCGGCTACTTAGAGAGCAATTAGCTAGCAATCTTTTGCTCCTAAGTCATCCATTTCATCTTCACACCTCACCCTTCGTGTGGAGACTTAGAGACACCAAACTTTTGGTGTTTAGGAGATCCTTTCCTTACATCCTCAAGGAGCAAAGGAGGTGACTTGAAGGCCCTCCACTTGGGTGAATCCCTTGTGCAAACAAGGATGAGCTTCAAGGGTAATGAATCTCCAAACTTCACTCTCTTTAATATTGTTAAAGAGTCTATGGTTCACCATTCTCTAGGCTTTGAAAGTCATGGGTTTATGAATTGTTTTGAATGCATGCCTACTTTAATTGTTATTAGTTTGCACATGTGTTCAAATGTTCTTCTATTGTTCTTAGCTAGGACAAAATTTTTCCTTCATCTCTCTCTCCTGCCCCCACTTCTGAGCAACTGGAAGCAGTTGTCAAAGAGAGTGAGGACTTGAAGCTTAAGTTGGTTACTGCTTGTTTTGCGTGGAGAAAATTCAAGGTCTTAAGAGAATCAATTCTGAACTCCGTCTTGCCTGCTTCACGAAAGACCTAGAGATCATAGAGTATGTTATGAGATTGATTGTCTACGGAAGACTACTGATGAAGTTAAGTCCAAGAATAAGGAACTCCAGGTTGTGCTGCTCACTGATGAGAAGTTGCAGAAGGATTTTGATGAGTTGCGGAGCGTTAATGAAAATCTTGTGAAGTTGATCGAACAGCTGCAGGGTGAGCAGGCGAGTCACGAAAGCAATCTTGTTCAAGCCCAAGTCAATTTCTACAAGCTAGGCTACTCTGATCATGTCAAAAGGAAGTCGCCTGACTATGGCTTTTCCAAAGAAGAATTTGAAACTTTTGGCATTTTTTCCAGAGGATCTACTCGAATTTGACTGCGTAGCCACCATGGATGTTGAAGATGAAATTGCCGATTTTGGAGCTGCTGAAGATGAAGTAGTTGAAGGTGGAGCTGCCGAAAGCAAGGTAGCCATTGAAGGCAAAGTGGTCGTTGAAGGTGAAGGCGTGGCTAATGGCAAGGTGGCTACTAAGGAGCCAGAGATCGTCTAAGCTGCCAATGAGTAGTCTGCTTTAAGGACTTCAAAAAATTTCTCTTTTTTCCTTCGTCTAGACTTTATTTCTCCTTTGTTTAGCTAGCGTTGGATTTGGAGAGCCTTTGAGCCAGTTTATCAATATGCTTAGAAATTTAACAAACCACTTTTGCTTTTTTACTTCATCTACGCTATTCAACTAGCTTGAATATTTTTGCTTGCTTGAAGCATGTTGCAAAATTTATAGCCTTAAAAGTGTGAACTATTTGCGCATCTTATAACAAAGCAAACACTCCTAGTTTACATACTTTAGGTGTTAATCTCGGCTTTGCGGGGCACTGAGCTGCAGAGCTTGTCATATTCTGCTACTCGGTGACTGTTTGTTGTTGGCCGCTATACGCTGCCGGCAACGCCAAGGCATTTGGTACTCCACATGCTGGTTGTGATGTTATATTTTAACCGTTTTCCGTTAACCACCATGTGCTACCGATGATGCCAAGGCAGCTGATGTGCCATAGGTTGGTCGAAGACCCATTACCATAAGAATCTGTTATGTGCGACTAACGCGAGGTTCCATGAGTAGCGTAGATTGAGCTTCACTGGACTTTTTTACTCCGCATGTCGTGGCCAACAACATGTGGTGTGTCCGAATCCCATGTGAGCTGCTGGTAAGTCACACATTTTGTGAGTTGCATGGCCTGTAACACAACATGTTTAGGTTTGGCGAGGCCACGAAATTCGCCCAGCTAATCACAACACATGTGAACAATCGTACCTGAATTTATGGGCAACTGTTTAAAGAAACGTACTGCACTTTTGGACTGTCAGCTGTTGGTCACCATACATTATTGGCGATCCCAAAGCAGCTGGTGTGCCATGTGTTGGTCGTTGACTTTGTTGCTTGACCAAAAGTCGTTAGCCATAGGAACACATTTGTGAGACTGTTCAACCATTGTGACTAATTATAGGCAAAGTTGGCCCAGGTTGTGCCCCTAGTCAACCTAGAGTAGTGAACCCATCCACGTCTGGATATTTGGGTTTTTTACCCTCTCCTTGGGGAAAGCATACCTCATAAGGTGTAAAATATTAGTTCTCCTTCTTGCTTCAAGAGTATGGAGATCATCATTGTACATGTAGTCGAACAAAGTTTTGAAGAAAATTCTTCGAATCTTTATTGAACGAAAATGATGAAAAAGATAACAAAATTTTGTTTAAAAGAAAGAAACTACAAAACAACGTAAAAAGATAGGTTGTAACGGGGTTTAGGTAGTTGCGGGAGATTAGGAGTAGTATTTTCTCAGGTTGTAGGCATTTCATTGCTTTTCAGTCTCTTTGTCGTTCATGGTAGTAGGCGTAACTACCCTTTCCGCCTAGTCGACTAATTTTGTACAGACCTTTCCAGATAGGATCTATCTTTTTAGAGCCTTCCCTGCGGATAGTGATGAAGGCTTTCCTCAGGACTAGATCTTCAGGTTGAAACTACCAGATCTTGGCCCTTTTGTTCTAGCTGAAGAAAAGCTGCTGCTGGTAAGTAGCAATTCAGGTGACAACTTTCTCGTGCTGCTCCTCTGCCAGGTCTAGGTTAATGGCAATATCTTTATCATTCTTCTTACAATCTAGCAAATCGGTGCTAATAGTTGGCACGCAAGGTTGGGAGGAATGTTGGCTTTTGTTCCGAATGCCAAGGAGAAAGGAGTCTCGCCAGTAGCTCATCTCTAGGTTGTGCAATACAGCCATAGGACTCTTGGAAGCTTGTCTGGCCACTTTCCTTTCTTGTCGAGAGACTTCTTGAGGCAATCTAAGATTGTCTTGTTGGACGCCTTGGCTTGCCCATTACCCTAGGGGTATCTTGGCATTGTGGGTTACGATACGCCCTAGGGTATCTTCAAGTGCAATACGCCCATACGAATTGAGGGACGTTGTCGGTTACGATGGAATGCGAGATTTCGAATCAACAGATGATGTTCTTTTAGCAGAATCTCTCTATGTTTGCCTGGTAGTCGTTGTCATGGGTTCTGCATCGACCCATTTGGTGAAGTAGTGGGATGCATCGGTCTCACTAAGTCGATCGCCCATTGCATAAATGGCCAATGACTCGTCTGCAGAGGAAGTTCGCTAGCATGCAGTGCTGGGACCGGTTTGTAGCACTGGCAGCTGTTGTATTTTTGAACAAAATCCTTAGCATCTTGGTGCATAATTGGCCAGTAGTAACCTGCATTAAAAGCCTTCCAAGCTAAGGATCGACCCTCGAAGTGATTTTCACAAACACCTTCGTGGATGAGACTCAAGACTTTGAAATCTTCGAGAGATTTCAGGCAGCGAAGATGCGGTCCGTTAATGGATCTTCGAACGAGCATGTCGTTCCACATGTAGTAGCGTGCTGCCTTCATTTGGAGCTTTCGTGACTCCATTCTGTCTTTGAAAAGTGTGTCATTGGCTAAGTAGTTGATAATGGGATCTTGCCAACTTTGAGTGGTGTTAATTTGTGCTATCTCTGCTACTGGTTCCTCGTCTATGCTTGGATTTTCCAGGTATTCAACTGAGATAGAGTGTTTGAGCAGGTGGTCCAAGGCGGAGCCTAAACTGGCCAAGGCATCAACGTGGGTGTTTTCTGCCCGAGGAACTTGCTTAAGGGTGTACATCAGGAATATGCTAAGCAGCTCCCAAACCTTCTTCAAGTATCGTGCCATTCTTTGGTGCTTTGCCATGAATTTCCATAAGGCTCGATTGGTGATCAATTGTGAATCGGAACAAATTGCGAGCTTTCTCACTGCTAAGTCTTTCGCTAAACGGAGGCCTACCAGCAGGGCATCGTATTCAACCTCGTTGTTGGATGCTCGGAAGCCTAAGGTAATGGATTGTTCTAAGATTGAACCGTCTGGAGTGATGAGAACTAGGCATGTTCCTGCTCCCCGATTGTTGGAGGCTTTGTCGACATGCAAACGTCAAAGACCTCCTACAGGTGAGGCCAGCACATCTCTTTGGTGTTCGTCTGCCTCTGATGTTACTCTAGGTCGAGCTGTTGCGTCCACCAAGGTATGAGTAAACTCGACTACGAAATCTGCCAGTGCTTAGGCTTTGATCACCGTACGGGGTTGATAAACTAAGTCATATTATCCAAGTTTCAACGCCCACTTCATTACTCATTGAGAAGTATCCAGGTTGTGCAGGACTAGTCGCAGCGGATACTCGGTCACTGTATGCGGCTAAAAATAAGGTCTAAGCGTCTGTGCTGTTACTATTAGCGCCAAAATCAACTTTTCAATTTTTGGGTATCTAGTTTCCGCATTGAAGAGAGCTTTAGATGTGTAAAATACTGGTAGTTGGGCCCCCAGCTCTTCTCGTATGAAGGCAAAGCTCACTACAGCTTCAGATACTGCCAAGTAGACGAATAGATCTTCCGCTGCTTCCAGCTTGGGTAGTAGCGGAGGAGAAGTCAAGTACTTCCATTTGTTCATTTGCGCCTTCTTTAATGCCTTGAAGAAAGGCTTGCATGCGAAAAGAACCTATTGAGCCTTGCTACTCGTCCGGTCAGACTTTGGATCTCCTTTATTATGGTTGGGGACTTTATTTCCATAATGGCTTTGATTTGCCTTGGATAGGCTTTAATTCCTCGCTGAGTAACACAGTACCCTAAGAATTGGCTCAAGAAGACTTCAAATGTGCATTTAGTGGGGTTGAGCTTCATATTGTACTGCTGGAGAATGTTGAACATTTTTGCCAGGTTGGTGATGTGGTCTGACCGCTGCTTACCTTTTACCATGATGTCATCAATGTAAATCTCTATGGTCTTGCCCATCTGCTTTTTGAACATCTTGTTAACTAGTCTTTGGTAAGTGGCTCATGCGTTCTTGAGGCTAAAAGGCATAACCTTGTAGCATTAGGTGCCTCGCTCAATGACGAAAGTGATTTTTTCCTTGTCAAGCTCGAACATTGCTATTTGATTATAGCCGGAGTATGCATCCAAAAAAACTGAGCAGCTGATTTCCTAAAGTCGAATCTAGCAGCAGGTCATTCTGAGGACTGGAACGTTAGCCAGCCATGCAGAGTGCGCCACCTCCTCGATGATGGCTACTTGCTCAAGGACAAAATGGTGCCTCTTTTGAATCACATGTTTGGTTGCGGGATCGACGTACAGCTTATGGCAAGCGATCGGGGGATCAATGTCCCGCATGTCAAAGGGTGACCATGCAAATACGTCTCGGTTCCCACGAAAAACGTTGGTGAGTTCTTCTTTCTCTACGGGCTCAGTCGTTGGGATCAAGGACGATGTGCTCGACGTCCCCATCTAGGTTCCATCCTGCCTCATTTGCAGAGCTGTCTATTTGGACGTCATCTTCTTGATCCACTTGTTTTAATTGCTATTTGGTGGAGGACGAATCCCTCTTGTGCAACTCAACCGTTGTTACTGGTGCGAAGACCTTCTTCTTTGACTTTTCAGAATCCGTACAATGCATCAACGAGACATGGCTTGGTTAGACTTGATTTCTCCGATTCTTTTGCCTGGGATACAGAATCAGATCTTTTAGTACTTTTCAAATGTCACTGCTCCAATCTTCACGTGCCAAGGTCGGCCCAGAATCTCATTATGGGGAAACGGGTCGTTGATGATTATGAACGTCTACAAAAAGACGATTGGAGGAGTGAGTACGTCAAGTACAAGCTTGCCATTGGCAGTTAAAATGAAACCGTTGAAGCCGATGAGAATGTTCATTGCCCTACCGTTGTTTACCATAATCTTGTCCACCATTGCATGAGCTAGTTGGACAGATATCACTAGGGCGTCATCGTGAGGAAAGCCTACTCCCTCAGCGTCCTTCTCAGTAAAGCCAATAATTGGACTGGGCACATTGTGTACAACTTGGACTTGTGAAACTGACTTCGCCTGCTAGATCTTCTGCTTCTTGGAATTGCTGGCAGCCTCCAGATTCTCTTATTCAGTGAAAATATCATTGATACAGGTCACCTTATTAGGGGGTTCATTTTCAACCTCCGCCTTGTTGGCTGGCCTCGTGGCTGGCTAGTCGAGGAACTTGTCACATTAGCCTTGCTTCGTCAGTTTCTCGAGGTATTCCTTCACTTTGAAGCAGTTGTTAGTGTTATGGCCAAGTCCGTGGTGGAATGCGCAGTACTTTGAATGGTCAAGCTTAGATGTATCCCCCCTTTAGTGGTGGTGATCACTTGAACCAAGGTTCGTCCTAGAGTTGACAAAGAGTCGGGTGAATCAGGATCGTGAACTTCGAGTAGGTTTTGGGCGTTACGCCATCCTTTGCGGGGGAACGGTCTCTACACTTCTTTCTTGAGTGCTTCTTATCAAACTACGACTGTTTTTCATCTGGCTTCTTTTAAACTGCCCCCGATTCTTTATGGGGCTGTTCCGTGGCTTTCTGGGCTTTCTTCTCGTCATCCCATAGCGCGTGCTTTTCTACCAAGCATAAGAGTGTGCTAACGTCAAGTCTTTACCCATGATCAACTCTCTGCAAAACGGGTGCTCAGCAAGGAGCCCCTGTTGGAATGCAACATTTGCAGTTTTGTCGTCGCAGCCACCGATATTTGCCATCTCTGCCTTGAATCTTAGTACGTAGTTACGAATAGATTCCTTCGAATCCTTCTTCACACTGAAAAGATGATCAGAATCCTTCTTTATCAAAAGCTAATATGAGTATTCCTTGGTGAAAACCAAGGAAAGCTCCCGGAAATTATGAGTGGAACATGGTGCCAAAGTGTGAAACCAGTCTAGTGCCTCGCCTTGTCGAGTTGTGGCAATGATTTTGCATATAAATGCATCATTGTTTCTGTAGATGACTATAGCGCTAGGTTGGACGTACGAATGCGGGGCAGGTCGTAGGTTGACTAGCGTGAGGCTATTGGGCCAGCTCGCGCAAAGTAGCCTGGGTCTCTTGCTCTCATCTGCCTGGAGCTGGTGCTTGCAAGTTCTGGGCCTGCTTGGTTTGAGCTTGTTGCATTGGTTCGTGCCTTAGCCCAGCATATGGGGATGCTGCAGTGGTAGCGACCATGGTGGTTCTTGGTGGGGGTGGTAACCCTTGCTCTGAGTTTAGCCATGAAGAACGGTGAAGTGAGGCTAGGGCTCCTCCCTTGATTCCATGATTTGGTCCATGCCCTTGCACATAAGGAGTTCCGTTCGTCATGGTTTCCGTCCAAATTTCCTGTCATATTCTCTTTTCCAAGAACAAATCCAAGAACTAAAAAAATTCTAGGATTGTATGAAAAAATCGAAAAGGGAAAAATTTAAGAAAGAATTGCGAGAATTTTAGTCGAGGTTTTGACTCAAGCTCTCAATTGAAGCACCAATTTGTGGTAGCAAAAATCCGCCGCTTGTAGATTGGCGAACTTGTACCTACAAGACAATAAAACACCTTTGATCAAGGCCAAAGACCACGCGCACCCAAGGAGTGAGGGAGGAGCGGGTTTTGGTCAATTGATCTCCAATGCCTAAGTCAGTTCTCTAAAAAGAATGAGTGTTTAAGGCTTAATTGCGTAGCAAAAACTTACCATAAATTTGGTAGAATGAGGGCTATAAGTAGGGAGCTAGGGCCAGTCATGGGGAGAAGAATTCGTACCATGTGTCGGCATCCGATTGGGCAATGGAAAATCATAATTGATTTATAATTGATATTTCTTGAATAAAGGAATTAAACTTCATTAAGGAAACAATTAAAGTTAGAATTTAGTAATTAATTCCTCCGTAACTTTCTTGTAATTATCTCCTTGTCATGAGCAGCGAAATTTGGAAAAATTATAGTCAGCAGCTCAGGGTGTCCTAATGATTGAGCAATGCGTAGAAAAAAGTGTGGTATTCGCCATTTAATAAGAATAATCACAGCATTATTGTATGATTGTCCATACGTCAGCTTCATAATTTTTAAAATTATTTTTAGTTGCACAATATGTGGGAAAATTCTTCAATGGTACGTACCATTTAATGGTACGGCCATTGAATGGTTCAGATTAATTTGGAGCGGGTCCCAAATGAATTTTAGACCATTCAACAGTACGTACCATTGAATGGTACGTACCACTGAAGTTAAACCCCAATATGTGCGAAGAAGGTAAAAAAGATTTGATGGTCAGAAATCAGCTGGCTTCTTTTAATGAGCCGTCCAAATAGCGTTGGTATCTGAATTATCGCAACTTAATGGATAAGGTTCTTTTCTTTTAAACTGAGTGGGCGGCTTTTTATCTCATGATAGGTTTTTTTATTGTCGTAATGCCAAAAACGCATGAAATCATATAGTGCACCACCAATCAATTTTTTCCAAATGAACCACATATTATTGGTTTTCAGGTTCCTTATAAAAATATATATAGATAAAAATAACAGATTAATTGACCATGAACAAGTTGCTCTGTACTTGATAAAAATCAACAATTGTGGTGCCAGTTTTGTTGCTAATACAAACGACTTTAGGAGGAACAACTTAAATACACTATTTCAAGGATAGACAACATTTTTAACTACTTAAATTACAAATTTCTTGCATGCGGAGTGTCATTTTTATGCACCTAAACCTAATTATTAATTAGATATTCATTGTTGTCATCTAAACTAATTATTAGTTAGATATTCATTGTTGTCATGTTATGACATTGATGCACCTAAAACTAATTGTTTGTTAGATGTTAATTGTTGGAATGTTAAGACATTGATGCACCCAAAACTAATTTTTAGGAACCATTTGGTTGTCTACTGCTAGGCCTTCTACAACAGTTTGAGTGAGTGTGATACATATATATAGGAATCAAGCAGTCTGAGTTTAATACATATAACACTACTGCTACACTAATGTGAATTCAATATATTAGTATCACACTCATAGTTTAATATATTGAACTCATAGTATCACACTCAAATTTTACAGCCTACAATAGAATCTTGATTCCTATGTAAGTTAAATATATTAGTATCACCTCACTGTGGAAGGCCCTAGCCTCACTATGTCCTTTTGGAAAAGCAAAAAAATGAAACAGGATAAGGGGCAAGTCACAAGACTGGCCAATAAAATAAATTAAATAAATAAAGGGTGAATCGTGATTTACATTAGAATTTGGAGTCAAACTTTAATGGTACATATCATTAAATAGTACGTATTATTGAATAGTTTAAAATTCGATGGTCATACTATTGAATGGTAAGTACCACCCAAAATTTTTCCTACAATTTGCATGATATTTCTTTAGTACTTGTGACTGTTTGGTTCATATCTTTTAAAACTTGAACAGGAAAGAAAAAACAATCGTAAAGTTATAAATCATTATACCATTATCCCCCCCCCCTATTTTAGTCTAATTTTGTCAAAGAGTAAATGTGTTTTCACCTTCCACTAGATTGAATCATCTTTTGTTTTTACGGATATCATATGGGTATGGCTAAGCTCTGAGCCTCCATCTACTCGTGGGAAATGAAATATAAAGGCAAAAATTTTATGATGCTCAGGTTTTTTAATCGTTAAATTTAACTTTTATATTTTTAAATAAAAATTTAATCGTTAAAATATTTCATACTTCGTGGCGCCATAAAAAGTAGTCACTCTCTCGGGATTAACTATAGTACATACACATATAGTATATATTTATGATCTAACGGTCAGATATGATATGTCATCGAACGATCTTCATATCTAATTACTGAATCACGAATATATGTCAAAAACGTATGTACCTAGAATTTTCCTACTCTCTCACTACTCGGGACTTAGTGGGAGGATTTTATATTTATGTCATACAGTCATTTCCATTAACATTTTTGTTTATGGAGAAAAGATAATTCTGAAACCATGATTCAGCTGAGTGATGATTTTCATTTTGTCCGTACAAATAGCTGCTATGGAAATGACACGACACGACACAACGAAAAAGGAAAGTTTGAAATACGCACACCGCACAGCTTAATTTATTCTAGTGTCTGGTTTTTTTTTTTTGGGATTGAATATATCTGTTAATTAGTACTAATAAGCCACTTTATTCGATTTTGATGAGTAGTCAAAAGGACTACACATCAGTTTCAAGGCCCACAACTAGGAAACTAGGGTGGATGCCTAGTCCATGCTTTCTCACCCACATAGGCAGGAGAGAACAATTCTATACAAGACAACTGTGACGTGATATTTATTTTTTATTCTAAGAGAGGTTTTGTTTTTGACTCATATGAATAATAAATTTGAAATAAATTATAATTAATTTATTGTGTGATTCCTTAATGTAAATATCGTTGTATAAAAAGAAAATATGAGAATGGTAGAAGGCAAACCTATTTTCACCGTAGACCTCCAAACTAGAAGAAAGCATTTGTAGGTAAAAAAAAGCGTTTTTTATAGTGTTTGTTCGAAAAAGTTAAGTGTTTTTAGGTTACTCGTTGTGAATAACGTACTTTTATTGTATAAACTTTATAATCGAAACCGTTCAGTTCTTAATTCTTATTTAAAGATCATCCCAACAAAAAAAAAAAATCTTTTAAATTCCAGCTCATTTAGTCATCCACATGTATAGAATAAATAGACGGTGTGAGTACCAAGTAAGATATTCATAATGAACTGTCTATTTATTTAATACATTTAGATGACTAAGTAATCTCTAATTCAAATAATTTTTTTAATTATAAAATTAAATAGTTTTGATTATAAAATTTATAATATAAAGATACATTATTCGCAAATAATGAAATATGTATCTTCCTCCCATTGAAGAAAAAGGTCAACATTTTTAATAAAAATGTCGACTTCCTTCTAATAAAAGTAATTCCAACAAAAGTGTTAAGAAGTACTTTTTACAAAGCACTCTCAAACTGGCCTTAACGTACCCCAAACAGGCAACTTACCACGTTCCCCACTAAATCAGAAGCAAAATCCACCTATTCCAATCTGTCCATTGGCGTTGGTCGCCTCATAAAGCGAATTTAGCAGCTGCTTGTGTTGACTCTCTAGTTAGAAGAGGGATGTGCCCAGAGGTTTGGGTCACTAGACCCCCATCCACTCTTGTCCACATTCTTTCAAAGGATGGGCTGCCATGCCCGCCATCTATCTAGTTCAGCCTGGGATTGAGGGGATAGAGGCAAGAGGTGACAACAGCTCCGCTGCTTGTTGTGCCTTCTCTCGCCTATCCTTTCTTCCCCTTGGGGCTCCTTTAGTCCCGTTCCCTGTTTAGAGTTTAATCGGTTGTTTTATGTTTTATTGTCATTCTTTGTATCCTCGTTGGGCTTGCCCCTTTTTCAATGAAGTTTTATTGAGTGGTTATGTATACACTTAAATTTTATCTTTAGACACCCTTGTTTCTTTGGACATTTAATTTACTCTCACACTTTCTTTGGACACCTAAAATAATTTACTAAACTTTCAATAATACCTTTTTTTTCTCTACACACCCATTTTTCATTTGCTTTGAACATCTATTTTCCTCGTATTAATGATGAAGGTTTTTTCTTCAATTTTACCATAAAATTCAACAGTCGCGAAGTTCATCCGTCGCTTGGTTACCACGTTGTTTATTTCAAAACTCTATGGGTGTCCAAAGAAAATAATTGTTTTCCTTTAGAAATCACTAACCCCTTTGTGGTAATTTTATATGTGAGTATAAGAGCTTTTTTTTTTTTAATTAAAATTGATGAGTGTCCAGAGACGAAATTTGGGTGTACAAAGAACCCATGGGTGAAGTGAGATTAACGGGGTTGTGTCTTTCAAATAAAATTAATGGGTGTCTTGACAATAAAAAAAAATAGGCCTTAACGTACATTGTGGCCCTAAAACATATGGGTGAAGTGAGACTAACTTCATGGATTTTGAGAGAGTTTGTGGAACTTTGCCTTGACTTTGAGTGAATTCTATATGAATTTTAATGGAGGTTGTGATACTCTTATAAAAAAAAAATTGTCATGGACTTTTTAATGGCCTATTTAATATACATTTTCATTATTTCTAATTTTTAATATTCGAAACAATGGTGGATCATTATGTGTGATGTTGGTGGTGGCAGTAGAGGTGGTGGTGACAATAGCAATATGATGGTGGGGGATGGAGACTATGATTGTGGTGTTGGTGCCATGGTGGTGGAGAGGATGGTGGTGAAAGTGATGGTGGTGATGATCATGACAAAGTGATGTGGCGGTAAATAGTGGGGTGGTTATAATTGTGGCAGAGATTATGACAGTGAGGAGGGTGGTGGTAGTGGTGGTGATGGTTGTGACAAGGTGGTAGCAGTAGCATCAGTAGTGGTGCTGGAAATGAGATGGTGGGTATGGGTGTGGTGATGGTGGCGGCACGGTCATCGAGTGGTGGAAGTGGTGGTGGTAGTCAAGGTGGTGGAGTATATCATGAGAAGAAAAGAAAAATCCATCAAAAACTTTAAGGGAGATGTGAGATTTGTTTTGGCTTAAAATACATTATAAAATTCCTCAAGAAAAAAAGGTAAAACGAGATAGATATAAGAATTCAGTACAATACAAACAAGCTGTCATGTGTAGAAAATGGTATCAGGCATATATTGTTTTGGTTGATTAAGCTTAAAGGTTTTCTGAAGTGTTTACCAGAAAGCTAAAGATATTTTTAGAGAGAGAGCTTGAGAGGGAGCAAGAGACTGTATTTCTTGATAATGAACAATAAGGATTACAATGAATATAAATCCTATTGTTTCTGCGAGCATTAATGGTTCTGCACAGAGTACACAGACTGTCCTTGCAGACCATGAAAAAGACTTAACAGACCAACAGTTGTGAATAGGACAAATATAGACAGTTGTAGTTGACTGAAACCTTAAACAAAACAAACGACCAAACAAATAGCCGTTGCTCGTTATACTAAAGATAGTAAACTTTAGATATTTAGTGTCTTGCTCTATTCAGAAAGAATCGGGATGTCTTTGCCTCCATCGGGTTACTTCTTAACTCCCGTCGGGTTGCTCCCTCAGCTTCCATCGGATTGCTCCTTCTCATCGGGTTGCTCCCTGACATGCATCGGGTTGCTCCCTTTCACTTCATCCACAGGATTAACTTCTGCGGGTTGGAAGTTAAGCTTGTAGCAGCTTACTTCTCAACAACCTCTCCTAAGCTGCACACTGGCTTAACTCCAAGTCTCAATCTTAGTTGATTGAATTTGTCCTTTGGTAGGGCCTTCGTAAAGATGTCCGCGAGTTGCTCTTCACTTCTGCAGAATTGCAAATCAATAACTCCTTCTTGCAGAGCTTCTCTTATGAAATGATATCTTCGATTTATATGCCTAGTTCTTTGATGAAATACGAGATTCTTTGCCATAGATATTGTTGACATGTTATCACAGAACAAAGGTGTTGCCTGTGTCTGCATCTCCCCGAAATCATCTAGAACAAACCTCAACCAGATTGACTGCGATGTTGCCTCTGATGCTGAAACGTACTCCGCCTCAGCCGTGGATAGTGCAACTGTATTTTGCTTCACATATGCCCAAGAGAATACTCCACTGCCGAAGCTAAAAGCATAACCAGACGTGCTTCTGCTTCTGCTATCGTCCTCACTTCCTGCCCAGTCTGCATCACAGAATCCAATGAGGATTGCTGATTTGTCCTTCACATACTCTATCCCATAGTTGATAGTTCCTTGCACATATCTCAGGACTCTTCGTGCAACTCCCATATGCTTCTTGGTCGGATTGCTCATGAACCTTGATAGCAAACTTGCAGCGTACATCAGATCAGGTCTAGTTGCTGTTAGATACAATAGACTTCCCACAATTTTTCTGTAGAGACCTTCATCAGCAAGGTCACTTCCATCCACCTTCTTGAGCTTCTCACCAGTAGGCAATGGAATGGATACTGGCTTGCAGTCCTCAAGCCCAAATTTTGCAAGTAAGGACTTGGCATACTTACTCTGATGTATGAATACTCCTCGATCAGTCTGTAGTATCCCCATGCCTAAAAAGTGGTGTAGGAGTCCAAGATCTGACATTTCATACTTCTGCATCATTTCTCTTTTAAACTCAGTTAGCATCTTCTCACTGCTTCCGGTGTAGACAATATCGTCCACATATATTGAGACAATTATCAACCCTCCTTCATCATCTGATCTTGTATACAGTGTGGCTTCACTTGTGCTTCGTGTGAACTTGCACCGAGAGAGATATGCATCAATCTCGCTGTACCAGGCTCTAGGTGCCTGTTTGAGTCCATACAACGCCTTCCTTAACTTGTAGACTTTGTGAGCTGCATTCTTCACTTCGAAACCTTCGGGTTGCTCAACGTACACTTCTTCATTTAGTACCCCATTCAGAAAAGCTGACTTAACATCCAACTGAAATAGCTTCCAGCCTTTCTGAGCTGCTAGAGCTATAAGGGTTCTGATTGTGTCTAACCTTGCAACTGGTGCAAAGGTCTCATTGTAATCGATTCCAGGTTTCTGTGCATACCCTTTTGCTACGAGTCTTGCCTTGTGCTTCTCAACTGTTCCATTCAGATTAAGCTTTGTCTTGTACACCCATTTTACACCTATAACAGGTTTGTTGGCTGGCCTCTCAACAAGTTCCCACGTGTCATTCTTCTCAATCATCTCCAACTCAACCTTTATAGCTTCTTGCCAAGCTATATCACTTGTTGCTTCCTGATAGTTCTCAGGCTCTATGATGCACATGTGGCACCTTGCATATATCTCTTCCAGAGTTTTCAACTTTACTGGAGTAGAGTTGGATGCGGAGTCTTGTCCTCGACTTTGACCATTGTCTTCAGCTGACACATTTTCAGCAGCATTCGAATGAGAACCATCCGAGTCATCAAATTGAGTTGCATTATTCGGCTCATTTCTTGCTTCATCTTCGGTTCTATCTCCTTCAGGATTTAAAGGTATTCTGATAGATTCCACTTGATTATTCTTCCAATTCCATGACTTATCTTCACTGAACACCACGCTCCTTGAGAGTACAATCTTCTTGGATTGCAGATCATACACTCGATATCCCTTTTCACAGCTTCCATATCCCATGAAACTCCTTTACTAGTTCTTCCACCAAACTTACTCCTCTGATGAGATGGGATGTGAGTGTAGTAGATACAACCAAATACCTTTAGATGCTTTAGTCCTGGTTTTCTGCCTGTGAAAGCTTCAAATGGCGTCTTGTTCAACACAGATGTTGTGAGACATCGGTTTTGCAGATATACGGCTGTACTTACAGCTTCTGCCCAGAAAACCACTGGAATTCCTTTCTCACTCATCATGGATCTTGCCATTTCGCCGATTGTTCTATTTCTTCTCTCAGATACCCCATTCTGCTGAGGAGAGTAGGCAATGGTTAGTTGCCTCTCCATTCCCATTTTTGCACAGTAGTCTAGGAATTCATGTGAGGTATACTCACCACCTCGGTCACTTCTTAGCTTCTTCAGACTGTATCCGCTTTGTAGTTCCACAAAGGCTTTGAATTTCTTAAACACATTGAAGGCATCAGATTTGTTTCTGAGAAAGTATACCCAACACATTCTTGAGAAGTCATCAATGAATGTGATGAAGTACCTATTCCCTCCAATGGATTCGTTCTGCATTGGTCCACACAAGTCGGTGTGTACCAGTTCGAGTGGATGGCTTGCTCTCCATGCCTTCTCTTTGTCAAATGGCTCTCTGTGATGCTTCCCTAAAACACATCCTTCGCACACTTCTTTCATCTCGGTTAGAGCTGGTAATCCGAGTACCATTTCTTTCTGTTGCATCGTCTTCATGCTGGCGAAATTCAAGTGTCCAAGTCTTCTGTGCCAAATCCAGGAATCTTCAACCAAGGATGCCTTCCTAGCAACTGGTGCTATTGATTCCAAAGAAAGTGGAAAGCATCGGTTTCCTGCCATGACCACTTTTGCTACAACATTATTAAGACTGTTATCATCGAAGATGACAGCCATATTGCCTCCAAATAGCACATAGTATCCATGCTCCATCATCTGGCCAACACTCAGAAGATTTTCGTCCAAACCTGGGACCAGCAAGACTTCATGTATGTACCTTTTTCCATGCTGAGTTTCAACCACTAGTGTGCCTTTTCCCGTTGCTTGTACGAGATCTCCTGTTCCCATCTTGACTTTGCAAGTCACAGATCTGTCGATGTTTATCAACACAGATTCTTGAGATGTCATGTGGTTGCTGCAGGCACTATCTACAAACCATACACTTCTATCTTGCATAATAGAAGAGTGACAAGCATAGAACATGGTTCCTGTGGTAGCTTCTTCTTCTCTCGCATAGTTGGCTACTTGCTTGTGACTATCGCAGTCCTTTGCAGTATGTCCGAACCGGTTGCATTTTCCACATCTGGCTTTTCCTTTGTGTCTACATACACCAAAGTGATACTTGTGACAGACTTGACACTGTGGTTTCACGCCACTTTGACTGCTACTTCCCTGTTTGTTTTGTGTGTTGAATCTGTTATTCCAATTTCCTCCAGAATAACTATTCCAGTTCGAGCCATTGTTGCTGTTTACATTTCCATTTTGAGACCAGTTTGATCCCTTTTTGTGTTGTCCTTGCCATCTTTGATTTGGCCTGTTCTGAGGACCTTTGGATGTACTTGCGCCTTGGCTGCTGCCAACTCTGAGGCTACTGAAAGCTCTTTCAGTTCCAGTCAATCTATCTCTTTCATCATGCAAGTCTTCTCTTTTATCATAGACTTTCACAGATGCTATGACCTCTTCGACTCTAATGTCATCTAGGTCTCGAGTTTCCTCGATGATTGACACAATGGACTTATATCTCCTGCTTAGACTCATTAGCAGTTTCTGCACTATCCTTTTTTCAGGTATATCTTCACCAAGTGATTTCAGATTGTTTATGATTCCGAAAAATCTAGCCAAATAGTCATCTAGGCTTTCACCATCAGTCATTCTCATGTATTCAAAATCTGCTCTTACTGCTTGAAGTTTAATAGCTCTTACCTTTTTGTCTCCTCTGAACTCTCTTCTCAAGATGTCCCAAGCTCCTTTTGCAGTCTTCTCGTTTCTGATGCGAGGAAAGAGCTCATCAGTTAATGCTCCTTGTATGAGACTCAATGCCTTGGCGTTTTTGATTATGTCTTCTCTTGAAATGATGGGTGCTTCCCCTGAAATTTGCTCAGCCATGCTTTCTTCATCTCCGGATCCTTCTTCCTCCTGGAGTACCGGCTGTGGTGGTTGTGGTTGTGGCCCAGTCTCTACTACATCCCATAGATCGTGTGCTATGAGGATAGTCTCCATTTTGACAGCCCAAAAATCATAGTTTGCACCATCAAACTGCGGAGTTCGTAAATCTCCACCTGAAGAACTTGATCCCACCATTTTTCTTAGTGTGATACAGTGAACTTGACGATGAAAGGAACCACCTTTATTCCCTGTTGGAAATTTTTCAGAGAGAACCTCTCTTCATAGTTTACGCCCCTCTTAGGAATCAAACCTATAGCTCTGATACCATGTAGAAAATGGTATCAGGCATATATTGTTTTGGTTGATTAAGCTTAAAGGTTTTCTGAAGTGTTTATCAGAAAGCTAAAGATATTTTTAGAGAGAGAGCTTGAGAGGGAGCAAGAGACTGTATTTCTTGATAATGAACAATAAGGATTACAATGAATATAAATCCTATTGTTTCTGCGAGCATTAATGGTTCTGCACAGAGTACACAGACTGTCCTTGCAGACCATGAAAAAGACTTAACAGACCAACAGCTGTGAATATGACAAATATAGACAGCTGTAGTTGACTGAAACCTTAAACAAAACAAACGACCAAACAAATAGCCGTTGCTCGTTATACTAAAGATAGTAAACTTTAGATATTTAGTGTCTTGCTCTATTCAGAAAGAACCGGGATGTCTTTGCCTCCATCGGGTTACTTCTTAACTCCCGTCGGGTTGCTCCCTCAGCTTCCATCGGATTGCTCCTTCTCATCGGGTTGCTCCCTGACATGCATCGGGTTGCTCCCTTTCACTTCATCCACATGATTAACTTCTGCGAGTTGGAAGTTAAGCTTGTAGCAGCTTACTTCTCAACATCATGTTGTACATATATAGGCTTTCTTTTGAATACTCAATATCCTATATTCGTATTTGCTAGTTCTAATCAAGGTTCGTTTCAAAAGTTTAATACAATGAATGAAATGATGAAAAAATTGAACAAATAATTGTTGTAATTGATAGGCAGTGTTTGCTCAATTTCGTCAGAGAAAGGGGTGGTATTCACTTGCTGCACTTCTCTGCATTGATTATCCTCGACGTCATTCGCTAGACGGAGGTTGCGAAGACGATCTTCGACCAATAGAAAGATATCATAGCTAGGAGTGGGGCAGGCTCATTTGGTTAGTCAGCGGCTTGTTGTAGGCACCTCGGAAGTGGTGGCTGGATAACCGCGACGGGTGGAAGTTGTTTCTCCCAAAATCATTCAGGAAATTGGTCGAGTTTGCTTCTGAGTCGTTGTCTTGTAATGGCTCTTCGTGCATGGCTTGTTGTTAGTGTCTGAAAGTTCTCCGCGAGACCCGAGCCTTGATCGTATGCTGCCCTAGGGGCCTAGTCTAGAATGGACACTCCTGGAATGCTCCAGGTGGGAAAAGACACTTCTTCCCGGTCTGGGTCAGGAGTTCCTGCTGGTCTGCGGTCCTAGCCTGGAATGAACGTCAGTCCTAGGACCCAAGCATGAGTGTACACTTGAAACAAGCTAATGTGGTTGATCGGCAGGCTCTTTCCCAGCTTGTTGATGAGGAGCGAGATGATTAGTTAACTAGAGTTGACAACCTTGGCTGAATTCAGATAGTCTACCGACTCGTCCAAGCAGCAGGTTGATCAAGGTAGTCTGCCTATTGATCTTCTCCGAAATTTAGGCCACTTGTGAGTGGATGTCCTCCTTGTGGTCAACTAGGCCTAGGAATCGGGAAGCTTGGCGCACTCGATCCTTGTGTTTTGTTGGGTCAAGGGGTCTAGAGGCGGTCTATCGTTGAAAGGTTTGTCCTTGCATGATTAGTGAATTAGTGAGCGTTTGGTGGTCAGCTAGAACTAGCGAGGTGTGGCCTCGTCGGCTAGGGTTCCGTCGTGGACTGGGCCTTGAACTTGTGTGCTAGAATGCCCTAGGGTTTCGTGCGCTAAGGTTTCTGAAACCCTAGTCGCACTTGAGAAAGTCGCTTGCTGGGGGATGAAGGATGTTGTGATGCCATCCGTGGGTGGTATCTGTGGGTCCCACGGGGGACGAATTCGGTGTCACAGCGGCAGTGGAGGCTCGGGTCACTCCTCTTTTAGAGGTGGCGGTGGCTCGGGTGTCGTAGTTCCCCGCAGCATGGTGTGGAGTTGGAAGCCAAATTGGAGAGTCTGACATTGAATTAACCAAAAATTCAACACCCAATTGGAGAGTCTGACGTTGAATTAACCAAAAATTGAAGAGGAAACAAAGAGGAAAGGAAAAGATAGTTGCAGACTTGCAGTTCGAAGGAAAAGAAAAGTAAACAAAGAGAGAGAGAGAGTTAAAAACTAATAAAATGTTAGTGTTTTGTTTTTTTACATTAAAAATGAACTAAAAATGACAAAAAAAAATTGATCACAAAAGATTTAGTATGTGGTTTAGTCTGACACTACACCAAACGTTTCATCATTCTTATCTTGCTTAGTCCATGTCAAGCCAATCCAGTCAGTCCAGTCAATCCTACTTAGTCTGAGAAGCAAATCCAGTCTAAGCTAATCCTCTGTAACAAACGAGGCCTTTGGTTCATATCTTTTAAACCTTGAAAAGAAAAGAAAAAACAATTGTAAAGTTATAAATCATTATACCATTTTGTTTGGACTTAAAATAAGCATTGGGCCTGCTCAAGGCCCAAATCCCTTATTTTCCCTCAAAAGGCTAATGGGTATTTAATTTTGACAAAAGTGAACAGTAACCAAGCCCAAAGATTCAAAAGTGCTTTACATGTGGCATTGTGGGCAGCAAACCCTCTTTCACACTAAATTTAACCCAGTTGAAGATGAAAACCCTCTTACAGAGGAAAGATTACTTTTTTATGGCATTTTGGTAGTTTGGAGAAGATGAAAACACAAGTTGCGATGTAAATTCTTATCTTCTGTAAGTAGTCACATCAATAACTGGGAATAGAAAGAATTATTTCAAGAAGTAAAAGCTTAAACTGGAGGAAAGGTATGTTCTTTAAAAGGCAGCAAAGGTGAAGAAGAAAAAGACACTCAACTCACAACACAAAAAGACTTTAAAGCTCTACAACCTACTTTCTTTTAAATCCCTTTTGTAATCCAGTTCTTTTGTACTTGTATTTATGTTGTAAGCTCTACTACATTTCTTGTAATATCAGTTCCTTGTAAGAAAAGTTCTGTTCAAAGTACTTCTTGCAATCAGCTAGAACTTGCCCGACTGGCAAAGAAGTTTGTCCGAATAGGTTTAAAACTTGTTCGATCTCTTGTATTCTGCATTCCTTTCAAGTTATTACTTTGCATTTGTATATTTGCTAAGTAGTTAACATCATTTATTGTCTGTTCTTTCTTTTTCACATATTTTTTCATACATTACTGTGATCATATTTCTTTGAAGATTGCAAACTGAGTTGAACCAACAGTTAATCAATTTGTAGTTGTCATTTGGCATACACAAAGAGAATACTTGAAGTCCTTTCATAAACAAGGCATAGAAAAGAATTTAACATGAACTTTGACCCCATTCATGACACAATCTTTTGATTAGAAGTCCAATTTACTTTTGGTGTAAGTTTACATTCAAATAACAATACAACTCAACATTTCTGTTGGCAAAAAACCAACAGTGGTGCGCTAGACATCACACACCATTCATTTAAAAGAGCTTGATGCCTCCTTAAGATGTTCAAAGACATTTTTAAACTGATAAGAGTTCATAATACTCACAGAGAAAATTGTGCAGCCAACACATTTTCCCCTATTTTAGTCTAATTTTGTCAAAAAAAATCATTGTGTTTTCACCTTCCACTAGATTGAATCATCTTTTGTTTATACGGATATGATACGGGAAGGGCTAAAGCTCTAAGCCTCCATCTACTCGTGGGAAATATAAAGGCAAAAATTCAATGATGCTTGAATTTTTTAACCGTTAAATCTTAAATTTATATTTTTAAATAAAAATTTAACCGTTAAAACATTTAAAATATTTCATATTTTGTGGCACCTAAAAAGCTGCATATAAAGAACCAAGAAAGTGTTTGCTTGTAAGCACCACTCTCTCCAGATTGACTATAATACTCATCTTTATCTCGTACTTATATTATTTAACAGTCAGCTGTGATCATGTAGCCAATAATAAATAGTGTAAGTGCCGGAGAATTCTACCACTCTCTCGCTACTCGGGACTTAGTGGGAGAATTTTATATTTTAGGTCACAGTCATTCCATTAACTTTTTATATTTATGTCATACAGTCATTCCATTAACTTTTTTTTATGGACAAAAGAAAATTCTGGAAGCTGGGTGATGATTTTCATTTTGTCCGGACACATAACTGCTATGGAAATGACACAACACAACGAAAAAGGAAAGTTTGAAATACGCACACTGCACAGCTTAATTTATTCTAGTGTCTGTTTTTTTTTTTTTTTGGGGTCGAATATATCTGTTAATTAGTACTAATAAGCCACTTTCTGGATTCGATTTTGATGGGTAGCAAAAGGACTACACACCAGTTTCAAGGCCCACAATTAGGAAACTAGGGTGCATGCCTAGTCCATGCTTTCTGACCCACATACGAAAATAACTTATATGAAATAAATTCATTGTGAACAGTGGCGAAGCCAGGATTTATTAGGGGGAGGGGCGAATTTAAAAACATGCAAGGTTAAAGAAAAATGGCAACAACTAAATCTTTTTATATGGTAATGTCTTCCATAATTAATTAATACAAACAAATTACAATTGTTGCCGGCAAAGTTTCATGTCATGAAAACGTCGCATAATAGGCTCATTATCAATACAAGCAAATACATTTTTCTCAATGTAAATAAGCATGCTATCACTCAACCATTGATCTCCCATTTTGTTACGCAATGGTGTTTTCACAATCTTCATAACAGAAAAAGCTCTCTCCACCGAAGCAGTTGCAACCGGTAACACCAAAGCCAATGTAAGAAGCTTATACACTAACATATAGCTTTCATGCCTCCCTTTCTTCACTAACTCTTTTGCAAGATCACTAATTCCTCTCAATGATGAAAACTCACTATGCATCTTCATATCATGAATGTAATTGTCAAGTTGAATTGGAAGATTCATGAGGTCCATACGATCAAAATCTTGAGGATAAAGTTGGGCTAAACGAGCAGCTGCCCTGCCTGTTTGAACAAGAAAAGGGAAACGGGGTAGGATTTGGGAAAAGGGGAGTAAAGGTGGGTGGGTGGGTGGGTGGGTGGGTTGGGGTCCTGGGGACGGGATCTGGTCTGGTATCCCGTATCTAGGAAAAGGGTGGGGTGGGGTGGGGGTAATAGAAAACGGATGGGAATGGGGACCAGTGGTCCCCCCGTTTTAATTTTTATTTTTTTTACCAGGCCCAAAACGACGTCGTTTTGGCCTGGATTTTAAAATTAAAATAAAAAACCCTGCAGGCTGCCGAGCTGCGCAGGTTTTCAGAACCACCGCGCTGTGGTGCTGCCCACTTTCCAGCCGAACCAGGGGGTTCAAGGGTCACTCGGCCTTCTTTTTCCAACGAGTGAAGGGGCGGCCGCCCCCTTTCGCTCCTATGTAGCTTCGCCACTGATTGTCAAGTAGCGTTCCGATCCAATAACACATTTTCTTGGGTCGGATATCCCAAAGGGTACCGAAATCGAGGCATGCTAGCCAACACCTCGGAGGGTGACGAAAGCCATGTTATGCAGATGAAGTGGAATTTCTAAATAAAATAAAACTAAAGTCTGGAATTATTAAAATCATGTTGCAGAATACGCGGAAGTATAGGTAGAATCCTTAACACATAGATGTTCAGAGCATAGATAAAATACATTAAAGAAAGTACAAATTATTCCCATCCTGAATATGATGGATAAAACATACTAGTGTAAGGAAGAAATCCTACATTTATCTGTTGCGAAAGTCGTAAATACCAGAATGGTCGCGCTCACCACTAGTCCAGCTACTACGTCCTGGAGGGCTGCAAAACAGAAGGTGTGAGTGAGCAAAAATAAACATTTCTAAAACCTTCGTTTTTCATAACATAATAACCCCTCTTTGAAAATTCGTATATAATTTCCCAAAATCATATTACATATAGTATGAAAATTTTCAAAGATAAGATTAAACACATTTATCTCAACATAATATTCGTCGTCAAAACAATATAAAGGCAACAAGGCCAAAGGTATGAGTAAATACCAAAATATCCTCAACATATAGCATGCTCACCAACATAGAAATATATAATTACGATATGTTCATCGACATATGGAATCACACAAGTCCATGCAAAAAGTAGCTACATGGAACAAGCTGGGTGTAATGGATATATGCTCAGTACTACGATCACGTGAAGCTGGCGATAATCGCGCCACATATATGATGAGCAGATAATATACACATGATCATGCCATTGCAGTTTCACAAGTCTCAACATAATATAATTTCTTTATACTTAACCCATAAATAAAAGCATGACATGATAGAAAATAAGTCATGAAATCATAGTGAGAAATAATATAAATAATATTAGTTTCTCAAAACAAAGCCCACTCACTGATATGTACTTGGGTCGTAGCCGCCTTACCTTGCCTGACCTCTATACTCCTCGTGGTAAGTCTCACCTATATGAGATATCACTATAGTAATGATTAAACTCATAAAGGTTACTAATTAAATTAATAAACGACATTTATCCTTGGTTTGCTCAACACGGAGGTCCAAAACACTCCAAAAAAATACTATACGTACTGCCCCGAGGTAGTACGCGTCATCACGAGTCGCCTTGAATTGACGGAAGTCGAAAAAGTAGTCTCACAAGCGGGCCTGCCTCTGCTCGCGCGCGGTCAAACTAACGGCGTTAGTTGATGTCGTTAAATTTAACGGAAGATTCCGGTATCTCCGTTAAATCTAACGGAATTTTCCTAACGACGTTAAAGGTGATAGGAGCATATTTATGCGACTTTGTTAGCTTATTTCCTTGCATTTATTTATCTAGTTTCTGTTTATTTGAGTGTTTTAAGTTATTTTCGTGTATTTGTAGGTCCAAATGGCAAGTGAAGCAAGAAAGTGCATTTTGGTGCATTTTAGAGCAATTTTGGGCTTGGAATGGATAGCACATGTTTGGAGCAAGATGGATGGACGTTTTGAAGCTCAAAGAAGGCTAGGAACTTGTTTTTGAAGATGAAGAAATTAATCCAAGACATTGAAGATAAGGAATCAGTTACAAGGAAGGAACGTTATCCACACCTTATCTTATCTTATCCTAACCTTATCATCATCCTTTTCTACCTAATTCCAGCTGCAAAGGGGGATTCATTTTCATATGAGGACATTTGAGAACCTGATTTCTAGAGGACCTTAATTTATTCTAAAGAGTGAGGATAGAAGTTTGGAAGACAAGGAGATTGCAAAAGTGGAATCCGAGTGGAAATTGGACAGTGCTGTGCATAACTGCCAACTTCGACAGAGTATCCAGATTTCCTCAGGATGCATTATGTGTTGTGCCATATAAGGTTGGAAAGCTCTGGATGTCTAATTTCCACAGGATTTTACAGATCACAATTCGGATACTTCTAGAAATAGTTATCACTGATTTAGTGACTGAAGGTCGAAACAGGAACTTTCTCTCCGCTTTGACCTGTTGACAAATCAAGCATCGGCTCACATACTTAACAATTTCTCTTTTCATACATAACCAATAGTAGAAAGGTCTGATAGTGTGGTACATCTTAGTGCTACCAAGGTGCATAGCATAAGCTGAAATGTGTGCCTCATCAAGAATCTCCTTTTTCAACCTTCGATTATCTAGTGCTTTTGTGAAAATATCAGCTAGTTGTTTTTCGGTTGGCACAAAGGTTAAGGTAAGAATTTTACCTTCTACAAGATCTCTGATGAAATGGTGCAGTATGCCAAAATGTTTGGTCCTTGAATGTTGGATAGGGTTCTTTAATATGTCAATGACACTTAAATGCACTCATTGAGGTAGCATGATGAGGTAGTCCAGGGATATTGATAGTCTCTTTCCTAACAACATGAGGTGTATGTCCTTCATCAAATACAACTTCCCTACCATCAAAAGGTGCAAGAGAAGCAATGACTTCTTTGTCTCCAATCATGTACTTAGAACATCCACTATCTGAGTACTTAACATTTGCCTTGGTGGCTGAAGGAGCATTTAAGACAACCATACATCTTTCAGACTTCTTCTTAGCCCATCTAATTGTTGGCTTCTCACAATTCTTGGCTAAGGGTTGAACGAGTTGAGCAATTCTGTTCACTTCTTTGACTAGATGATCAACCTGACCTTTCAAGCAATTTTTCTCTTTTGACTGAAGTTTCCTACATTTTGGCCTGATGTGACCCATTTCTCCACGATGATGGCATGTTAGAATGAACCTTTTTTTTTGTTACAGTATCAGTCCTTGATGTCGAGGTTTGAGATTCTTTTACAAACTTTGTTTTCAAAACATTTGAACCAGAGCTACTCCCCAAAAAACCAAGTCCAGATTTATCTCTATAAGGCTTTCCCAAATTCAACATCTTGTCAACCTTTTCAGCACCAATAGTGAGCTGGACCACCTTGTTATTTGCTTCTTTTATCTCAATACGTAGTTTCTGATTTGAGGTCTGAAATGCGACATTACTCTCTTTAAGAACATGCACTTGATTTGATAAGTTCTCTTTAAGAGCAATAAGATCAGGGAGCTGGGCTTCAAGGGAAGCAATCTTTTCTTTGTGATCCTGTCTGACTAGTCTGAGTGACTCACTTTCCTTCAATAGATCTTTAACTTTGTCATTTAGCGCGATGTTGTTCCTTTTTGTATTGCAAATCTCATTGAGCAGACTATCATACTTGATTAACATATTAGAATATGATAAATCATCATGTTCATCAAGCGCAGATTCTTCATCACTGGATTTATCATCCTGAATTGAAGCAACAAGAGCAACAATTTGTGCTTCATCATTTGATGGCAGGTCAGATTGTTGAGAGTGTTCACTATCATTATCACTTGAAGTTTCCATCATAGAATTATCTCTTATGTGAGTTAATCTCATATTGTTTGCACATTCAGCAGCTAAATGGCCAACTCCCCCACATGTGAAGCACTCTCGATTGTCATTTAAAGGTGCAACATTTCTGAAGTTGGATGATCTCTCGTGCTTCTTACCAAAAGATCTTTTTCCCTATAGTCTCAATTTTGAATCTTTTGATGTGCTTCCTTTGGTCCCACTTCTTTTGTTGTCTCTTCCCGTATCCTTGAGAATTCTCCTGAATTGTTTCACAAATAATGCCAAGTCTTCCTCTGGAGAAAGTTCTTTAGCACCCTTGGAAGTATGTGACTCTTCAACCCCTTTTAGAGCAATATCCTTACCTTTTTTAAGGTCTCCTTCTTCCATTTCAAGTTCCATCTCATATGTTATAAGCTTACCCACAAGTTTTCCAAGCTTGATTTCATTTAAATCTTGTACCTCTTGGATGGCGGTCTTTTTTCCATTGAACTTCTTTGGCAAAACCTTTAATATCTTATTTACAATGGTAGTCTCATCAATCGGTTTTCCCATGCTCAAGGCCTCATTTGTCAACACTTCAAGCCTCTCATAGAACACTGAAAAAGACTCAGAGTCTTTCATTTTCAATTCTTCAAACTTCGAGTGAGTCATTTGAAGTTTAAGATCCTTCACTTGCTTGTCACCTTCATGAATAATTCGGAGTTTATTCCATGCTTGCTTTGCAGTTGGGCAATATCGAATGTGACCAAATTGAGTTGATGTGATGGTTGTAACAATTGCATTTCTTGCCTTTTTATTTGCCATTGTCGCGATTACTTCACTAGTGGTCCAATCACTTTTTGCTTTTATCACCCTTTCACCATCCATCGTCATTAAGGGTGCCTTCCATTCAAGAGTGAGATAATCAATGGCATTCAAATCCTGAGAATCCAAGAAGATTTGTAACTTCTCACTCCATGCAGCATAGTCCGTTCCGTCGAAAAACGAAGGAGAGTTATAAGAACCAGCAAATCGGTCACATTGCATGGTGAAAATCCACCCAGTACCAGAAAATCCCAGAGATCTCTCTATATATGTCTAGAGCGGACGCTCTAATACCAATTGTAAATTGGTACCAAGTGGAATATCCTGCAACTAAAAAAATTAATCATGCACAATAGACTAGTCAAAAGAATTGGTCAACTAGTTACAAGTTCGTTACTAACAGAAAAACACACCGGTATGAAATAAGCTTAACTGACTAGAGAACACAACTAGTTAGACTCTATCTAGTTTAAGTACAACAGCAAGTATTCAAATACCAAAGCAAATTCACTTATCAGATAACATGATACCAGCATGCAACATTAACAATAAAACAAGCAAACAACATTAATCAAAGTACTCACAATCATTTGGTGCCTGGAAAAACCCCTAACTAGGTTAAAAAATAGGGGGACTCCAGGGAGTCCGATCCACTAGTGAAAATAGGGTTCATACAAAGATAACACATCAAGCTCAATTCCTAGACCTAATCTATGGAGCAGCTTGTACCTTTGTGCAACCCTATGTTGCACTAGATGGAGAAGTCTTCAATCTTCACAATAAGGTAGCTTCTCTTCTTTAGCTCATCTCCTTGTGGCACCGAAACGAACCATGTATCATGCAAATGATATGCAGACATGGATTCCAAAAATGACAAGTCAGTTTCTCCAGTCAAACAGTTAAAAAGAAGAAACTTACTGGAAATCCAGACCTAGGTCTATATGAAGATTTCAAAGAAGCTTTAGACCAAAAACAATGCAAACCTTTTACTCAAATGATGTGGGTGAGTTAGCACAAGATTTAATGCATGAAAAAGTGTTTGCAGCTAGAGTTTGTGAAGAACACAGAGAGGAGGCTCGGAGAGCTTAAAACACTCTCATGAAAAATATGATTGTTCTCACAAAAAACAAATGAACTTTTAAAAAGATTCAAGCAAGCATTTTCATGGATAGTTTTATAAATTTTCAATGAAGAACATAACCCAGAAAATGCTTGTTGCTGCTAGGGTTTTTGCTGGAGAGGAAAAACAAGACACTCTCTTTTAAGATGAAGTTCAAAACCCTTGAAACCAATAACTCCCACCCCAAAACTTTTTTAAGAAAATGTTTTCTTTGGAGCAGCTAAAGTACAACACACAAGGACACTTGTCAAATACAAATTCAATCTGAAAAGATCAATGGTGAAAAAACTCATTCTCGGGTAAAAAGTGTCAGACCATCCCATGTGGGTTTTCTTAAATTGTGTGCCAGCTTTCGTTTCAAACAGATGCACAACTTGACTAAACAATTTTACTAGTCAAAATGCATAAGAATTTTAAACGTGAAATGTATGTGCATATACAAACCTGACTTGAGTTTAATCACACCCAATTGCACTTTTTTCTTCAATGATCCAGACTTCAATACCAAGTATCCTAAAGTCTAATATAATGTAAATTGATTTAAAGAGCTTGTCTAATAAAATGTTACAAGTTTGACAAGAAAGCCAAAAACTACTAAGACTAGACTTCACACTATAGTTAAGAAGTCATTCACAAAGCGCCTATAGTAGCCGGCAAGACAAAGAAAACTCTGTATTTCAGTAACAGTCTGTGGACGCTTCTAATTTTCAACTGCAAAAATTTTCTGAGGATCAACTAGAATACCTTCAACTGAAATTACATGCCCCAAGAAAGAAACCTGATTCAACTAGAATTGACATTTACTGAATTTGGCATAAAGTTGTTTCTCCCTCAACTTCCTCAAGACTAAGCGTAGGTGTTTAGCATGCTCAGCCTCGGACTTAGAATACACCAGAATATTGTCAATGAAGACTATCACAAATTTATCAAGATAAGGACGGAATACCAAATTCATCATGTCCATGAAAGCGGCTGGGGCATTCGTTAACTCGAATGGCATCACAAGAAACTCATAATGACCATAAGGAGACTTCAATGTCGTCTTTGGAACATCATCACTCCTGGTCTTTAGCTGATAATAACCTGACCTCAGATCAATTTTAGAGAAAACTCTAGCACCACGGAGTTGATCAAAGAGATCATCAATACGAGGCAAAGGATAACGGTTTTTAACCGTCACCCGATTCAACTGTCTATAATCAATACATAGCCTCAAAGTTCCATCTTTCTACTTTACAAACAAAACCAGAGCTCCCCAAGGTGAAGTACTAGGTTGAATAAATCCCTTGTCTACAAGTTCTTGTAACTGAATTTTTAATTCTCGCAGCTCCGCCAGAGCCATGCGGTAAGGTGCAAGAGATATAGGATCAATACCTAGAAGTAGATCAATGGTGAATTCCATTTCTCTATATAGTGGTAAGCCAGGTAAATCCTCAGAAAAAACTTCTGGGAACTGTCTCACTACTGGCACATCCTCAACTCGTGCAGGGACATCTTCTTTCACCACTACATGAGTTAAGTCACCCTGACAACCTTTTCTCAACATCCTCTTTGCCCTCATATCAGAAATTAATCTGTGTTTCAGGCCACTGCATTCGCTGGTGAAAGTCACAGTAGGTCTGCCAGGTCGCTGAAAAGTAACCACCTTCTGTCTATAATTTACCGAAGCAAAGTTCTAATGCAGCCAATCCATTCCCAAAATTACATCGAAAAACGCGTTTCAGTCGTAAGTTCTCTGTGCCTTATGTGCAAGGACTTTGAAAGACGTTATTAATCTTCAACTATAGGTCTTGTGACGTGATAGGTGAATTCGAATGTTTTTGTGATGGGTGAGAAATTGCTAGGGTTGAGATATTCGCACGTGATGGATATGATGAATGCATAGGAGGTTTGGCTATCAATGGTGTGATAGGTAATGTGAGTGTGAATGATAAATCGCATCAATCCGAACGATCTGGTCATAGGGACTGATTTCATAAGGAACTCAAATCTAAATTAAAATAATCTAAATTTAAAATTTAAAAAAAAAAAGCGGAAAATAAATCTAAATTACAAAATAAAAATACTGAAATAAACTTTAAATTACTAAATTGAAGTGCTGGGTAAACATGAAATTAAAGCGAAGAACAAAAAAAAAACAATTAAAAAGATAAATTTTACCTAGTGTAGAATGGAAAGCTAGAGCAATAGAATGCAAAAGTGTGGTTGGTGCAGGACTATTAACAAGTGACCTAGAGGGTCCTATTTATACTATTCAAATTTCAATTGACCCCGTTACAATCTTATATGCCTTGATTTGTCTCCAAATTAATATAGGTTTGACTTTGATTTAGTTCTCATATTTCACGCTAACGGTTTGAATTTGAAAACTTTATTCCCGCTCCATCACAAGCACTAACCTTGTAAAACTCCTTTAGACCACAGTCGTGGTAAGAAAGTAAATTGGGCCCATTTGGATCAAGATGTTTGGGGTGCTCAACCTCAAGTGAGCTGACTTTCTCTCAAAAGTGAACTACGTGCGCTCGCTCGTCTCGAACTAGGGATGACAAATGTAGCTCATCAGCTGGAAGTAAGTTGTTCGACTCAAACACGCTCTCATTCCACATGAACGCGCGCTCACTTGACTCGAATAAGGGATGAAAAATCTAGATCCAAACAGTTATTGACTTTTTAATGGCCTTCCGTCCATTAGGGATGCAAATATTATTCCATTTTTAATAAAAATATCGATATACTTCTAATAAAAGTAATTCCAACAAAAGTGTTATTAAGTACTTTTTACAAAGTCACTCTCAAACAGGCCTTAACGTACAAGGTGGCCCTAAAACATATGGGTGAAGTGAGATGAAGGAGGGTGTGTCTAACTGATATTTTAAAGAATTTTGAGAGAATTTTGAGGGAATTTTAAATTCATGGATTTTGAGAAAGTTTGTGGGACTTTATATTGACTTTGAGTGAATTTATATGGATTTTAATGGAGTTTGTGATACTTTTATCATGAATTTTTTTGTCATGGACTTTTTAATGGCCTATTTAATAGACATTTTCACTATTTCAAATTTTGAATATTCTAAATAGTGGTGGGTCATCATGTGTGATGTTGGCGGTGGTAGTAGAGGTGGTGGTGGTAGTGGCGGTATGATGGTGGGGGATGGAGACTGCGATCGTGGTGTTGGTGCCATGGTGGTGGAGAGGATGGTGGTGGAAGTGATGGTGGTGATGATCATGACAAGGTGGTGTGGTGGTAGCCAGTGGGGTGATTATAATTGTGGCAAGGGTTATGACAATGAGGAGGGTAGTGGTAGTGGTGGTGATGGTTGTGGCAAGGTGGTAGCGGTGGCCACAGTGGTGGTGCCGGCAATGACATGGTGGGTATGGGTGTGGCGATGGGGGTAGCACAGTGGTGGGGTGGTAGTAGAAGGGGTGGATTGTATCATGAGAAGATGAAAAGAAAAATCCATAAAAAACTTTGAGGGAGACGTGAGATTTGTTTTGGCTTAAAATACATTATAAAGTCCCTCAAAATCTACTAAAATCCACCCCTATTTAAAATCCTTTAAAATAAATGATTTCTTCTAATACATTTAGACTTTTATAGACTCATAAAATTATAAATGAATACCCTTAAATTTACACATATTATTTTAAAATCCTGAATAAATATCTTGGATTTTAAAAATCTTTTAAAATACTTCAACCTCTCAATTGAATAGACTCCAAAACATTATCGTTACTTCAACCTCTTAATTGAATAAACCCCAAAACATTATCGCTATGTTATGAAGCCAGTTGTAGTTCATATATGTTTGCTATCTTCTATGTGGATGCTTTAAGAATGAATTAATTTCGTATTACAACCAAGACTAGGAGGGGATTTAAGTATATTCTTCCCTAAGTTTTGTTTTGTTTTATAATAATTGAAAAGAATAGGCTAAAAGTCATTAAATAGAGAAAATTTTGTGTCCAAAGGACCACGTAATCCTTGCCGCTGCACACAAACAAGTTGACCCTGTGCATTGAAATTGGTGAAAATGGACACGTGTGGATCATAATATATGAGGGGTTTTCAACTTTTCATTGATTGTGTGTGGCCACATGGATAACATGGTCCCTCGAGTTGACAAGAATTTCTCAACTAAATGGAGTCAAACTTACATAGTACGGTCCATTGATCATTCAATGGTTCAAGATTTATTTAGAGTCTACTATAAATTAAATGGTCCGGACTATAAAAGATTTTTCCAAATAAATGAGTTACAAAATGGCTGGTTTTTTAAATAGAAAGTGATTTTCACTCACTTTTTTTAGTCTCTTACACACTTCTATTTAATATTGGTTGTTGATTCCGTTTGATTTATTCAATTCAATAGCTATAAATAAAGAGGGTGTGTGAGAAGCTAAAAAGAATGTGTGAAAATCACTTCCCTTTTAAAATTTCTCAAGATAGTAAGCAATCTCATGATAATAAGCAATCCACTCTCTTTCCTTTATATGAAACATAACTCTTTGGGTTGGCCTAAGTGGTGAGGGAGCGTTAATTAGGAAATGGATCAAGATTATGTTAGGTCCAACGTCGGTAAAAAAAAAAAATAGTCGCACGGTTGGCTAAAATGATCAGAAATCAAATCTAAATTGTTAAACTGATCAAAATCAAATATAAACAATATAGCAATCAAAACTGATGATTTCAGCAAATGGGATTAGAAAATTGATTATTCTGGCCAATTTCGTAAGTGACTCTTTGGATTCGATTAAGATCAGTGTCAAATGACACAAAAAGAATTCACCACATCATATTCCAAGGCGCACCACAAGAAAAAAAGGTAAAACGAAAAAGATATAAGAGTTCAGTACAATACAAACAGGCTCTTATGTTGTACATATATAAGCTTTCTTCTAATCGAGGTTCGTTTCAAAAGTTTAATGAAAAAATTGAACAAATAATTGTTGTAATTGATAGACGGTCGTCAAATAACACGGGCACAATCACCAGCCTCGCATATCATTACCGCTGTGTCTTGGTTTAGCTGACTTGCCAACTCGGGTTGGACCTTGTTGTACTCTTCCCTCACAAATGATGCAGCTTCATTGGCATGATCAGTATCTACAAGCGCAACACAGCAACCTCTAAATCCAGCACCACTGAACCGTGCTCCATATACACCAGGAGCCCTTAGAAGGATCTCACGCAGTTGTATCAGCGGTTCGGAACCTTAAACAATTACAACATCAAGTTAAAAACCCCACTGACCAACTTACAAACTCCAATTCAAATATTGTCATTTGTCAGTATTGAACAGATTTTTATAATTGCACGGATGTCAAATTTCAACATAATCGAGAAAAATTCATGAGTTTTGCAAAGCAAGTTGAAAATGAAGCAACTGATGGTAGAGTTGCAGATGAAAAAGATCGCAAAGCTAGCGAAGAAAAAGCATTGTCAAAGCAGCGTAGCCCATTTCTAATGGTGATTTATATGGAAAGAATACCGGATAATCAGTTAAATGTGCATGTTAGTACAGATACCATCAGAAGCAAATCACCATGATCCTCTGCTTTCATGGGCAGACAAGACTTCAAGGATCAAAAGAAACATCAGTCAAATGATAAGGGTAATTCAATATAGTCCCCGAGCTTCCCAAACAGCAACATAAAACTAGGTTGTTTTAAGGCAATCGTTGGTACTAGTGATTTGGCTAGACAAGACTTCATATTCTTTTAATGATTTCAATTGAATATCCTTATCATTTTCTATGCACCGTGATTAGGAATATTGCGGAGAATGCTTAAGAAAACAAACCAGTAGCTAAGAACAAAGGAGAGTAAATAATACCACATTCATAGTTCTCAATAGAACTTAGGCCAGATTCTGAAATGAACATTCCAAAATCTTTGAACCTGCCTGAAGCCCAAGCTTCGAGTCCTGGAAAAAATCACAGTATGTTAAGTAGTTATAAATCAATAAAGCAAAGAATAACGTACAAATTAAAAAGACATCACACTTTTGAAATTTAGATTATTGACCATGTAGATATGGTAATAGTACCTTTGCTAACCCGCATATTCTCTGAGAAATAATGCTCTGCTCTCTTGGCTAGATTAGGTTCTAATATGTGCTGCAAGAGAGAGTTATTGATAAGTCATCAAACCCTCGTATTTACATGCCGACCATTGAAATGTTAATGGAACAAGCACTTTTTAAATTTATCAATAACGTGCGCATCATGAATATTATTTGCTATTTTTTCATTGTTCATTTTTCCTTCATTAAATAATATATACTATTGTTGCTTGTTACTGGGCAGCCAACCATTTTCCTAATTAGAGCATTTCAAAACTACATACGATGACAAATGGTCAGGTGTTCTAGACAAAGTTTCTTACCTTGTGAGTTTGATAAACTTCTGGGTCAACTGTTTGTAGGAGGAAAAAGGCAGTCAATCAATATCATTATACAAAAAATAGGAATGGATATTAAACTTGAGAAGGTGAGGTAAAGGAACTAGCCATTGGATAGGAGCGGCTCTGCTGCACCATCTCCGGATGCACTGGTAAAAGGAGAAAAAAGTATGTCAGCCAGGGATCAATAGTCTAAACAAGAGGAAGACAAATATTGAGTTGGGTATAGCATTTAACAATAAGATGGAGTTGTGTGAAAAATAAATGGATGATGGCATATGAATTCAACGCCAAACCACCCCAAATTAAAACAACTTGAAGAAAAACATCACGGTCTAGATATTTCATTAAAATCAAGAAGGGTAAATTTGTTATCGGTTACAAGGGAAATTGATCTTACTTCAAAAGAACTGTCGCAGCTTCTCGACACTCTACAACTCGATGATTATATCCAGGATTTACAGTCAAATTATGCTTCAAGCCTGAAAATGCCAATAATATTTTGTATGCTTCCTGCCACTCAGTCTCGTGGTTCTCTCCCAGTTTTGGTGGGTGTATAAGATTATGTTCTTTAGTCTGCACATGCAATCTACATTATGAGACACCGTGTTGCTAATACTCAAAATTAGAGCAGAATCTGATATGGTTACAAAAGGAAATAGATCAGGAAAATGAATAAGACGTATCAGACTGCAATCTGTAGTGTAGCAAAAGCAAAAAATAAATAAATACAAAACAAAAATGATTGCTTAAAAATAAAAGCACTGTACCGATTAGAACAGTATTATACTTTGAGGTGCAGACAAAATTCTCCATATTAATAATTTAAGTCTGAACGCAAATGTTAGTTTGTTTCAAAGTTCGTATGGTTGCACCATTGAAGTTAAAATAATAAATTTATAGCTTTCTTTGGTACAATCTTTAGTATTAAAGGAATTAGGCAGATTATATCATATTGTGAGTCCATCCATTTAAAATCACAAATAAACCTGTAACTCTGAAATCATATACTTAGCCCTTTTATGTAAAATATGAAAAGTCGTTGCTGAAATATATACGAGTTATGATGTAATCTGATTCAGGCACAAGCAAATCTTTCTAGACGATCATTACAAAATTGCAGCCAGAATGTAACTTTTATAAGAAATCACCCATAAATCAGAAATTCAAAATGCTAAAAGATTGAGTAAAGGAAATCATGAAGATGACTGGATCATAATGTAACAAATATACAGAGTGCATCTACGTTAGAAAGCATCAAAACTGAAAAATATGACCAACGTATCAGGAATAGAATAAGACTGCACTAGAAATGAATCCACTATATAGAAATTTTTTTATTAACACATAAAACACAATTTTCATTCCCTACCTTGCAGTTCATGCACAATAGACAACCGTAGCTCGAAAGCAATATGGCTGATTGATCCAATATACCATTTCGCAGACCCCAAAATTCATTTTCAATCAGCCTACAATAACCAAAATTCATTAAAAGGTTTAATATAGCAAAAGAAATATAGAGAAACGATACTTGTAAAGTTCTATATTACTTTAAGTTGAGGACTGGGTATATGAATACTTAATAAATAAATAACTGTAAAGGAATAAGTTGAGGACTGGGTATGTGATAAACGGATATCAAACATTAAAAGGGAAGGGTTTTTTTAATTTTTTTTTTTTTATAAGAAACAGAAATTTTTCATAAAAAGAAGACAGTACAGATCCATTTCTGAATGTTGGGCGTTAAAAAAGAAGTACAAGAGACATCAGTTGGAATATAAACTAAATGTTGGAACCACAGTGGTAAACCAACAAATTGTTATGCAGAGTAAGTGATCCTCATTGCAAGTGCCTGTAATTGTAACCTCCCAATATATGTGAGTTTCACGTGTTGGACCCTCTAGTACTGGAGAGAGGACTTCCTGTGAGGGGGTTGTGTGTTAAAGTATAAACTAGTTGTTGGTTCAAGTGTTGGACCCTCAAGTGTTAAAGAAACCTACCGGTCATACTCAATATTTTCTTCAGGGGACATCGTTAAATTATTTGCAGTTTCCAAAGCCAATAGGTAAGCTACACCAACCTGTCAAACATGTAAATGTAAGATTAGAGGGTTGGATGTTACTGGAAGGAACTCTCCAAAATAAAGAAATGAAAGCTCCACGAGATGAAAACTACAAAAACTGTCAATCAAGATATATGATAAAAATAAAATAACGCATGCATAGCATATTAGTACTTCATACTTAAGAGTTTTACTTCATTTTTAATTGTGAACTGATTCCAAGCACTAACATTAAGTCTCAACTGAATCTTTGAATATAGCATGCTTCATCTAAAAATTTCTAAACTATAACCTAGCTCGAGTGGCCAAAAATAATGGTAGCTACTATTGGGATGGATTGTCAACTAAATAATTATCCTTAAAATGTGAAAACTCATCCTTTTGGACAAACACTTCTACAGTTTTGCTTCATAGTTTCTTACATTCGTATAACTCTTGCGTGTGCAACTATACGAATGCAAACTGGATAATGTGTGGTTTTTTGGTTTTTGTCTGAATTTCTTGGCATGGAAGATATAATCAATCAGTCAACTACTTTTGACCTCTTACATATAAGACTCATTCACTACTTCTGTCACCCAAAAAGCAAAACAAAACACATAATTCTTCTTTTTATACCAGTAAATATTTATTAGAAAGAGAAAGGTGCAAACCTAGTAGGAAGGTATACAACACAAAATCCTTGGAAACAATATAGATCAAAATCTTTAGGTTTTACAAACAGTAATAATACATAGCACTTCCTCACACACAAAACTCATATTTTGTGGCATCTTAGGCGTAATGGGAATATATTGTATACAATCATCTTTTATTGTCATCATTTAACAACAAAGGCAAACAACAAGGAAGACAAACTTACAGCAGCAGAAGAGCTAAGGCCTGAACTGTCCATACCTTCAGGACCAATTATATATCCGATGATACCCTGCAATACATGAAACAAATGACCTTGTGTATAACTATTTAATGAAAGATTGTATAGAATCATCAGACAAAGAAAAATGCCAATCAAATAGTTTGTAGCCAGACTTTGCACACGAATCTTCAAGATGGATGGTTGTCACCTAACAAGCATCACACCAAGTTTGTAATAAATTGAAGTCATAGATGGAAAAATGGAAGAAAGTCTGTCGATGGTGGACCTGAATAAATTTTGGTCGCAGCCAAATCACAATTCAATGCTTCATGCAACATGGACAATTCAAGAACCATATAAAGTTGCTTATTTGTCCAGTATATGTGGTGCGGCCTAAGATACCGTAAATTTATTCGTAATTCTTTAAGGTAGACCATCCCTGAAAATGTACACCTTGTAAAGCCCAGAAGGAGATAATAGCTACCATGTTAAGGGCCCTTTGTTGCTCATTGTTTATATCCAACCAAGAAATTTAATGAGCAATGGTAGAATGGAAAATCAAATAAAGAGGCATGTCTCAAGAAGTTAAGAAAAGAATAGCAAAAGGTAGCTTAGGCAACCCCAAGTAGCATAACAGTTAGGTGTTAGAACGAGCTGGCATCCTCTAGAGATCTGTTACATACTTGCTATACATTTATAATCATGTTTTTGAAATGAATGCAATCTCCACAACTAACTAATCCAAGATGTATAAAATTAGGACCATAAATCATACATCTGGAGCAAATCAAATTAATGTAACCGGAAGGAGTCTTCATATCAGTGAATGCAAGCTATGGAATTTGGCCATATTTCTTTTATTATAGTAAACCAAAACTGCGTGCAAAAGTGCTCAGAAATGCCTGCATGTCCAAGTAATATTAATCTTGTGACTTTGTCAATTCCTGATAATGCATACCTTGTCGAGCCCAGAAGGAGATAAAAGTGACTATATACTGAGAGTCCTTTGTCTAATTCTGCTTTATATCCAACTGGGAGATTTTAATGTGCAAGGGTAGAAAGATAATTCAAACAAAGAGGTGTGTCTTAAGAAGTTAATTTTTAAGCTACTTTAGTATCAGTCAATTTTTAAATAACTGAATGCAAACTATGGAGTTCTGCCATAATTATTCTTTTATTAACAAACCCAAAACAATTGTGAAAAATTGCTCAGAAATGCCTGCATGTCTAAGTAATATTAATCTTTTGACTCTGTCACTTCTCTATCATTCTTGAGGGGGGGAAAAGGACAGTGAAAAGTTATCATGGACCAATTAAGAACTGCAAAGAAATAATATGTTCAATAAACTTTTTTAAAAAAAAAAAATTTAAAAAAAAAATATATATATATATATATAGATAGATAGATATATACATAACTAATCACAAAAAATTGGAGAAGAAGGTCATTAAAGACATATCTCTAACCTGGACAATGGAGTTCTGCCTACTCTGTAATGCATATAAGGCTCCTCTTGCATAACTTCCCCAATCGCTTTCTTCATCTATTTTGGAAGCATCAGTTGCATTCTTCCAAGGGCTTTGAACTTCATCAACTCTATAAAACCAATAGTAAATCATCAAGTTCACCAAATGCCACATGATTACAGATTGTAATGCAAGTAAAACAATGACTTACTATTTGAAGAAAAATTCATACACAGAAAATACAAATACTCAAGAGACATAAGTTTGGCCGCTATTTTTATATCTTACTGAAGTAGATTCCTGTCAACTTCAGTAAAGTTAACAAATGTACAAAAATTATTTACTGTACTATGACTACAAAAGTAATAAATTCTTGGTACAAAGATGCAGTATATGGTGAAATGAGCTTTGCTTTCTTCCTCCTAATTTGTATTGCAATATTTTCTTTCAAGTATTCACTTCCACAAAAAAAAGTGACTAGTGTCTTCGTTTTCCTATCTATTTGTATCTCGAATCCTTTTCCTTCAATTGATTCCCTAAAACCCCAACTTGTAGCATTCAGATAGTCTTCCAAAACCCCCCTAATAATCTAACACCAAATGCCGCCCAGAATTCTCAGCTACATATTCTTCTACATCAACTGGCACATCACACTCTACGTACTTACCTAATCATTTCATTTCTAACTTATACACCCAACCCTACTGATGCAGGATCTTTGGAATTTAGAACTATAGATAGTTTTCTTGATGGTAAATTTGACTTGTGATTTAAGGCAAGGGATTTAGGAATGGTCAATTTGCAAAAAGATTGGAGCTTAAGGGCCTTTGTAATATTGGAATTAGGAATCTATTTTTCTGCAATTTACCATAACATACGTAAAGCTTTAGGTTGTTAGTATCTGGAAACTTGAACCAACTGCTCTTGTTTCTTTTTCAGGAAAAAAAAACCTAAACTTTAAAAAAATAGTGTACCCAAGTGATTACAAACCATCAGGCAAGCAAACAGGGTACCAGCACTGCTTTCCTCATCCACGTCTCAATTCATTAGTGTCATAGTGCTCACCCTTTTCAAACAACAAAAGCCTACTTAAGGGTTCAAGCTTCTCCACATTTGTAAAACTACAGGCTCCTCAACTCAATCCCTTGCTAAGTATTTGATAAGGCCTTGATGCCAACAGATATAACATGTCATCATGCAGCAAACTTTTACTCGACCTAACCTTATCAAGGTTTCAATATCTTTATTATATATAACCAAGTCATATGACCCCCAGTATTGCCAGTGAGGTATCCACACATGTGATGATTCAATCACTTATATTTCTAAGGTGCAGCATTGGAATGGATACATTTTCCATTTATCTATATAGAGTATAGTTTTGTTTCTGACACCGACTGACATTTGGTAACATTAGGAGAAGCAAACAGTTAATTGTCAACCATGTACTTCTGTCCTTGATATGTACAAATTCTACTCGCTGTACTCAGTTTATTGTTTTATGCAAAAATTATCATTAAGCTCAAATGAACAGACACTCTCTAACTAGAATGACAGTTTTTTTAATCAAAACTAGCAGAAGTTTACCCTCTCTTTTAAGAAATCACAGTTTTTGCCAGAAATTCTGAAGATAGCCAAAATTTGGTGCCTAGGACACACCACACCGAAGGCCTATACACCAAACCGAAGGCCTATGCACCTAATACTTGGCTATTCTTTAGTACATTCATAAAAACTGTTATTTTCTAAAAGGTGTAAATTTTTGCTAATTTTGATAAAACTTTGGTAACTCGGTAAGCATGAATTTGAAATAAATGAATGAAAGAATGCATAAAATTTAGAAATACCATGAGAAAAGACCCCACACCTGAACCTACATTCACCTTTAAACTGTCCTGAACGCAGTATAACCTACAGCAAGAGTTCAACGGCTCAGCAGGCAGATGACAGTGGAAGTAATAATCAAGAACAATTATGAGGAAATTAACTTTACAGTTTAACTTTCACAGTTTAGTTTATAAGTTTCTCTAGTATAAGTTTTTGTTCAGTGTTCCATGTTTCCAAAGCATTCGCAGAAGTTCAAGATTTCGTTCTTCATAGCAAACAATGATTCAGCTTCATGTCTGAGCAAACAAAATCATGCATCTGCTGATGAGATACTCTATGGATAATTCATAGTCCCAAAGCATTCAAAAAGCTTTCAGGAAGTATGCACAAATAGAACCTTGTACAAATCTTCAATCACAAATGGAACTTTTTCACTAAAGGGGCACTAAACAGAATAAACACATTTTAGTGGCCCTTTAGAGTTTGGTGCCCCTTTATTGTTTGTTAGTGTTCCTTTCGTGATAAAGTATGAAAATTTGTAAAAGGTTCTATTTGTCCATATTTCCCAAAATCTTAAGATATTATTTTTTTGATTGAGACTGCATCTTAATTAAGCTACATTCCCAGAGATTATATGTCTTCTTAGAAGTTCCTTTATTCTTGTTCATTCTATAACAGTGACAAAACAAAAACCACTGAAAATGCTTTATGCTTTGAAAGAAAATGATTAGTTGAACTCACTCTGCTATTACTTGTTAATCGGACCCGTGTTCCATACTAAATACTATGTAAAGTAACACTAACTGATCAAATTTGTACACCGTCACTCGGTTTCTAGACTCGTAAGGTTAAAGTACCGTATCCTATAGTTACCTGAGTGTCACCAGAAGGAACAAAACCTAAAAGTATTCCCTTGTTAATTGTCATAGCTGATACAGTCCCGCCCTGCAATTTAATATAAATGAATTTAATTTTGTAGTATTATCCAAAATTAATGAAAACAATAAAGTATGGTATCTCACAGAAAGCTTAATAAATTTAAACAATCAACTATAACATGCACGGGTTGTTGCATATGATTCTATGAACAGAGACTTGGAAAACAAAAGGTATTAATTAACAACGATAGAAAGCCTCAAAAAGCCTATGGAAACAAATTATTCTTGTTAGATGAAAACAAATCAATTTTAAAATCCTACTGAAAATTAGATCATCAAGAGGTCCACACGCACATATCATCGAAAGAAATAGGAGCTACCTAACACTAACCTGATGATCAATATGAGCTCCCAATGGACAAATCCGATAAGGAGAAACAACGACCCGAACATCTTCGCTACCTGTCCCAGCCATTTCTGAAACTATCTGTCGAATTCCATTTAACTGTGGGATACAAAAGAACATCTACATAAATATAATTACCATACAAAAGAACATTTACGATCACGGAAACATTGCAAAATGATAATACAGAGGCCAACGATAGAATCCAAAGAATTCCACCCACAGTGAAGAACAACTCCAAGGCAAAGTTTAATTAGCATTCAAAAATTTGTCCCTGCTTTTAAATAACCAATGCCAACCCAATTCTTGCTTCGAAAAGCTAGAAAATTTCAGCTAAGCAGTGGCTTGTTAACACTGAAATACAATTAAGCAAGTGACTTCAATTCAATAAAACAAATGCTCCAATTTTATGAGTTAAGCTAAGCAGTCGGCACTTTTTTTATTTTATTACAAGCGATATTACTACTATAAGTTATACTAAGGGGAGGGGGAGGGTTTCGAACCCGGAACGCATTGGGTTAAAAAGAGGAAGGCCCAATCCACCACTCGCGCAAAGCGGTCAGCTTTTAAGTTGTCATAGTTTCCATTGTGCATTTTCCATAAAAACTGACCACAATGCTGGCTGCTTCCTCCCAATAAACTAGAATGTGGATCAAAAATTGTATGAACCCTAATGAGATCTTAGAGGATCAAAGAGTACCTGAACTTCAGAAGGCCAAGACGATTCAGCCATCTTCCCAAATGATCTCTCAGAATCCAGCAATCCAATCCAATCGACCCTAAAGATGCAAATGCAGGACAGTTTTAAGCTTTAGATTTAGCATAAGAGATTTTTGGATCTCAGGGTGGGAGAGAGAGAGAGAGAGAGAGAGGAAATGATGTGAAATTGAAGAAAAATCATTGTTGGACAGTCAGTGTAGGCCTAGCGGCATATCCGCGGTTAAAACGTCACATCATCTGTTTTCCGGTCATTTACACGTATCCTTTTACAACTACCTATCTGTTTTGCAAGAAGCAGTTTTGTTTTTTGTTTATGCAACTCTTTTCTTTAATCATCCGGACTATCCAAGAGAATGAAAAATGAACCGTCTGCAACAATTTATATTAGTAGTGTGTTTGTATAAATTCTAAGTAGATATGGATTAGGATACTATCGTAAATTTAGTGATTCTATTTTATTAGGTATGTACTTACTTGAATATCAAGTTTATCTCTCATTGTGATTTGCTATAAATAAAGGCACTAGGCATGAGGAATATATACTACAATTCATCAACTTCTTCTCTCTTTCTCTCTTCTCTCTTTGCCGCACTCTCTCTCTAGTTTCTACCTTCTCTCTAAACTTAGGTTGCAACGCGTTATCAGTACACTCTTTTCGCTATGCTAAAGAGAATTATATCGGAGAGTTTAGGTCATTTTTAATCATGGTAAGTATTACGTTCAATAATTCTTATTTTGATTTATTTTTTTCTTTTATTAAATTAATATATTTGCTATTGATTCAAATTTTTTCCTTGTTATTTTATATTGAACGAGATTCAACGCATTGAAGATGGAAATCTGGAGTTGAAGGCAATTCTACTACAAATTGATCCACCATCATCATCTACAATCCAAGTACTTCTAAAACACGGCTTCAATTTCGATATTTTTTCAGCCTTGATTGCATGAACCTTCACCATGATGCATGAACCCAATTTTTATGCTTTTAAAAGAATTATAATCTTTTGCTTAAATTGTGTTCGCATTTAATTTAATATATCTGCTATATATTACTGTGTATTGATGATTGAACGAAAGAAAAAAAAAATTAGGGTTTCTTTTTTAATTAGAGCTTTATTGTACTTAGCTCGTTGAATTAGGCATGACATCTCCTTCGATCTTGATCGTTGGACAAGATATAATACTGCGCCTACACGTTAATACCAAATTGGTGTTAAAGATGACTTTTCGTTACTACGGTTTTGGGCTTATTTTATCCCTATACATCTCAGAATTAACCACAACCCCTTAGTTATTGGAATGATGCTTACCTTGTGGGATACGCTGACACAGACTATATGTCTTATTCGCACAAGGTACGTTTCCAAACGGATTATGTCTTTACCATTAGGAACACCGCAACATCTTGTAGGTCAACCAAATAGACCTTAGTTGCAATGTCTTTGAGCTCATCGCCATACACAAAGCCACACGTGTGCATGGGAGCATATTCGAAGCACTTACAATTTTCATCCTTCGTTGAGTCCCAGCGATGATCTATGAAGACAACGCTGCATGTAACAACCATACCATAACATGATACATCCAAAAAGTCAACACCAAGCATATTGCGTTTACATCACATCAGCATGAGCATCAGAAAATTGAAGTCAAGCAGATTCGATTCGAAGACAACCTTGTCAACCTCTTCACAAAGTCACCGTCGAAGTCAACCTTTCAAGAACTTGTTCGAAGATTTGTTATGCGCAAATTTTTTCATTTGCAACGCCTGTAGTTCTCAAGGAGAGTTTTGTCGAACTCAAGGGGAGTATCCTAAAGTATACTCACTTGACCTTAATGTACTTTTTTTTCCTACGATCAATATCATTTTTCCCATTGGGTTTTTGTTGCTTGACAAGGTTTTGATGAGCCACCCACATCGGGATGGTCATACCCTTGTGTGTTTTTTACTACTTACATCATGAAGATGTTAAGTATCGACATTGCATTAACTCACTTTTTCCTCCTTAGACTATAGGTTTTGTCTCATCTTGGGTTTTACTATAGCTAGGTTTTGGTGAAACTTACGTTTATGTGCAAATCCCTATATGAGATTTGTGTGTTCTCTATCATGCCTACGAGACGACTTCATCAACTATCTATACATTATCTTGAAGATCTGATACGATATACTTGAGTATTTACACACTCAAGAGGGAGTGTTACAATTCATATTGGAATAGTGTGATTGTGTAAATCCTAGGCATATATGAATTAGAATACTATTATAAATCTAGTGATTTTATTCTATTAGGTATGTACTTACTTGGAGATCAAGTTTATCTCTCCTTGTGGTTTACTATAAATAAAGGCATTAGGCATGAGGAATATATACTACAATTCCTTACACCCTTCTCTATTTCTCTCTTCTCTCTTTGCCGCACCCTCTCTCTACCGTCTCTCTAAATTTAGGTCACAACACCGTCAAGATTAAATTGAGAAAATACTATTTATTATCACCCGACAATCTAATGGATAAAAAGTCCGACTGCCCACTAGTCCGGACTATTAAAGATAAACCATTTTTTTATGAGTAGTTCTATTTTATTACAGTAAAACCTCTATAAAGTCATAAAGTTGGGACCAAACCAATTTTATAAGGTTACTACTTAATAGAGGTGTAGTTAAAAAATATTATTTATTGACTTATTTATCCTTAATGAATGTTGTATTACCTAAATATGATTCATTGGGTACCAAGTATATTTTATTTCTTACACATATGTACCCGCAGGTTCAAAGATATGACATTAATTCTAAAAACTAAAGCATTATCCCAAACAACTTTAGAGAAATATTTTAGTTTATCTTAAACTTTAATATGTGATATTGTATATTTTTGTATTCATTGACAATTATTACTATGTGAATGTGTGTTTCCTTAAGATGCTACCAAGAAAAATTATAACTTATTACAATGTGAAGTTTATTTTTACACATAACTGGTCTCAAGTTGGGACTGGAATTTTTTATGACTTTAAGGATGTTATTCTTTTACGGAGAATTACTTTAGAGAGATTTTACTATATGTGTTTTTGTACAAAAAACAGCTTGCACGAAGTACTTTCAAAAAATGATTTTATAATTTAAAAGTGTTTGTAGTTTTCATAAAGCGGCTTTAGAGTTTCTTTTTATCCAATGATATTCTACTCTTAGGATGTGAGAATTTGGGGACTGGCTACAGTGCTTGCAAGCATTGAATGCTTACACCGATCTCACTCTCCATCTCCCCTTCTCTCCTCTCTCCTCCCTTCTTTTAACGGTGAGATTGGTGTGAGCATCCAATGCTTGCGAGCACCGTAGTCTACTCCGAGAATTTGAGCTAAACTACACAATATCGCTTGTGTCTGCTACCCACTCAAAGAGCGAATCACTCCTCTTCAGTTGAAGGCGTGTGAAACCAATACTTTGGTTCCAGCTTTGGATTAATGTCTTGATTTGCCGGAGTTGGAATTTTGTTCTACCTACCCCTGGGTGGGGAATAAAGTTGATAGGTTGATTGGTGGTAATTTTGAGTTTTGTAGATTATATGCTTTGGGTGAGCAATGTCTATTTTGCGGTATTTATTTGTAAATACTACAATTATTCATGCTATGTTTGCATGAGTGACGTCTTATTTTATTTGTATACTAATTTTTTTCATGGCTTATTGTAATCATACTTGTCCTTTTAGACTTTGTTATATGAAGTAATCAACCATAACAAAATGAATTTTTTTTCATAAACATGAACATAAAAAAATAAAAGTCCATTGAGCTTGGAATAATCTACACCCATGCTCCAGCTAGGCCTCCAAACAAAACACATTACCAAAAACAATCAAAATCAAAAGCAATTGCAGATGAGGGTTTCACGACAAAAAGCAATAATGTTTATACACTCTTGTGCGAATTCAATTCTCACTTATTTCTCTTTCCGTATTAACATTCAATACTCACTATCGCTCTAATAAATAAAAAATTCAGAAGCAATTAAAAGAAAATTAATAATCGGAACTCTGGTGTTGGAAACTTGGAATTTAAAAATCAGAAGCTATTAAATAAGAAAAATATCTGTTAATTAAATTAATTAATGAAGATAATTCAAAAGGGCAAATTAGTCAATTCGAAAAAACAAAAACACAATCATTCCAAATCACGGACTCCATTTCCACACTTAAAAAGTGATTCAATTTCTTTCCACTTCCTCTCTCTCCCAAATCCATCCAACTATATCACACAGCGCTATCGCTGTCTCTCTCTCTCTCTCTCTCTCCTCCGCTCTGCAACAATGGCGACCGCCATGAAGAAGGTCGAGAAGATCCGCCAAATAGTGCGCCTCAAGCAGCTCGTGATGCGCTGGAAGCTCACGAGCCTCCGCCGCCGCTCCGTCCTCTCCTACGACGACTCCGACGCCCTCCCTCCCGGCTCGAACCGGCGCATTCCCTCCGGATTCTTGGCGGTCTACGTCGGACCGGAGCGAATCCGGTTCGTGATCCCGGCCCGGTTCGTGAACCTCCCGGTTTTCGTCGGACTGCTGAAGAAGGCCGAAGAGGAGTTCGGATTCCAGTGCATCGGCGGCCTGGTCTTGCCCTGCGAGGTCGTGTATTTCAAGGAGATCTTGAGGTTTCTGGAGAGGGACGAGAGCAGGTTTGGACGGCTGGGATTGGACGAGTTCTTGAAGATGGTATCTGAAGTGGGTTTCGTCGATTCGTGCAAGGACTCGGCGACAAATGGTGCTGCGAAGAATTCGGGTTGCCATGCCTTCACTCCTCTGCTGCAGAGAGCGAGTGGCTGATCGAGTAAAGTTTTTTTCTAGATCTCGTTAGGACCTAAATCTAAATGTCTCTAATGCCTTTGGTTTTTTTGGGAAAAGGTTTTTAGTGATTAGGGGGAATTGTAAATGGAGATTGGCAGGGGAGCCAATGTGATGCGTTTTGATTGGGTGTTTTTTTAACTTTTTTTGGGTAGGGATTTTTGGTTCAGAGCCATCCACGAAAACCCATCTCTGAAATTGTAGTGCTTTGCTTTGATGGGATTTCAATGAGATGTAGTTGTTGAACTCCTCTCTGTTTTTTTGGGGTTTCTTCTCTTTTTTTTTTTTTTGAGGCATCAAGTTGTTTCAGTGATGCTGTTAGTTGATGATGATGATGAAACTTAGGAGTTATGTTTAGCAAGGATTTGAAATTTCTTGGCAATTAATGGAATTTTTAACATTAATGTTCACTAATCTTGTGTTCTGTCTATCTATATATGCTTTCAACTTATGATTATTGGAATGTTTACTTGTTAATTAAAAAGCTCCAATGTTATTTCATTAGACATTAACTACTTTGTTTTTGTCTACAATATTGCAAGTGTTTTTATTCTAATCTAATGTAAAAGTTGTGAGAATTGGGGATTTGTTTTTGTCTACAATTTTGCAATTGTTCCGAGCGATATTCTAATCTAATAGAAAAGTTACGAAGATTTGGAATTCAAACTTGATTGCAGACAACTCTAGCCAACTTGACGCCGCAAGTGCTGCACACTTTGCAATTTTAGTAAACATTTGATTGTGACCCATCTCAATTCAATTCCTTTCAAATTGGTTAGTTTATCATGTTTGGAGTTAATTTCTTTTCCTAAATTAAATTTATTAAATTTTGATGTAGATCGAGTTTGCTAAGGAAGTAGGCGGGGTAGGTCTCAAAATTCAACCATTAACCCATGTAGCATGTAGGATTAAAGGTCACTGCAACTGATTTTGGAAAGATTCTGAAAATATTATATAGTCTAAATCCAAAGCATATATATAATATCAATAATCCCATTGGCTTTAGCTAAGCATATATATAATAATCAATAATCTCATTGGCTTTAGCTGTGTCTAGTTGCTATGATTTTTGGTGGTGCTGATAAAGGTACAGTCATGATTTTGGAAGTTATTGGCACACAAGTTAGGAATTTCCGTTGTCACTCAAAAGTTAACATGTAACGTTGATAATTATATTACATTTTTAATGAAAGACTTGTGCTTTTGAAAAGATGTTTACAAGAAACAGAAAATTATGCAGCATGACAATGGACTCTCATGGGTTTTCAAAACTTTGATATCCATTTACAATTTTTTTAATAGTACTAAATATTGAATGGTACGAAAAATAAATTATTAAATTTGAAAATAAAAAATTTAAACAATTGTAAAAATCAAATTTAACGTCTAATACAATTATAATACTCTTGTTACATAGCATTAAAATCACAGCTCTTAATTTATAGCATGTTGATATATATAAGCAATATCCGTGGTTATTGATTTGTTTATGAATACTGAATATCTTTTTTCTTTTTTTTTTCCTCCTGCACTTTGAATATTTTTCTGTTCATTTTCTTAGTAATCCGTGCTTGTATTTGAATAACCTAGTCGTTTTACCGGTCAAAAGTATAGAAGTCCTGTGCCATGTCGTCCATTAATTATAGTTGACTTGATGGATGTGTTTGGTTGTGCTACTTCATGCTTGAGTGTTGATATATTACCTGCATGAAACATGAAAATAACTTGGCTGCTTACAATTTAGTAGGAATTCTTGCTGAATATTTAATTTTATGTGAATATGTGTTTAAGTTTTAATTAAAAAAATTAAAATATGAATACGTGTTCACACGAAAATGAGTATAAGTAGGAGTGGCTACTGAATTGTCAGCAGCCAAGCTTTGTTCATGAAACATTTCGACCAAGAAAAAAACTACCTGCATCAGCATGGAACATTCTTCTCCTCAGGTAGGACCAAAAATATAAAGAAGTTGACACATGATTGCATTATTTGTCCAATGTATTGATGAAATTTTCTGCGGAAGGTACTATGAATGAGAAATAATTTAACATTAAAAATAGGTATATCTCGTGTAACTAAGAATCTCATTTTAATAGAGATAAGGATAAATAATTACTTCTCTCATGAGAAAAATCTCCAGTTGTACATAAGAATAAATAATTATCGGGTCTCTTATCACAAGAATCTCCAGTTGAATAGGGATAAAGTTTAATCAAATTGGTTATAAGGACTCTGCGTAAAAGTTGATGATTCACCATAATATTCTCCAGTTGTAAGAAAAAACATTTAACATGATTAGACTGTGCATAAAATACGAAATTCGGTTAAACATAATTTCTTTGGAACATAACCCTAAAACAAGGGCAAATACAAAAGTAAAACAGAGGAGTGCAAAACCGTTGAAATTCAAGTAGACTATAGTTAAAATAATTTCTTTGGAACATAACCCTAAAATAGGGCATATACAAAGTGTATTCCTTGTAAATTTTGTTGTACAAACCAAATCCTATATGATCCTGTATATATATAGTTCTTTTAATTTTCAGAGTGCTCCCAAATCTTATATGGCTTGAGATCATACAAATTCATGACAAGAACTAATTAATAGAAAGCCCAGATTAAAAGAAACAAAAAAGAGAGAGAGAAAAAAAAAATTTAGCACAAGAAAGAGCGAGGGTTTTGGTCTCGAGGTTGTTGCGAAACGTTCGGATTCGCATACTGTACTAATTGCGGCCATATTTGATTCTGCGATCTCTATGTTTTGGATTTGATTTTTTCTGCAAATGAGGATAAAGAAGAAGGTGAAGGAGTTTCAGTTCACCTGCAAATTTGAGATTGGGAGAGAGGGGAAGGATGAGAGAGTGCGAGAAGGAGAAAAATGATTTTCAGAAGGTTGAGACTAATTTGACCATGAATGTTAGGTCATTAAAGGTTGCTTCAAGGTATTTGTCCACGTCATTTAAAAAAAAATTTGACGATGAATGCCACGTAGACACTTGACGGTTTTCCTAACTTGGGACCTAACGAAAGTAATATTTCCTACACGTTGGATACTCTTTTGAAATGTTTGAAAAAATTGAGATTAATTTGGAATCATGCCAAAAAATTGGAGAGTTTTAGGTACTTAATTCTAAAATTTTTAAAGATGATTTTTCGACTTGATATAATGCATGAATTGCAAGGAAATATTGGAGTAGGCTACGGTGCTCGCAAGCATTAGATGCTTGCACCGATCTCACCGTTAAAAGGAGGGAGGAGAGAGAAGAGAGGGAGGGGAAGGAGGGTGAGATCGGTGTAAGCATTCAATGCTTGCGAGCACTGTAGCCAATTCCGGAAATATTATATGAACTACTTTTTACATAAAATTAATACATGCAACAAAAAATAGTGATGTAGGACTGCGTAATATAAAAATGCCCTTTTGAAATAATTAAGATTTAAGCCCTCAATTAAGATTTAAGGGGAGAGGGGCAAAATGGTGATTAGAAAGATGAATTTATTCATTTTTAATTGTGAAAGAGTTGCAGATGGAGACAGACAGAGTGACCGAGGACGATGATATGATATGATTACTGAAAACTCCACATGGACTAGTAGTGGCTACGGAGACGTGCTACGGACAGATTTTTCAAAACTAAAAAGCAAAATTTCCCGAAGCTTTCGAATCGTACGGCAAATTTTTGCCCACCACCCCCCAAAAAAGCCCTACTCATCGCTTTTATCTCCAACGATTTTATATTATCCTGCCCACTGCACTACCTTAAAATATATAATGAAATTGTTTGTTAGACGTAATTAAGTTGTTTAGAACAATGTATTTTTATTTTTTTATTTAAATTCAAACTAAAAAAAGTATGAAGAACGGTTTACTTTTTTATTCAAATTTGAACTAAAATAGAATGAAGAACGGTTAACAAAATATATTCTCTTTGGGCTATTTGGTAATTATTTTGAAAAGTGAAAATAAAAAACCAAAAACTGAAAGCGAAATTTTGAAATGATTCTCACTTTTTCATCTTAAATTTAGTAATTTAAACGAAAAATTATATCACAGTTTACAACTACAAAACACATGATACAAGCTAACCTAGTAAATAATCTCATCTTCTTAATTATTGTTATCAATAGTTATTTTTGAAATTTGAACTCATGAACAGAACTCTAAAAGCTAAAACAGTTAACCAATTAGATGATCATCTCATCCTCAACCAACTTTACTCCTTGAAATTAATTAAATTTAAAACTACCAAACAAAGTTTGACCACATGACTTTAGTGCATATATATTATATAGTTGCTGTGAAATTCAAAATCTCCAAATATTATTTATGGTAATCATCTGAAAAACAAGCCACCAAATGTGCACATGGGAATGGGGAATTAGGAGGATCATCTGAAAAACAACCCGTGATTTTCTCAAATTAAATATTGTTTTCACCTCAAAATTAAATATTGTTTTCACCTCAAAATTAAATATTGTTTTTGTAATGGAAAATACTTGTTTTGCCGCTACAGTCCACACTCCACGGCCCTCTATTTTCAAGAGGAAAAGATGCCGTGTCAGTCTGTGCACCAAAGAACTGAGATTCCAGTACTGACTTGTCAATTTGGCCGTTTTTATCGTTAGATGTACAAGACAATCGATTCCAACACATCCACGAAAAGAACTGAGATTCCGATATTGGGCTGTTTCTCCGATAAGGGGGAAGATAATGGCTTACCCCCTATTTCTGTCGACCCCCAAATTTTTCGACGTTTCGTCAGATATATTGACCGATTTTGTCAATATTGCAATCACTGGTTAGGGTTCCATGAATTATTTCTAACATTTCAAGAATAAAGAAACTTAAATAGTAAATAAACAAGTGTGTGCAAAAAAATAAAACGGATATACGAAAATCACTTTCTTTCAACGAATTATGCATGGAATATCTATTATCGTTCTGTTTTATGACAATACTACAAAATACTTGCTAAGAAGTTGTTGAACTTGCTTTCGACTATATAAACGATACTTAGGTCATCTCCAATGATAGAGTGTATCACTCATTAGAGCAAGTCTAACGGGAACAATCTAGCCTAGTCCTGATAGGATTCTAGCCTAAAATTGGTTTTTTCAATTTCTAATGGTGGCAGTCCAGGCAAGGCAAGATAATGCCCGGGCAAGCTCGGAGGCCAAACTAGACCCTTCCTATCCCCAACCTAGGTAGCATGGACCCCACAATGAATTGTAAAAAATAAAAAGAGCTACAACACTTCTGAATTTTATTCATCTCTCCAATCACAAGCGGCCGTGTGGAGAAATCCCTGACAGTTGTAGCTTTTGATGGAAGAAACACCTCATCCTTGGATGAAAAAAATGGTGAGATATGGAACAAAATGCACATCATCTAATGACATCTAAAGCTAAAGATAAGAAGTCTCATGTAAAATATTTAATCGAAAATTTGGAGAGTTTCTCACGAATTGACACGTATCTCTCGAAAATCATATTTAAAAAATGATTAAGAAACAATCATGATACAAGTATCACATTGAAAAAATCTAATAAAATTTTTAGAGAGTTACTCACAAATCGACACGTGTCATCAAATGTTACTTGAAAAATGATTAAGATTCAGTATTATTTGAAAATCTTGCGAAATGTTTATCAACATACACTTGTCCTATCCAAAAATTTTCATAAAATAGATACTTTCTATATCCAGTGGCGAAGCTACATAGGAGCGAAGGGGGGCGGTTGCCCCTCCGCTCGCCGGGAAAGAAGGCAAGAGTGGACCGTTGAACCCCCCTGGAGGCTGGAGTCCCTGGTTCGGCCGGAAAGCTTGCAACACCGCAAGCAGTGCGGTGGTTTTGAAACCAGTGGGATTTTATTTTTTTAAATCCAGGCCAAAACGACGTCGTTTTGGGCCTGGTTAAAAAAAATAAAATTTTTTAAAAACAAAACGGCACCGTTTTGTTTAATGAAATAAAAAAAATTTTTAAAACGGGGACCACTGGTCCCATCCTCCAAATTGCAATCCCACTTCCCAGGTTCCCTTTTTTCCCAATCCCATATACAGGATACAGATCCCGTTTCCCCAGGGCAGCTACTCCAAATTTCAATTAAGGTAAAATTTTAATTTACTTCAAACCCTAATTGATTATTGAATACAAACTTTTATTTAATTGATGTAGGATTACAGGGTTATACATTATATGATTGTTGATTATAGATTATTTATGTGAATACTATTATACTACAAATTTCAATTAAGGTAAAATTTTAACTTGCATTCTTTTAAGTTCGCCCCTCCCTCTGAGAAATCATAGCTTCGCCACTGTCTATATCCATCTTTAAAAAAAAAAAAGTTGTTCCAAATGTTATATGTAAATAGGGTATAGATAATAGTTTAACTTAACAATACATAAGAGTTTTTTTTTTTATAAAGTAAATAAGCCACAAGTACAAGCCACAAGAACCCAAAGCTTGCGAGTAGAGCCAGAAAAATCAGCAATAAAAGTCTTAGAAAAAATCTATAAGATGGACTCCACCACAACCGACAAATGACGAAAGAGAGCCAGTAACCACTGCCATAAAGCTAAAGTCCAAGGGCATTCCAAAAAAAATATGTGAAAGAGACTCAGAAGCCGAATTGTACATTAAACAACACGAAACCAGTGTAATACCCATGCGCTGAAGAAACGAATCAGTGAAGAGCCGTCCTTGCAAAACCTTCTAAACAAGTAGACTTTTGTGAGGTTGAATTCGTTAAGACCAAATTACCTTTCCCCAAGACTCATGAATATCAAAATTAAGCAAATGAGAGTAGGCCTTTTTCACTTAGAAGAGACCAGAAGAAGAGCCTGACTAGCATAAGAAGTTTGTAGATGCCTGTAAAGGGAGAGGTGTAACACTAATTGAAGCAGCCACCTCAGGAAAAACATTAGAGAGAGCGATAGGCAAATCCCAATGACAACCACTAAAAAATCCCTGATAGGAGCATTAATAGTGTGAGCTAGCATATTTGGAATATCAAGATAAGAAATAAAAGGCCTACTCAACCAAGTATTCAACCAACAATAAATTTGAGAGCCGTCTCCAATAACCCATGTTGAATTCGACAAGATAATGGAGAGAACCTTTTTAAAACCAAGCCAAACAAAAGATTTTTTGTACGTGGATAAGGGAACTAAACCTCGACGCATGAAATGAGCATGCATAAAAACCGCCATCAAAGAAGATGAAGCGAGTATATCCTAACAACGTTTCAAAAGAAGAGAACGATTCAAAATTGAAAAATCTTTCAATCCTAAACCTCCAAAGTGTTTTGGGCGACAACAAACCTGCCAAGAGACAAGAGGAACGCCACGCGAGTCGGGATCACCTGACCATAAAAAATTTCTTACCTAACGTTGAACCTTATTCAAGAGGAGGCGCGACTAAGCATAAATCTGAAAACTATGAATGAGAAAGCTCTGAATGACATAAGTGATCAACTCTAAACACCCTGCTTGAGAAAGCATATGACCCTTCCAAGCTGAAAGTTTACACTTAATCTTATTTGCAATCTCTTGAAAATGACTGCGCAGGGGACGACCCTGAAAAATTGAAACCCTTAAATATTTAAAAGGTATTGAACCCAAGCCAATTCCAAGTAAATTAACTATAGATCTATGTCTAGATTGCGCACATTTTCCCAAGAAGCTTAAGGATTTTAATTTATTAACTAGCTGACCTGAGTTAAGCCCGTAGTCAACAATAAAACGCATCGGATGACGAAGATTACCATGAGTACCTTGTATGAAGATCATAATGTCATCCGCAAAATAAACATGAGAAGGGGTAGAAATATCATGTTCAGCATGCATAGGAAGAAGTGACCAATGAAGATAAACTACAACTAAGAACCTTTTCTGCCAAACAAAATAAAAGGGGAGAAAGCGGATCCCCTTGGCGAACTCTTCTCGAGCAGGAGAAGAAACCTGAAACTTGGCCATTGATTAAAATAGATAGGTGCCTCGAGCGAAGAAGCTCTTCAATCCAGTTAGCGAAAACATGAGAAAACCCAAAAGCTATCAGGACCCGTAACAAAAAAAAACCAATCCAAGGTGTCAAAAGCTTTCCGAATGTCTAACTTTATGGCCACATTACTCCCCACACATTTCTTATCAAGAATATTCATACATTCAGAAGTAAGACTAGTTGCATAAAAAATGGAACGACCTTGAAGAAAAACGTGTTGCTGAGGTGAGACAATCCTAGATGAGATTGGCCTCAGTATGTCAGTAAGAATGCGAGTGATAATTTTGTAAACAAAATTGGCCAATGCAATAGGGTGGAGCTGCGAAACTGAATCTGCACAAGAAACTTTAGGAATAAGAAACACCAAATTAAAATTGAAATGAAGAGGAATTCTGCCATCAACAAAATTTTTTTGGATAGCTAGAACCACATCAGGACAAGCAATACTCCAACATGAAACAAAAAAGCAATCACTATACCCATCTGGCCCTGGGGAACTAGAAGAATCCGTACTCTTCACTACAGAATACACCTTCTCGTCTGCCGTGACCAAAGAGGGAATCACTCTTTCAACAATCCCAGAATTCACCGTTTCATCAACTAGAGAGAACAAATTCTTGTAGTGCGACACAATGTGATCTTGAATAGCCACTGGATTTTCCAAGCGTTGTGAACCATCTTAAAGTGAAACTAAAGACTGCTCATGCTTTTTGAACTTCACCATTGAATGAAAAAAAATTTGAATTTAAATCACCTAATGACAACCAGAGAACCCGAGACTTGTCTTTCAGAAAAATTTCTTGTAACCTTAAAGCCTCATGAATTGCATCTTGAGCTAAAGATTCCCTAGCAAAATGATCATCAGATGGATCGAGAGAAGAAATTTCCTCTTGTACCAAATCCAAATTGCACAACGAATTATCCACGAAGGAGTTGACATCACCAAAAGAAGACCAATTTCATGTTCGAAGTTTAGCTTTGAGTACATGCAGCTTGGCAGAAAGAGTAGACTTAGGGCAACCATGAAAGTGGAGACTAGCCCAAGTATTCAAAGCCAACGGTAAACTCAGAGCTTTCTAACCACATCTTTTGAAAACGAAAAGGAATTTAACCCCAAATACATAAGAGTTAAATGTGTGTGTTGTAACATTCTTTCCCAATATACTAAAAAGTAATAAAATATTTAGAAGGTTAAAATATCGTCTTGCATAACTACCAACTGAAGATGGAAAAATTTAGTGTTGCTCTATTCTTTAGAAAGTTACATTTTAAAGGGCTAAAAAATAGCACTGGGCCATGTTTAGCCCTCAACTGGAGATGCCTATGTTTGATAAGTATTTTGGTTTTCAGTTTTTAAAAACTGAACATATGAAACTTGTTTGGTAATTGTTTTTAGTTTAAACTGAAAATTGTTTGGTAGCTGCTTTCAGCTTTCAATTTTCGTTTTATGTAAAACATGGGAATGAATATTTTTTGGGTCAAATTGTGAAGTGGTAATAAAATGAATATGCATGTGACAAAGAGTTTGTAGCATTTGTGGTTTGAACTATAGGTTCATCAACAACATTCAATATTGGAATTGCCTGTTTCTAGTTTGGGCAACCATTTACTTTCTTGACATTAAGGGGAAAAAATCTATGATGCTCCAAAGTACACGATACCCTGTAATTTTTAACCGTTAGATCTTGATTTTTGTGTTTTTGACCAAATATATAACAATTAAAACACATGGAGTATATGAGACTATGGAGCACCGTAAAAAATCCCTTGGGCTGTTATTATCATACTCTTTGATGATATGAGTAACTATTAGGGGTGCAATTTGGGTTGGCCCAACCTGAACCCGCCCATGTCCAACCCAACTTTAAACTCGAACAAACGGGTTTTTTCTTAGTTATAACCCTCTTGAACCTAACCCAATTTCAATCCGTTCATTGATTGGGTTGGGTTTATCCTTTGCCCGCCCATCCTCAACACAACCCAACCCGATTAATCAAACCGAATTCAATCCGATGTAACCCGCATCAACTAATGCTCATATTACACCAAGTGGGCCACGTCCAACAACCAATAACACCCTTTATAATATATATTTTTTAAATAAAACATCCTTTATAATATTACTTAACCTTTTAATGAATTAAGGGCTATGATTAGTCAGGCCAAATTTGTTGTTTCTAAACCCTAAAGCTTTATATTAAATCGTTAGTCTCTAAACCCTAAGTCTTTGTGTCTCGAAGGAATTCGCACAACAGCTCAGTGACTCAGTCTCTCTACCTTTGTCATCCAGCCTAAACAAACAACAATAAGCTTTTTCTTCCTGATCAATGGACCTATTGGTTTAATCATATTGTTATATAATATAATATAAACTAAAAATTTGATTTGGGAGCTCTTTTGAATGCATATCACGTGAAAGTGAAGAAAGAACTATAAGAAAGAAAAGCATTCTAGGTATATCATGCATGCACATGTGATAGAATCTACTACTTAGTTTTTCATATATGATTATACAAAACTGAATCTACTACTTTATAACGAATATCAATTTGTGGAATTGAATTTAAGTTTTGATTTATTTATGATATTGAAATTAACTAGGTTTTATGCTATTTGGCTTAATTTTTTAAGAATTCTTGCAAACTAAGTTGTTACAGAATTAAACTTGAAAAAGTTGGACAACTTGAACCCAACCCGAGCCCGAATGAATCCGAATGAAACCCAATCCGAACTCGAGCCCGAATTGTAGAGGTTGGGTTGACCTTCTAACCAGCCTAACCCGCCCGAGTTGCACCCCTAGTAGCTATTATGAACACTATAATTATCATTGATTATCATCAATTTTTTATCTCACAATTCTCATGTGCTTACGCATGCCTCTTTTTATGTAAAAATATCATTGCTTTGAGTATCCAAATCTCTTCTGGGGCTTTCATTATTTGATCATAACTTCCTATGAAGTGTTATTTTGAAAATGATTTGAACTTCTAAATCTCTAGTTTTTGGGAGTTCATATTTTGAAACCTATAGATTTGTAATACTTCATGCATGCAAGAGATTAGTCAATATTAATTTACGACATTCTTCTAAAACTTCCATTTCTCACCCTAACAAAGTGACAATATGCAAACATGCAGTATAGTACGAGCACAACCGAAGGTAAATTTGAATTTCCACCTTACATTTATGATCCATTTGTAAATTACTCCAATGCAATAGCTACAAAATTTGTAAATGTGAAACTAGTTTTAGATCTCTCCCTCTCTCAACCGATCTGCATGCATTATGTTTATTTTGTGTTTTTCATGTTAAAATTGTGGAAGATTTTTATGTGTTGTTTTAAATACACTCATCCCCCTTCCATGTCGATGCCTCAAAATCATGACATATTGACCAAAATATCGGCGATAATGTCGATTTTTAAAGCACTAATCAGGGTAGTTTTGCAGGTATTATATTTTGTTAACTTTATATGCTCTTTGACATACCGACTTGAATGTTCATGTGGACACTCAAAAATTGAGGAGTGTTGGCCGACACCCCGTGAGGTGACGAAAATCATTTGAAAGAATAAGGGTAATTTAAAGTAAGAAATAGAAATTTGAATAAAATAAAGGTCAGTGCGCAGGAATGTGTGTGAACCCAATGAAATAATAACAGAGTAACTAACTTTACAGAGTGGAAGGTACTAAAGTAACTAAGATTACTAAGAAGGATTCCCTATACTGAAGGGGAATCATGACACTGCGTCACGACGTTCGGAGCTCCAAAGCTTACTAAGACCTGGAGGGGCGCAAAACTGAAAGGTGTGAGTGGGCAAAAACAATAATTTTCTAAAACTTTGCTTTTCCGAAAATACTAACTCCTCGCTGTAAAAACCCGTAATAATTATGAAAACCATACTACATAGTAGTTATGAAAAACAACGTAAATGAGGAAAGTAAGTTATTTTCCAAAATGGGTAAATAACCACAAACTTCAATATAAAAATTCTTTCAGTAGAAATCAACACGTGGAAATCAATACGGGAAATCCAAAATATAACACAAGGCTCATGGCATCAGTGAAAGCATGTATATCATAAAATCACAGATAAACAACATGATATGCTTAGTAGGTGATGCAAACACACAAGCTCATGCAGAGATATTCTGCCATGAACAGGCTATGTGTAATAATCTAACACGTTTAAAACGTGTAATATGTCAAATTGAAGCTTAGGAAGAGAGGGACTCGATTTTACCTAAAAGAAGTTCGATTGGTGGCCGAAGATGGCTGGAAAGTGGAAGGAAAGCCACGGCCCGAAAATGGCGATTTCCAATCTTCGATTTCCAAGCTGAAATCGAGCATGCAAGGCTTGGGAAATATTCTAGGACTCACAAGGAGTCGATTGGTGGTCACCACGAGACCGATCGTGGCTAGTATCGCCGGAAAATTCATTGGAGAATTTTGCTCCGTGTCGGAGCTTCTCGAAACGGTGGTGGTTGTCGAGCTTTTTAGGAAACAAAGGTTAGGGATGGGTTAACCATGGAGAGGGGATCACGGTGATGGTGGTTTGGGGGCTTGGTTTGCTGGGGAAAGGTGGCAGAGCCACCGAGGTTTGGCTCGGTCGGAGAAAAGAATGAGAGAGAGTGTGGGTGAGGGAGGATTGCAGAGAGGGAGAGTGAAGGAGAGCACGAGGAAGAAATGGTCTCACTGGGCCCAAAGCCCAAACTACAAAAATACGGTTCCCGTAAAAATGACGAGAATGCCCTGAAAATTAACGTTCCGTAAAACCTTTGTTTGAACTCTGAATTTTGTTCCGTTCGCGTCCACGAGCTCGTATAGACGAGTACAACAAGAAGAAGCTAAGAAAAAGGGTTGTACGTGTCATGACAAAAAAGTCAACAAAAGTCAACTATTGCCCAACTAGGGGCATTTTGGTCATATCACACATTCAGGAAATAAAATACTATAAATTCCGAGACGGGCTGTATCACTCTTCATAAACCGTAACCCAATATAAAAAAAGAAATTTCTCTGCCTAAGCAAGTAGCTTAAATATCAACGATGGTGCATGCATGGTGTGTGAGCACGATTTTGCTTTCTTATCTGTTTTCTTAATCTCTCCTGTAAATTGGCTTGAATGCAGGGTTATTTGTACTTTTATTTTTTCGAGCATAATTAAATATCAGGTGCCATTGATTATGTCATTGTTGTATTTATTCATGCTATTGGAATGTATCTGAATTCTACTCTCATGATATACTTGTGTTCGCTGTTGTTTGTGAAGATTAATTATTAACGGTTTAAATGTGGTAGAGATGGTGATGGGTTTGTTTTAATGGGTTGTATGTTTTTTGTAGATCTCCATCTACATATAAAGAAGTCGTTGAGATGGCAGCATCAACAATTGGGGGTACAAAAACTACTAATTCAAATAAAAAAAATTTTATTGAAAGGCAGCTTTAAAGACTTCACATACCCTAAAGATTTTTCAACAGTGAGGAGTTGGAGGGCAACAAGATTTAGCAGATTTCAGGGACATGTTGAAGGACAACATACTTGAGCCGGGCGTTGCTTGGTTTGATCGTGATTTCTTATGGAATTATTTTGATTCTACTGATCAATATGGGTACGTACATAAGAATGATGTGCTTCTTAATAATGTTTAGAATCTAAATATCTTACGTACCTATATCGATCACTAGAATCAAAATAATTCATAAAAAAATCACGATCAAACCACGTAACTCTAGGCTCAAATATGTTATACTTCAACATGTCCCTGAAATATGCTAAGTCTTGGAGCCTCCAACTCCTCACTGTTGAAAAATCGTTAGGGTTTGCGAGGTCTTTAAAGCTGCCTTCAACATTAATAGTTTTGATTTGATTCGAAACAATAACATAATTGCACATTTCACGCAAACTCCTGTGAAAACATTTACAATAATGTATATATCTTATTGCACCTACAAGGTTCCTACAATATCACACATTACAAATTTATAATTTCTAATTGATCTCTTGATTTCTCTTAAATTTATAATTTCGTTGGGTCTGTTTTGTTCTTCAATAATGGTACCAAATCGTTGGATCTATTTCTTTCTCCTTGATTTCTGGTTGCGTTTCTGAAATTATAATTCCAGTTTTTAGTTTACTAAAGTTTCAATTTTTGGGTTGCAAAATTTAGTTTTATTTGATTTGCATTTTTTGGTTTCTAAGAGCACTTACACCCACAACCCAATTGCAAGGGCAATTGGATGCAATTGCCCTACCAAGCCTTAGGGACAGCTCTAGCGGGCCTTTTTGTCAAAGGCAATTGGTGGGCCAGCCAAAGCCCGAGCAGCAGCCCGAGCAAGAATTGCCCGACCAGGAGCAGCCTGTTTTAATTTTTTTTAATTCAGGCGCGTGGAAATCACGCGCGAGTGGGGGAGAGTGGCCGACAGAAAATGTCGGTGGGCCCCACCCGCTGCAGGTTTTGTCAGCCACCACCAACGGCTAGTTGACGTGGCGCGTTTCAGGCCGTTGGATCTCCAACGGCTCTTTAATCTGGACCGTTGGATTTCCAACGGTAAAAAAAAAAAAAAAAAGTTACCGTTGGCCACGTGGCGCAACGGTAACCGTCTGATGGGTTTTTTTTTTTAAATCAACCGTGGATTATTTTGACATTTAAAATATATATATTTTTTATAAATACTCCCCAATTCTCTTCTTCATTCCACACAACAACTCAATATTTTTTTTTTTTTTTCTACATCAATTATTTTGGTTTTTTCTCTTCCAAATCCTTAGTTTTCTCTCTTCCAAATTTTTAGTATTTTACATCAAAAAAAAAAAATTATGAGTGAGAAGTCAAATTGGTCGATTGCCGAAGATCTTGCATTGCTGGAGGCTTGGATGATTGTCACTCATGATCCGATCAACGGAAATGAGATGAGGGTCGACAAAATGTGGAAGAAGATTCATGCATTATTCGTTGAGAAACTGCAAGGCACGAGCCGGACCGAGCAAGCCTTGGCGAGTAGGTACCGACATTTACATAAAGAATTGAAATCTTGGAAAGAAGCCCTCATAAAAGCGGAAACCATATTTCGAAGTGGCGAAAATCTAGCCAACTAGGTAATTGCAATTTATTTTGTTGTTTAACAATTCCTTAAGCTAATTAAAAATAAGCATTTCAATATGTAAATTATTATATGTTTTTACATACAATTTTTTTAGCAACTACAAGCACAAAGGTGGTACAATGAAGCTAACAACAATAGATCATTCACAAGGCATGAGTTATGGGACCTTGTCAAGCATACTCCGAAATACACAATTGTTCATTGTGCTCCAGAAGGTGTCTTCAATTACACTCCCTTACACGAATCAACTACGCAAGAATCGCCATTGGAGGAAGGATCGGGGACCCCAAGTGCACCGGTAGCACCAACCGAGCCAACCGAGAGGCCTATTGGTAGGAAAACTGCTAAGAAAAGAGCCGCAAGAGGTAGTTCTTCGAATGCTGAATATGGCAGGTTCAGTGAAGCACTTGAAAGACAACATGAACAGAATCGTGAGGTCGAACTACAACAGCTTCAGTTAGCATGAGCCAGAGATGAAGCACTTGAAAGAGATAGGGAGTTCCAGCGGCAAGAAGCCCAATTGAAAAGGCGGGAAAGACAAGAGGAGTTGGATCGGGAAATCATGTCCCGACGCCCTGAGCAAATGACTCCTAATTCAAAGCGTTTTTGGACAAAACAACGCGATGCCATCATGAGAAGACATTTTCCCGAGCAAGACGAGCAAGTGCCATACATTCCAAGGGATGACGGCCCAAGCACCACTGATTGGATTCCAAGGGATGACGAATAATGTTTGTTTTTTTTTTAAAATTAATTGGTGTTGTTATTTTTAATTAATTATTATGATGTAATGCTTTCTTTTTATATTTATTTATAAATTCCGTTTTCTTTGTTTATTTTTAATAAATAAGTTGAAGTTCAAATTTAAACGAAGTCCAAACTTAATTTATTAGACAATAAACGATGCAACATTACACATAAACACACCAACAAACCATACTTGAAAACATTAAAAATAAAAAACACACTTACAAACCATACTTGAAAACATAAAAAATACATTTCATTCATTAGTAGCATCCTTCCTTGCCCAATGTGCTCCATCAAATCCCTTTGACGCTCTTTGTGGAGGAAAGACGAATGCATCGTATGGTAACGTTGAATGACCATCTCGTGGTAACGTGGATTCCTTTCTATTGGGTCGTGATTGGCAGGTTCATCAGTATTTTCATGGGCTGGATAAATTCTCGTTCTTGAATTGTTGAGTGGGTCTTCATCCACGGGTTCTTCCATGTCATAATCATACTCATCTTCCACAATCATATTATGTAAGATGATGCATGTCATCATAATGCTTCGTAGCGCCCCATCATCAAACAAGCGAGCAGCTCCTCTAACAATCCCCCAACGAGCTTGGAGGATACCAAAACACCTCTCCACGTCCTTCCTATACCCTTCTTGCATCGATGCAAAATACTTTTGCTTCTTTGAGTGTGGATTTGGAGCAGTTTTGACGAAGGTATTCCACGCCGGATAAATTCCGTCAGCTAGGTAGTACGCTCCTGAGTAAACTCTGTCGTTGATTTCATAGGTAATTTGAGGCGACTCTCCTCTTAACAAGTCGTCGAAAACAGGGGATTGACCAAGAACGTTAAGGTTATTTTGAGCTCCTGGTACACCAAAGAATGCATGCCAAATCCATGTATCAAATGATGCAACTGCCTCCAAAATGATACTCTTCGTACCTTTTCGATTCCCGTAAGCTCCATGCCATGCAATTGGGCAATTTTTCCACTGCCAATGCATACAGTCAATACTTCCAATCATGCCAGGAAATCCTCGTCTCTCCCCTTTCTGAAGAAGCCTTTGGAGGTCAGCTGGGGTGGGTCGACGAAGGTACTCTGCGGTGTATAGCTCTTCGATTGCGGAGCAGAACCTACCAAGGGCCTCAAGGACAGTGGACTTTGCCATCCTACAGATCTCATCAACCGAGTCTGCGGATTGACCATAAGCAAGCATCCGCAAGGCCGCCGTAATTTTTTGCTCAGGAAGAAGACCCATAACATTGGCAGCGTCAATCTTTTGAACAAAATAATTATCATGGTTGCAAATAGCAAACATGATCTTGTTGAAAAATGTGGTCGCATTCTAAATCTTGTTCGAAAGAAACCTTCTGGGTATAAAGAATCAGGGATAAAGTAATCTTCTAAGAGATTCTCACCTCGTTCTCCCCTCTTTCGATTAAGGTTGGGTCGACGACCAGGTCGTGAACCACTTGCTTGTTGGTTGCTTGCTTCGATTGCTGCAACGGCATGAAGCATGTTGCTGTTTAATTGATTTCTCCGCCTCCGAAAGCGGTCATGTTGCATTCTTCGTTCTTCATCTTCTCGCTCTTGTTGTTCTCGCTCCCGTTGTAATCGCTGCTGTTCTTCTTCATCATTGTCTTCGAACCTCCTCCAGTTAGACATGTTTGAAAGAAGTAAGATTTGAGCTGAGTATAGAGTATGCAACAAATTGGTGTGAGAAATTGTGGGGGGTTTGAAGGGTATTTATTGAAAAATTTGAGGTGAAAAGTGTCGGTGGAGAGAAACTATCGGTGGGATATTTAAGGGCAACCAAAAAAAAAAAAAATTTTTTTTTAAGTGAAAAGTGTCGGTGGAGGGTGTCGGTGGAGTGTGTCGGTGAAAAGTGTCGGTCAAAATTGTTGGTGGGATATTTAAGGCCAACCAAAAAAAAAATTATTAAAAAAAAAAAAAAAATTGCCCTTGCCCTTGCCCTCCACGAACGGGTGGAGTTGCACAAGGGCAAGCACTGTTCACGGAAGGCAATTGTTGCCCTTGCCCTTGCCCTTGCCCTCCACCAACGGGTGGAAATGCTCTAAAGGACATCTTGCTTGTTTGGTTGGTGGAAATTATGGGAAGTATTTTGACTATTTTTAAGTTTTAAATTGTTTCAAGTCCAATTTCATCAACATGGTTAAAGTCTTGGTTTGATTTTTTCACAATGATTTAGGAGAGAGAGACTGCCAAGTTCTGGCAAGAAGGCAGAGTTAATATCAATATTCTTATTGTCGAACGTTTCTTGGATTCCAGTCCTTTTATGTTCTTTCAACGTACCCCTCCCGTTTCTTACTAAAATTACAGGTCTGCTTTCAAAGCCACAAAATTGCGACAGTGTTCACGGTGGTAGAGACGTCGGAAGCACCTTCACCGATTGCAAAAACAGTTACTAACTTATGAGCGGTTATCAATGTATCGTAGATGTGTCCAACTCAAAATATTTTAGCGGTTGCCACTTTTAACCGACCAGATAAGGTCCAGTTTGGGGTTACTTAATTTTTTTTTAAAGCAGCTTTTTAAAAAAGTTGAGGCATAATTGTATTTAGTAAATTAAAAAAAAATGTTTTTTTTTTCAAAATCATGAGTCCAAAACAGCAGAAAGCAAAAGCAGTTTTACCCTTGCTTCTCAGAAAAGCGTTTGTTTTTAACAGAGGTGGGTGAACAGCACCAATTAATGAAACTTTCATATTGACAATCCTACCCCCATATTTTTGTCTGAAAACCCTAAGGTCCGTTCATTCTCTCCATATCTCTCTCGCCGCTCCTCTTTTGCCATTTGAGAACTCTCCCCTGGAGCTCGATCTGTCCCTCTCATCTTGTTTGAGCACCCTTCACCAGCAAAAGGGTAAGTTTCCTTCTCTCTCTGAGTCTCTTCCTTTCCTCTTCTCCCTTCGTTCACTCTCTCTCATACAATCCTTTTCTCCTTCCCCTGCCTAGCCGCGTGCAAGCTCGTTGATGGATCTGAGTCTATGGCCATGTCGGTGGCCTGGGCCATCGAGATGGTACACATCGTATCGTTGATTCACGACGACTTTCCGTGGACAATGACGACTTCGGCGAGAAAACCCACCAACGACGACTTCAAGGACGACGTCGCGCCTTATCTCTCAGTCCACTTTTATCTTCCAATTTCAGTTATTTAGATATTATTTGAAAATTATAGTAAGATTAGGAGCCTTTAGAGAAAGAAATTGTGTATGAGTTTGAAAATTTGAGTTGATTTTGGGCAGAGAGAAAGTCGGAGGAGTAGGAACCTTTTGAGTTGCAGAGATCTGGAAAAAAAATAACAAATAAATTAATTAGCTTGTGCACCCATCCATGCCTTTTTTTTCTCTTCCCTTTTTTTTTCTTTTCTCAGATATTATCTTGTTCAACTCAGCCATGCCTCCCAGCAAGCTCAATTCTACTGTAATCACCTTTCTCTCTCTCTCTCAATCATGCTGTAATTAATTAATCATTTTTCATTTCGAGTTCCTTGTTGGATTTTGAATTGTAGTGCTGTTTTGGGTGCATGTTGCATTTCTAGGAGAAAGAAACTAATGCGAAAGATTTTTTTTTTTTATGAATTTAATTTTTTAATATAGGAGAGAAAATTTAGAGCTTATAAACATATATATATATATATATATATATATGTAACATCCCGTAAAAAGTTTGTTATAAAATAATTCTAGGGGGAATATTTTGGACACGTGTGTGATTATTTTGTACACGGGATCGTGTAATTTTACTGTTTTGGTGGGTGCACAATACCCCCAAAACCCAAAATATCTCTTTTCCCTTTCTTCTTCCCCGTCACTTTTTTTTCCCTTATCCTTATTTTCATTTCTCTCTCTAAACTCGTCGAACCGAGGCGAACTAAAATTACCACCATCTTTGTCTCGACGCCCTGGACTCAACGGTGCAAACCGTTCGTCCAAACTCCCAATCGTTTGACGGGAAAAGCTCACGGAAGAACCAGACCTTCCCGGCGATTTTCTCGCCATTCTAGACCGAGGTGAGGTTTCTAACTACCACCATTGGATTCCTCTTGTTGAGTAGATGAATTTTCATATGTCGTTTGCTTGATTTGGTTGAGTTTTGACATAGATCGACAAAGCTACAGTAGCCAAGGCCTTTCGAGGCAATTACAGGCCATTTCCCGAGCTTGTACGGCCAAACCAAAGGTACACCGTCATTCTACTCCTCTCTAGCTTCATTTTGGTATAAAAAACGTGAAATTTAGCCAAGAAATGAAGAAGTTATGGAGATTTGAAAATTCTCCAGAAAATCGGCCAAAATTCCGGCAACGGCGACGGCGGCGCCGGCCACCGGTCGAACTGGCCGCTGACGTCATCAGTGACGTTAGCAACCGGTCCATACCGCTCGATGATGTCAGCGACCGAGAATATTCCTGTAAAGCCGTTAGGAATATTTCGTTAGATCTAACGCCGTCAGTTGACTGGCGCGTTGACCAGCGCGTGAGCCGTGAGTGGGGGCGCGTGGGACCTTATTTTTGAATTCCATCTACTCGTGACGACGTGTACTACCTAGGGGCAGTACGTATGGTATTTTCGGAGTGTTTCGGACCTCCGTGTTGAGCAAACAAGGGATATGTTTAATCAGTTAGTTTAATTAGTAACCTTTATGAGTTTAATCATTACTATAGTGATATCTCATATATGTGAGACTTATTCAGAGGACTGCCGGGGCTACCCTGGACAGGGGGGCTACGTCCCGACTACTTATAGGTGAGTGAGTAAGTCTTTGTTTTGATACTATTACGTATGGTTTTTCAATGCTTTCTTTTATTTTATTAGCATGACTCATATCATATGCGATTGTTGGAGGTAGAACATTCGTATTATATTTGCTATACATGTTTCTATACTGTTGCTCATCAGTAGATGTATAACACCCCAGGTATCAGTACTCAGTCTTGTGGCCAAGACTAGCCTTGATGTTTGGAGATGTCACTCCCAGTATCGCTATGCAACTTTGGATCCATTGTAAGTACTAGCCTGTTCTAGGTTGCACTAGGCAACTTGAACTTGTGTGACGCACTTTGTGCAAATCAATTAGCGTTAGACTCGCGTCATTGTAGTACTCAGCGTATTACTCATATACCTAGCCTGTTCCTCGTAGCTTATCTACTTGAGCTTGTGTGTTTACATATGGATGAGCAGTCAGTTTGATTTTCGGGAGTACCTGTGTTTTGAATAGTCAGTTTGATGAACGGGGAGTACCCGTATCACTATTATAGTATTTTGAGGATCATACCGGGGAGTATGACGTATTTTCAAAAACTATACATGTTTTCCAGCGAGGGGATAGTATGCTCTTGAAAACAAAGGTTTTATCAAACTTTGCTTTTTGACCCACTCACTTTTTTATGTTTTGCGCCCCTCTAGGACTTAGTGGCGGATTCGATTACCAGTGAGACGAGGGTTTGCTTCGGCTGTGGTTAGCGGTTCTGACAGTTCCTCCGGATTATGTAGGATTCGCTCCTACTTTTAGTTAATTTCTGCTTATCCATCCTCACGAGGATGTGAATGTTTATATTCCTCGCACTATTTACTATGCTCTGACTGTTATGCACCTGTAATAATGGGTTTTACCCATCACCACACTCTGACTTCCGCTTCCAACTCTAAATCTACTCACTTTTTCTCATACACATGCATAATTAGCTTTCGTCACTTAACACGTGTCGGCCAGCACTTCCCGACACCTGGCGTGTCAGGATCGGGATGTGTCAATATATATATATATATATATATATATTGTGGAGATATATATAATTATGAATTTTGTGATTGCACTCAATGGCTACTATTGGATTGATTCTGCTCAAGTATTAGTGTTTTGGCTGAATTTGTCATTCATTGTTATCTGGGTGATTTTGGATGAATCCAATCTTTGAAGGAAATGGCTTAATAAATATTTTTTTTCTTAATTATTTCCATTTCTAAAAAATGGATTAAACAACGTATTTGAATCTCGCTGCAATCCCAGGGGTGGTTATATAGTGTTCGCAGGCCTTTTGCAGAGTGCAGACCAGGAATATACGAGTCGATCCGACCGCTGGTTCGAGCCTTTCTATTGGCGTTTGCTCCAACATGCTTCACTCTTATCTCTTCAGAGGGATGCTTGTGAGGCCTTCCGTTGTATAGTTGTTGTTAGGCATGCCACTATTGGCTTTTGCCAATAGAAAGATGTAATATGTATTAGGTACTTGCGCCACAAGTAATGTAACCTCCGTTCATCGGATTGGCGACTTATTTATATAAGTACAGTTAGGTTCTTTTTTATTGCCTTGCTTATTAAGGACTTTTATTCTCTCTTGATGTTTATACCAGAGATTGCTTGAGATGGGATTTTGTTATAAACTGGTTATAGCCAAAATGTCCCACGCTCGCGCATACACAAAAGGTAAAGACTGGAACTGAAATACTTGAAAGTGAAGACTTGTAAGTAAAACAATAAGTAAGAGCTGATATTGAAAGACTTTAAGTAAAAAGATCAATGTTATTACATTTAAAGTTCGTCACAGACTGAACAAACATCCATCAGATTGGGTTTTGTTCCATCGGGATGGTTTTCTGTTCTATCGGGATGGTTTTAAAGCTGGTTCCTAAGGGAAACAATCAAAGACTCTCTGCTCTAAGATTCTTAATTGATACTATCACCGGATCGGTTGGATAACAGAGCTAAATTCACTACTCCTCGGGAGAGTTAGGACATATGATCCTAGGTTGCTGGTCTTTGGCTTCTCAAAGTCGCTGACTACACAGGTAGTGTGAATGAGAGCAGCAGATAGAGATGAAAATCTTTATCTGTGAAAGGGCTTTGAGGGATTTCCTCAGAGGTTTCTTTCTGAACGTGTGAGTCCTGTTTTTGATTTGGTTGAGTGTCCCTGTTTCTGAGTCTTTCTTCAGTTTATATAAACCATTGGGTGCTTCACGTGATCGCTGTCACCTCGCTTAAAAACCGTCATTTGGAGACTTTAGTCGTTCTCTGAAAATTTGGTTTGTTTTCTCCCTATATTGTCGAGATCTTTGCACTTAATGCTCTAGTGGGAGTAGATGCAGCCTTTTATCCTTCATCACTTATTGGACTGGGCTGGGCCTTTCTTCTTAGGCTCAGCCCATTTGCCCATAACTTAATTCTAGCCCAGTGGGTATTTTTCGGTGTAAACATATAGGTTAGCTGAAATCTAAAGAAACTTGATTTGAGTGTATTGCGTAATCAATGTTCAAATAAGGACATACGTTAAATAGATATGGAATTCTATTGACCCTACCCGAAATGAGATAACTTATAGTCTGAGTGGTTGCATGGCGCTAACAGTTCCTTTTTGTAAGAAATCTGAAGTAGTGATAACATGATTCTTCTGCATTGATTTATGACTTTATGCTGATCTATTAGGCCTGAAACTAGGACATATTCGCTGTGACATGAATTTGTCAGAATTAATTTTTTGATTTTATTATATTTATCAACTGATGCGCTCTTGTTCTTGTTCATCTATGTTTTATTGAACTCGGCATCATACAATCAACAACCATGCTAGCTCTATCATGTTAACAAGATATCTCAGCTCAGACGAAGTTTTGCTTCTTATCTGATATGCTTTCTGTGGACAAGGCGAACCAAGTGTTTCATGCTCACAGCCAGAGAATGGTTTTCTCAATTCGATTTCTCTTTTAACTTCAGAGAAAGCAGTCCAGGAACTTCTTCATCAATCTCCCGTTCAGAGCACAGATGACCACCTCATAGAGTTCTCAGATGCTATGAGAAGTATGGTCATGTTCTATTCTCAAATTTTTTATAGTAGTCAGTGAAACAATTATCATTAAGATACATTGCTTATATTACATTCAACTTTCTCTAGCTGTTGCAAAGGCCCTAAGACGGGCTGCTGAAGCAAAGGCTTCTGCTCAAGCTGAGGCAGCTGAATGGAAGCGTAAATACGAACTGGAGAAGGAGCACAATCTTAAGGGATATGCCTACTTATCTGTTCAATAAGCAAGTGAAGATTGTCATTGCTGCAATGGCTCTTCATAACTACATAAGAAGGCATTCTGAACGTGATAGCCATTTTGAGGACTCCGAAGACTTTAGTAAAGAGAGCGATAGTGGTGATGATGAAGAAGAAGGCCAAAATCACCATGATCAAGGATTACAAGAGATGAAAGCATTAAGAAATAGCACAGCCGCAAGTTTGATAAATGCATCTAATTAGACTATTTTTATATTGAACAATTTGTAGATATTTAATCTGTTTGAAATATGTATTATATAGTTGACAGTATTTTAACTACCTTATATGATCTTATATTATTTTAATATTTTAAATAAATTTTGTCATAATAATTATTTACAATTTGGGCTACGTAAAGTAAGACTAAGATTATAAGAAAAAAAAAGTATATGTAATAAATTGACCAATATTTTTGCCAAACAATTAAATTAATAATACATCCAGTAACATGCTCTTTTTAGTCATTTTACACAGTCATAACAGTTTTATATACAAGTTTACCAAACACTCTTACACTGCTTTTTTTTGCTAAAAGCACTTTTACACTTTTTTTCACAGCTGTTTATTCTCACAGCACAGCAGAAGTAGTTTTGAAAAAAAGCACAACAATCCCAAACTGGGCCTAAGTCTCTTTTATCCTTTATTTTATTTTATCCATTTGTCAAAGATAAGTCTCTTTTATGAATCATGTTTTATTTGAATTCTAGTATTTTGTGGGCCAACTTTAATATATTGTTCTCTGCGGCCTCTTGTTTGATAGAGATGATTAACTTGAATATGACTATTCACTATATTAAATATATTTTAAAGAAATAAGTGAATGACAAATTCTTTATTTTGTCTTGAATGTTATTCATGAAGAATAGTTGTACATTTTTTCCACTCCTATCCCTCTCCTTTTTATAATATTTTAAATTCTCTTCATCATGCGTAGTATTTGTACAATTTGCTACTTAAATTTTTTTTTTATTTTTAAAAAGGGGACCAGTTGGTGGCCAAACCACGACAGTCTACCCTTTCGGGGGCCAGGAAGACTCATAGAGGCATTTCAGCCTCCCCTGGCCACCATCGTGTGATTCACCAGCGCCAGGAATTAAACCTAGGATAAGCCGTGTGGAATACAGGCCTGAAATTAGCCCCAACCATAGGGCCACCCCGTGGTGGTTGTACAATTTGCTACTTTGATGTTATGTAATTTCTCCTTTATGCTCTTATCATTTCTGGTTTCGCTGGAGTTTTCAAATGGGTGTAGTTTCACTGATCAAATTTTTTTGGTTTGTTAGCTTTTATAATTTATTTGTCAATTTTATTCGATTATTGGTTATTTGTTTTACCACTTATGTAATGTAGTTTTGGTGTACGTTTCGAAATTTTTTTGGGTGGTACGTATTATTTAATAGATTGGCTATTGAATGGTCCTAGGTTAATTTACGGTGGGTCTCAAATAAATCTTAAACCATTTAACAGTACATAACTATTGAAGTTTGACTTGTAAGTTTCACCGCTATTTTAATCTTTTAAGTTTATTATCGTTATTATTCTATTTTTGCATAAAGTAGTTTTAACATCATGATGCTCTTATCTTCGATGACACATTTTATGATAAATCCAAAGTTTAGGTGCCCGTTTTGATGCGGGGTTAGATCATTGGTGTTTTCTATCCCACATGAAGATCAAGTTTGCGAAATTGCCGATGAATTGTTATTTTGATTTGGAATAGCTGTTGATTCAAGTTGATTCATCTCTTTGAACCAAGTCATAAGTTATATGTTTGTTGATTTCTTAGACCCAAGTTATAAGTTGTATGTGTGTTCCTCTTTTTTTCGTATCCTGAAGTTTTGTCCCATGTGATTTTCTTCAGAAAGGTTTTTTTACTGAGGCCCACGTCAATAACGTATCTTATGATGTTACGAATATAACTTCTTTTCAATAAAAAAAGGTGAAAGATGTGGCTCATTGACATCAAATAGTTATAAAAAGGACAATTGTTTTAGAAATAAGTCTCGACCTAACAAAAGATGTGGCATTTAAAATCGCATAAACCTATGCAGAAAATTGCTATTTGTCTTCCATATTAAAGTGCAGAATTTAGCTACAATATTTACAAATACTTAGTGCTATTTTAATGGTTAAATGTGTGTAATGATACTTAAAAAGTGTATATGACCGTTAGATAGTGATACTGCTATACACACCAAGAATTTAATAATATGAGAATTGTGTTTGTAATAACAGTGTCAATATGTGACAACCTTGTAGATACATCTCCTAAAATTAGCGAAAGAATCCACATTTAGATGTTCAAGAATCCACCCGCCTCTGGAAACTGGAGTGCCGTGACTTGGTCATCAACGGGTCTTTTTTTTTTTTACAACAAAAAAATAGATGTAGAAACACATCAAACGTGCCTCCAAAAACTCGAAACAAATTCCAGACTTTGAGAAATGATACAGAAAAAAGTATCCCCTCGCTAAAATCCATTCCAATCCAAACCGAACAAACAGGAGGACCAAGACTCTCTCTCTCTCTCTCTCTCTCTCTCACTGATGAGCCGATGGCGCAGCAGCAGCAGCAGCTAACCAAGTGCAGCACCTGGCCCACCGCTCCCAAGCTCCGTCTTCCCCGCCAAAACCCCCAGCGCTTTGCCTTTCCCAATGCCAAGCACCGGAATCCCAATCAGAAGAGTCTGAATTGGCGGATGCGAGGGTTTGGCGATGATGCTCCAGAGTTGGCGGTGAAGGCGAGTAATGGCGGGGTAGGGACTGAGCTGGTGGAGACTGCGGTGGTCGACAGGTCGAAACTGAGTCGTTTTCTTGTGTCCGATGGACATCCGAGTCCGTTCGGTGCCACGGCGCGTGATGGCGGGGTTAACTTCGCCGTCTATTCGGGGAATGCGGTTTCCGTCACTCTCTGTTTGATCTCTGTCTCCGATTTAGAGGAGGTAAATCGTGAATTGAACATTTTGTTGCCAATTTCTCGTGCTGCTGTTAATATTTTTTGTGACGATTCGCTTTGTCGGTGCCGAAAGTCTGAAAGATTGCTTCTTTTAGTGGCAGTGCATTTGTGTTTTGAGTTTTACTTAACTGAACCTAAATTGATACTCGGTTGGTTAAGAGAATTCTTCCTTCCATTCGAGGTCCCGAGTTTGAATCGCCCCCCCAATATTGATTGTATAAAAAAATTGAAACTTGTGCTACTTAAATAAATGATTAGTTAATCGTTGATATGCATTTGATGTAGGATAAAGTTACTGAGCAGATCCCTCTTGATCCTTTGATCAACAAGACTGGAAATGTGTGGCATGTACTTCTCAAGGGAGATTTCAAAGATACCCTTTACGGATACAAATTTGACGGCAAGTTTTCGCCGGAAAAGGGACACTACTATGACTCTTCTAGAATTGTATTGGACCCTTATGCAAAGGTTATTAACCTCAATGAGCGGCAATGCATCTTTTATTTATTATTTCATTTGAATTGTGCGGTTTCTTATCCGTATCATAAAATACGAACATTTTTTGCTTCTATAGATGAGTCATATAATTCATACATGGGTTTTAATAACTTGTTTTTGGTTTTAAATTTGAGGTGCGGGGACTCATTTTCTATTTTTAAAATTTGTCTAGGCAGTTATCCGCAGAGGAGAATTCCGCAAGCTAGGTCCTGATGGTAATTGCTGGCCTCAAATGGCTGGAACGGTACCTTCTTTTGATAACGAGGTACTTTATCCACAAATTCTGTTTTAATTTTAAATTTGGTAACAACTCATCACACCTGCTTCCAGATGTTATCTCTTTGCTTCAGATTTTCCACCTTTTGACTAGGAATTGATTTTCCTTTGTTCTGTTTGAAGAACTTAGTACTTTTGATTTCCTTAGCAAAATAATTTGAACAGGATGAGACAGAGAGAAATAAAGCATCTCTTTGATATCTGAAATTTCTCTTATTCTTCTGTGTTGTTAAGGTCGCATATCTGAATTTTTACCTATCATCATGGAAAGTTATAGTTTAAGTTTAGGATTTCAAACTGAGATAGTGTGTTTGGAACACTTTAAAAATGTGAATTCAGTTCATTTGAGTTGGAACCGGCAGTAAATGTTGAATTCAGTTCATTTGATTTGGAAATCCTCATGAAAAGTTTATAGTTTAAGTCTCATAGAATTCAATTGGGTGTCTAATTGGGGAATGGCTAATGGATCGTTCACTAAATGAATTCCATGACTGTAAAACTTTTGTTCTAAACAAGCGAATTCAGTGGAAGTTAAGTGCATTTATGAATTCATCTCAATTTAAATGAATTCTTGGTCTTTTCTCAGATATAGGGTAATTTAACTATATGGGGGAGCCTCTATGCCTGCCCTGTCATAGGCCTCTGATGCCTGGAAATATTCTGTTCAAGTTGCATTTTCCTGTTTTTCTAGGTTGGGGGTGGGATGAGGAGACTACAAGCTACATTTCCGTTGAATAAATTTAAATTGCATTCTTAGCTTGGTACCCTTGTGATGTAAAAAAAGAGAAAAACTTAACTTTCCCTTTTCAAAGTTTGTAGCTTTCAGGTAAAAGTTACAAGTTTGATATCATTCTCATGATTTTTTTTGTTTGTTTTGCCCGAGAGGAACCTATAAGTGGCCTCTTTTTTTGGTTTCTCTAATCTTTTCTTCACAATATTTAAATAACAATGTCAACGTAAACCTATAACTTCTATTTTCACTCCCATGGAAATATTTTGAGGAAAGTCAGTTCAACAGAATTATTTGTAAACACACACTAAATTTGCGAATAAATCATATTGCATTTGTTTTCTATGATCTGGAATATTTTCCAACACTGGTTCTTCCCTTTGATTTCAGTTTGACTGGGAAGGAGATTTACCACTGAAGTATCCACAAAAAGATCTTATCATATATGAAATGCATGTGCGAGGGTTCACAAGGCATGAATCAAGTGTGACCGAGTTTCCTGGTACATACCTTGGTTTGGTGGAGAAGCTTGATCATTTAAAGGTCAGTTCAGAGAAATTCTAGAAAAATTCTGAAAAATGCTTCCTAGGGAGGTTTATTTCACTATGTAGAGTGGTATATATTTTTATTTCGAATTAATATTGTAAAACAATCTTGTGTTGTGTGAGCATGCACGGTGCATTGGAAGCCCATTGGACATATGACATACACAACCGGAGTTGGGAACTTTGATCATGTTGAAGCCAATGCCTTATTGTTGGCACTTATCAACGCAACTTAAATTTGCGTTGAGATTGGGCAATGCAAAAATTATCAGAAATTCAGAACTTTTCTCAGTCCCTTGTGCAAAATTTGCCATTGCTAATTACTACTATAAGGTTGTTTTATTTGTAGCATGTGAGTAGTATTCACTTTCCCACGAGCCATTAACCAAACAAAAAGGTTCACTTTTGTGTTATAGTTGAGAAACAAAATGTTTACTAGAATGAAATTACATGATAGTATCTCTTTAACGACTTTGTAGTGTATTCCCAAATAAAGAAGAATCATCATTTCATGTATATAAAGATAAGAGGAATACTCTTTCTTTTTTAATCACGTAAAGGTTGTTTTAATTGTTTATCTACTACATCAAGTGATTAGCATGACAATCATAAAATAATGTGATCATACATGTTAGTGTGTTCTTATTAGGTTTTGTTTGTTTTGCAGGAGCTCGGGATCAACTGTTTAGAGTTAATGCCATGTCATGAGTTCAATGAGTTGGAGTACTTCAGCTACAATTCTGTCTTGGGTGACTATAAGTACAATACTTTTATCTTCCATGTACATTGTACTTTGAAATTGTTTAAGAATGGGAACAACAAACAAACTCAAGAAATGCAAGAAAGTAAGCCATAATATAAAAAATACTAAGAATTAACATGGTTCGGTTATGTGCTTACGTACACGGGGCAGCAACAAAAAATCTCAACTGTATAAATAATGGGCACAACAAAATATCTTATCAAGCCTCTAGGTTCAGGGCTTGAAAAACAAATAGAAAGAACAGGAAAACAAAAGAACACTCTCATCTCTTTTCTTCTCTCTTTCACACACCTTGCCCTTCAATATTCGCTCACTCTAACTCCTTAGGTGGTGTTCTGAACATTGTTCTCTTGCTTACTGATACAGGTAAATGAATGCAGTGACTCTTCTTATATAGCTGCAGTAGTGGCTTCATCAATTAGGAAATCTAATCCATTAGAATCTCATTACCAAGTATGTCCAACCTTCTTCAATTGGGAAAGCAACTCCATTTGGGAATAGGATTATCCTCAAAGATGATTAGTTCTAATAATAAGTTAAGGAAACTCATCATGGGATGGCTAACCCAACACATTGTTTTCTTTATGTGTATGCAAGATAACAATCTAAATTGTAACCCAAAAAAAATCTTTTAAAATAAAAATCTATAGACACTAACTTTCTAGAGTATAATCGACTCATGGGTGCTTTTTACTATAAGACTACATGCACCCTTTTTAAAAAAACCTTCACAATGGGGCTGAAATTTTCAACCTTTTTTTTGAAGTCTGAAATTTTTAACCTTTGACTTCCTAGAATCCTGAGGAAAAGATTTTGGTTCCTTCAGCCATATATTTTGTAAAAATCAATTTTTATTTTTCTCAGGGTAAATTTTTGGGGATACTCGACTGTCAATTACTTTTCACCAATGATAAGATATTCATCTGCTGGCATACGTAATTGTGGCCGTGATGCAATAAATGAAGTCAAGTTTCTTATTAGAGAAGCACATAAACGTGGAATTGAGGTGATATGTAATAGTAATATTATTCAGAATTTTTTGATGAGATATTTTGTTTGAAGTTTTCTAAAATAGTTCTGTTAAAATTAGGTGATCATGGATGTCGTCTTCAATCACACAGCTGAAGGGAATGAAAATGGTCCCATGCTGTCTTTTAGAGGTGCTGATAATAGTGTATATTACATGCTTGCGCCTAAGGTATAGCTCTGAAATTAGTAATGTTTTCTGTGTGCTTTGGCTTCATACTCGCTTTCAAAATGTTACTTTCCTTAGGTAGGAAATCATATGATTCTCATACTTACGGTTTTCTCCTTTGTTGAAACTTGTTCAAAACTTTAAATGTTATGGTCCTTGAATCTAGTTGAGGACAATTTAATTTTTTGATATGGTGGGCTTATGTGCTATTACTATTTCTGTTGTTCCATGGTAATTGGATCTTTTCTATATTCTCGTGAGCTTCTATTCCGTGCTTTGTTTTGTTGAAGAAGAGCATGCTTTTGTATGATGCAATTAGCTGCTTTCCTCTCCGGGTGAAGTTTCCTAATTTGTAGTGAATTTGGTAGTAGAGCTAGGTCTTGTCCTCTATGTATGTCTATCAAGTATCAACCATATTCAGCACAAAGGAAAGAAAGTTTATGGTCTTTTTAAATTTCGTTCTTGTAGATTTTCTTTCTTTGTAATTAATAAAATTAAGTTTATATTTATTTTATCAAACTGAAAGAAAATAAACAGTAAGATATATTTTCTAAGTTTTTCTTAAGGGAATGATGTGCACCCTACTGCTTAAGGTAAGTTTGTTTAAAACACGTGTTTTACCAGTCTCACGGACTTGCGGTGGACCAATTTGGCACGTCTCTGTCCATAGTAGCTCGTTCAGTTTTATCAGTATCATACTTTCCCCTTATTTGGCTTTTCATTCCAGAGATTTCTTCTTTGTATGAGGAGATTTTTCATTAATTACATAGCTATTAAGTGGTCAATCTGAAATGAAGCAGCAGAACATTATAGTGCTGTTATATTTTGTTTGTAATCATATTCCAAATATCTACTAAAGCAGGTCTATTGATATTGATCTTTAAACATATACCTTATATGCGGTATTGTATTGGAAGACCATACCAAGGTCTGGTTTGCGTTGTGTGCCCCAGACCTAGAGTCCAGTTTGTGTTGTAAACTGAAAAATTCTGTGACATTTTTCTCATGCCATTTTTTTGATTTGACGTCTCTTCATTCATACACTGTGAACTCAATCTATTCTCTTTTTTTTTTTAACAGGGAGAGTTCTATAATTATTCGGGATGCGGTAACACATTCAATTGCAATCATCCTGTTGTGCGCCAGTTTATTGTAGACTGCTTGAGGTAGAATTTCCCGAATGTTCAGTCTCAATTTTATCAGATAGAATTTCTTATCAATTGAAATTTGCATTGGTGAATTTGATATGTGGAAATTATTTATAGCTCCCTGAGATAGTCTGCATTGTGGAAGCCAAGCCCTTCTTTGTCATGCTTCGTGTATTATTTGGTCATGCAGGCATAGACAACTTTAACTGCTTGCATAACTACATTGTGACCTCTGAGACCTAAAGTTGTGTAATAGTCATGTAATAGTGCCATTCCATAACCCAAGTGTGCTTCTGAATCATGTCATTGTCTCTATATGACATTCTCCCTCTGTAATGATTATGGCAAGGAACTAGAAAATTACTGTTCTTATAAGCTCAGTTACTCCATGTTTCTGAAAGAGAAAAATTTGTTCATAGTTGAAAACTCATATGCTAGTTGGCTTATGATTTCCTTTTACATTTGTAAGTGCTTTATAAGATATTGGGCACCAGACCAGTGTGATGCCTTGCCACTGCTATATCTTAATGAATCTTGCTCACTTTTTTTTCTTCTTGTTGTCTGTTTTCTATATTTCTATAATTTTTCTGAAAAATTGCAACTCTATCCTTTGTCGTTTATCACTTTTTGATAATTTCGGTGTCATATCTATGCAGTTTGGTTGTTTTTAACTATTGATATATTATTTTTTGTCCTTAACCATCATCTTCTACTTCTATACTTCAAATGGTAGAAAGGTCATTGTTTTTCTTTTGTGTGCAACAGATATTGGGTAATAGAGATGCATGTGGATGGGTTCCGCTTTGATCTTGCTTCTATTATGACTAGGGGTAGCAGGTTTTCTGCCAGATGCTCTGTTCTGAATCAGTTTATACTGGACAATGGTGTTCATTTCAGTCCTTTTATCTTTGCTTCTTTGTCCACAGTCTCTGGGATGCAATTAATGTATATGGGAGTGCAATAAAAGGTGACTTGTTGACAACGGGAACCCCTCTTGCTACCCCACCATTGATTGACATGATAAGTAATGACCCAATACTTCATGGAGTGAAGGTTCTTACTTTAAACCTTTCTTAAATATAAATTACGCATTTGTTATCAGTATTTCTAAGATTTCCAAGGGTCATTTGAAACTGAATTAGCCTCTTTGATACGTTAAATTTTCATGCTGAAAAAAGTTAGACGTCTCCAACTGCATCAACATCTCTAAGTCTACATTCTAGGACATAGATTACTGATACAGTTGGGTTTTTAGGGATGACCAGCTATTAGAATCAATGCCTTAGAAGATAAATGAGACGTAACTCACCTTGGTCATCAGAAACCCATTTAATTCATTCTGTTCTTAATCAGTTTGGAATGGTTATTTCATCAGGTTTGTCTCTCTGTGCTATGAGTTGTAATTTAACAGTAAATTTAAAAGGGCTATACTTAGTTTTGTTCTTATTAATCATCAATCTGCCATAAAATAGTTAATAGACATTTATAAATCAAGTGTAAGTTTTCTTTTCTCTGAGAGATGCTTATAGATTAGAAAAACGGACTAGCCAAACATGGCCACGCCATAGCAAGGTGTTGCTTTTAAATTATGTAACATATTTTACATTAACTTCGTGCTTCCTGGAGTATCCATTTTCCTTTGTTTTTCTGAAGTTGTTTTAAATTTTCCATAATAATTCCTTGTCATTCTTGTATTCTTGTTTCTAGAATTTTGCTGAGCTAACACAAGAAGTTACCTTACTGGTTTCCATGATTTGATCCTGCATATGAATTTAAATTTTGTTAATTTCTCCAGCTTATTGGAAATTACTATTACTAGTGTGCGAGTATTTAAAGGTTAAGTGACTGAGCTTTCTTTGCCTTTTTTGTTGTTCCCAAACAGCTTATAGCTGAAGCATGGGATGCAGGAGGCTTGTACCAAGTTGGCATGTTTCCTCAATGGGGTAATTGGTCAGAGTGGAATGGGAAGGTATGTTAATACATTATTCTGTTATACTCATCATTTCAATTAACCCAAAGTGACCGCGATAAAGAACATTATAACAGAATAAAAAACATCCACTTGTTCTTCAGGTAAGGAAAGTCCTAATTGACCTGATCTTCTTTTCCACACTATTATAGAACCAGCTAAACAAGGATCTGGACAGGCTGTGCCATTAAACATTCAAACCTTAGTTGTAGCATACATCCATGAAGGGCATTTTCTGGCCGTCCAATCCAAATGTGTAATCTTTGAGAAAACCATCTGACAAGTACAAATTGGGCTTGCCAATCAGTTAAATCAGAAATTGGAGATTCTTCCTGTATGTTTTTGAGATTTTTGGAGAGCTTCATACGACAGATGATCAGAATCTCTTAAGAGTTCTTTCTCTTGTTGTTGGGTTGGCACCTCTTCAGGTATTGTGATTGAGGGCCAACTTTTTCTGTATCTTAAACCTAATAATTCATTGATCTGGAATTAGTTCATGCAAATGACTCTTTAACAATCTACCAATGCAGATATTTTGTTCATCATAACTTTGTCTAATTATTCTATTATTTTGGGCATTGACATCTCATACTTTCGGCCAGTTGATCTCTCTCACTAAAATCTAACCAACAATTAGAGTGCATTAATATGTTTGAGACAGAAACATTTGGCGAAACATTTGGCTTTACTTGAAAACCATTTTTGTTGGCTGGTGTTATTACTCATGACCTTATTCTCCAGAATCTTTGAGTCCTGAAACCTGCTGGTTGGACTTTGTGGTATATTTTATAGATTAGTCATAAAGCCAGTTATGCAATGATATTGTTTTACCTTGATATTTTAGTTTGATACAATTTGTAAATTCCTGTAACTTTCAGTATCGTGACACAGTGCGGCAGTTTATCAAGGGTACAGATGGCTTTTCTGGGGCTTTGGCTGAATGCCTTTGTGGGAGCCCTAATTTATATCAGGTAATCCAAGTTTTTCCCGTCTCTTTTGACAATGACAGATAAACCTTCTTTGAGAATTCTATCCTGGTATTTGGAACATCGTGTATGAGCTTCTTCTACGTATTCTTCTCTCTCTCTCTCGCTCGCTCTCTCTCTCTGACAATCATTATTTCTTTGGACCAGGAAGGGGGGAGGCCATGGAATAGCATCAATTTTGTTTGTGCACACGATGGTTTTACTTTAGCTGATTTAGTAACCTATAACAACAAACATAACCTGGCAAATGGAGAAGACAACAATGACGGAGAGAGTCATAATAATAGCTGGAACTGTGGACAGGTGAATATTGATAAATATGTATTCTCTGCTGATTGGATTTCGCCTTTGTTTGATGCTGATGGTAGTCTGTGTGATAAGGCTATCACAGCTCTAATCCTTATGCTCAGGCATGCTAAACTCTTAAGGTCTAAAATGTCTCATCTGGCTTTATGATGACATATATCCTGCACTTATGTCTTATAGTTTTCTTTCCACTCATATTCGACCTCTTTTTCTTTTACTTTTTATTTTCTTGTTAATCCGTTAGGCGGGGAATCGAATATTCTTGCTTTTAGAAGGTTGGTTACCCATGAAGAAGGGAAAGATGTTTATCATGTGTTTATGGGACAGAAACTCCACATCACATCTGTGGTGTTTTTTTTCTGTCTTATCCCATTGACCAATTAAAAGGGTTATCTTAAAAACTAGACCCTTGGCAGCCCTACAGGAAATGGATTCCTTTTGTGCATGTATCTTAGATTTGTACTCCATGGTAGTGGTACTACTTTTAGACACTAGTTGTCATTCTGTTTTTTAACCCAATTATGTAGGGGGCTTTTCACATATAAGCCTCTCATAACATCACAATCTAGAGAAAAACACTTCAAACCTTATACTTTATAGAGAAAAACCCAGCTTACTTTGTAACACCAAAGGAATTTCACAATTAAGAAGCAAGTAGAGCATGACAAGTGGATAGATGAGGGCTTTTTTTCTCCAATTGAGCTCTTGAAGTGTTTTTGTTATAAATCTTAATGGTGTCAGGGTGTTTTTTCTAATTTACTATTATTTAGGAGGGAGAGTTCGCAAGCATTTCAGTGAAGAAATTGAGGAAACGACAAATGCGGAATTTTTTTGTCTGCCTCATGGTTTCCCAAGTAAGATGCTGTTCTTAATACTATTTTAGTGAATTGAGGTTCAATTATTGTGCATTTTATACCATGACTCTTAATTAGGACTACTATGACTCTTTCTTATTATAGCATGTTTATATCAGCCTTAATTTCTTGTAACGTGAGTCTGAGTTAATTTTTTATTAAATCTTTTAGTTTTTTAAAGACTTGTGTACATACATTCTCAATTAACTGGAAGGGGCATGGGCATCTATGAAGTTCATGGACACCAAAATAGTAGGGCATGAGAGTTGGTGTGTTTTCAGTGCAAGGAAATAAAGGAGAAACAGAAAAATTAATGCTATACTGCTAACTTGGTTTATTATTGAATGGTGTTGATCTTTATCCTGTTAAATTAAGGTGGGTTTCATGGAGACTTTCATACTACCCAACCAGTGTCGAATGGATCCTGCTGAATTCTCATTTTAAAAATAACAGGAGCCTGAATTTGTACATTAACTTGATTTTGCATCTTGTAGTTTTTGGAGCAGAATTCTATATTGCACTGCAGATATTGTTTAAATGCAGCACTTTCTAGGTAGATTGTGCTGAGGATGTCACATACTTTTTTGTCTGCTTACTGACTACGCTATTTCAATTTTTTCTTCTATTTATCAGGGTGTCCCAATGCTGTGTATGGGTGATGAATATGGTCATACAAAAGGGGGAAACAACAACACATATTGCCACGATAATTATGTATTTTCCTACACCTTGTCGATACTCTTTCCGTCATACCCGTTTTTATTTTATTTTATTCATTTATTATGGTTGTTGCTGTGCTGTAGATTAATTACTTTCAATGGGATAAGAAAGAAGAGTCCTCATTGGACTTTTTCAGATTTTGCTGCCTCATGGCCAAATTCCGCCAGTATGTATCTATATTATTGGTTGGAGGTATTATACTGTGCTTTCTGATTGATGTTTTGTATCTCCTCACTGTGAATTATGCAGGGAATGCGAGTCACTTGGGTTAAACGACTTCCCAACGGCAGAGAGGCTGCAGTGGCATGGTCATACCCCTGGGGTGCCAGACTGGTCTAACACAAGCCGCTTTGTTGCCTTTACTCTGGTATTAACCACCCTGACTAATGCAGTTTAAAATCAAATTTTAATTCTCGTACCTTGTTTAGTGAAATGGGGATTAAGTGGAAGATTACCATGTTCCAACTTCCACAGTGGCCTTATGCTCTCGTGTTACATAAAAGTCTTAACTTGCATGGAAGTACCCCATCAGACATATCATGAAATTGGTATATCCTGGGTTCTTCTGAATGCTCCCATTCTCAAATACATACCAAATACTCTTCCAACTGGTCTGCCCATTTTCCAACATGTACAAATCAAGGCTTGAGCCCTAAAAGGAGCCTTGGCACACCTTTTTGTAGGTCTCTAGATTAAGGAGTTATCAACCTTGATCGCGTAAGGTGTTTGAACACATGAGTTCTTTGCCTTATGATTTGGAGACTTAGCTCTATTGATTTTTAGAACAGACTCAAACCTAAAGGAGCATACCCGTGTTTGTATGACACAAATGCACTCTAGTGTCCCATGTGATGCTTGTGTAAAAGTATGACAGGTCAGACCAGGGTTACAAGAATTGCAATGAAAAGTTTGTATAGAAATATAAAAAGTAACAAAAGTACAACGATAAGTCTTCATTAGATACATAGCTTGGCTGATAAGATGAATTCTTGTTCGAATGTACAGTCAAGGTTGACAGTTGCACAGGCTGGACGACGAAAAGTGTTTGTCCTAGCATGCACACCTCTTAGAATGTGCGACATTTAGCAGCATGGTCATCATAGGAGTAACAGATTGTTTTGTTATTGTTGTGGCTAATAGTTTCTCTTTTGGATCTCATTGGGTTGTTTTGATAGTAAGTGTCTGCTATTTACCTGGCCCGTGACTCTACATCTTAATCCAGATGGACTCCGTGAAGAGAGAGCTGTATATCGCTTTCAATGCCAGTCACTTAGCCGTGGCCATTTCTCTGCCAGAGAGGCCTGGATACAGATGGGAGCCCTTGGTCGACACCAGCAAGCCCGCACCATTTGACTTCCTTTCCAGTGACCTCCCAGAAAGAGAGATTGCAGTTCAGCAGTATGCTCACTTTCTCGATGCCAATTTATATCCCATGCTAAGTTATTCTTCAATCATCCTATTACTCTCACCTGTCGAAGATTCTTAGTTTAATAAAAGCACAGGTGCAGAATCCATGCGCCGTGCAGACATTGCCACGATAGAAAGGCAGTAAATAGTAAAGTTGCAAGTAGTTGTGATTTTGTGGAAATAGTTTGGAGAGAAATCATGTTCCCTGAACAAAATAAATTAAAGATAAATAAATCCGCTACGCATCTTGTAAATTTTTATGGCAGTGTGGCAGCTCAAATACTAAGCAATAATTTTTTTACGTTATTCCTGTCGATGGCATTTGCCTTTTGAATAATGTTATTGGAGAAGTTGGTTATTACTTGGTGTTCCCTATGAGTGCGGTGAATGACTTGCATAGCATTTTTGATAAATCGGTATTTTTGATGTTCACTTTCTTTTGCCCGTGTCCACACTGAACAAATTTCTTATGTCATGCTGCCCGTGTGCGGCAACACAATTATAAGAGTTGGGTCACTCTTGTGAGTGTTCCCGTACACGGCCAGTCGGATATAAGAATTTCTTGTACGAGAATATGAGATAGACATGTTTGGAGTCATACGCTACGGAAGTTGGAGTGCCAGGTGATCATATTCCTCTTTTGCCACAAAGGGGATCATATTCTTAAAGCAATTAAAGAAAGGATAAAAAAAATTGACAAATAAAAAAGCATAAAAAAATTAAATCTTTAATGAATACTTCTTTGTTTCAATATTGAAGGAGGTCGTCCCATCTTCAATTTTCTTTTTCACCATTAACGAAAACGAGGAAAACAAAAGCAGAAAAAGATATCTCTTTTGCAATTTGCAGTTTTTCAATGTACTCGAATCACGCACAAATGTGAGTTGGTAAAAAGTGCAGTCTTGCTGAGCTGATGCATCTATCGAGCCTTGCTTAAGGCTTAGTTTGACTGTGAAAATAATTATTTTTGGAAGTGGTGTGACATAAATTTGATGTGAAAAAAAAGCAATTGGTAAACTAAAATTTTAAACTGTTGTGGGTACAATAATCAGTTTTTTAGTGTTTGGCTTAAAAACATTTCCGTCTCTTCCCATTTTGACTTGCACATAAGCTGAATTGAAAGCACCACCCAACTGCTTTTCAAGTTCAGCTTAAAAACATCTTTTTCACACTACACCTTTACCAAACATCTTAGCAATCAACAACTTTTTTGAAAAAGAACTTGTCGGAAAAATCTTGGGTGGTACGTACCATTCAATGGTACCGTTATTGAATGGTCCATATTCATTTGCAGTGGGCTCCAAATGAATCTTAAATCGTTCAACAGTACATACCATTCAATGGTACGTACCATTGAGGTTTGACCCGAAATTGTCCCATAAAAGCAAGTGAAGGGGAATCTCGTCCAACTGGGTTCTTTCGGTCCACATATATTAATCTTACTAGATGGTAGTTTTTTTATTTATTACCAGTGTCTTTATGATTCAATTCTTTTTTAAAAAAAATCCTTCAAAATGTTTGTTTATTTGATTTTATATGCATTTCTATTTTCATCCAATTTTTTCAAAAATATTGGAGGCCGAAACAAAAATTTTAAGGGAGAACAAATAAAAAGTTCCTCACAAAACTATTTTTTAACGAAAAAATACTTAGACAACTTTTCTGATTATTAAGAACATTTTTTATATTATAAGGACAAAAAACAAAAAAAGAGTCCCACTTCATGAGGGTTTTAAATTAAAAAATTGTCCTTAATAATAAATAAATTGTTCACACACTAAAACAATAGATATTTACTTAAAGCCCATGGGCCACACACTACAGGTGGCCATAAGTAGCCAATAGAAAGAAATTCCACTTTAATAGGCAAAACATGTATTTATTTGTCAATTTTGTCTTCTGGAGAAATCTAGACACCCACAGAAACCCCTCTCTCCCTCTCTCTCTCTCTCTCTCTCTCTCTCAACCTCTTTACAGACTCTTTTAAAGTTCCAGACTTTCAGGTTGTCTCTGCAAATCAAATCATAAAATCCAATCAAATCCTCAACACTCACACAGTTCAACAAAAACCCAAATCTCCATTTCTGCAGAATCAAGAAAACAGAGTGCAGAAATCTCTCACATGGAGGGCTACTTTGTCTCAGACGGAATGCTGATGAAAACGATGAAGAAGAAGAGGAAGGAGGTGGACGAGCTTGACCAAGTCAACGACGACTTCTCCGACTTCTCCCTCTCTTCTCCAGCCAGAAAGATTCGCCGCCTGGTATGCAAAAAATCCCATATTTTTGTTCGCTTTCTTCTCTTCAAATTTCGACCCAATTCTGATGGATTTTCAAATTTTCTGATTCATTGTGGTGTTTGTGTGAAAATTTGGTAATTTAGGATGCTCATTTGCCGCCCATCATGGAGGAGGAGGAGGCGGAGTTTTTGGCGGCGCAGAATCAGGTGAAGTCGGGTGCTCCAATTATTGAGAAACTGCCGTCACAAAACCATGAGAAGGCCATTGTGCTCTTCAAGCCTGTCCGTTCCCCTCCTGTTTTCTCCCTTCGTTCCGACTTGATTTCCGGCTTCAAGGGTATGCATTTCGAGTACCCATTTGGATTTTCTGATGGTTTGTGTCTTGAAATTTCGGTAATTTGATGGGTTTATTGGTTTTCTGCAGACCAATTTCTGCGCTCCAGCCATTACGGTCTGAGGCAATCAGCTGAGGAAGATGATGAGGCGGTGCAAAACAGCGGAAATCGATGCAAAGCTGTTGTTCCATGGGTTCCGAGCCAGCTTCCGCCTGCGCCAACAATGGAGGTTTCGCAATCTGAGGCCCCGGAGGAGCTGATGGAGGCTGAGGAGATGGGAACAGCAACAATGGAGATTGAAGAAGAGGGCACAGAAGGACAAGGCATGGCTAACGGGTATGGTGGCGGAATGTGGACGAGTAATGAAGGGATTCCGCAGTGGCAGCAGCAGCATTGTATGATCCCACAGCCTCCACAAAACACCACCACACCCATCACTTGGTTCCGGTGAAGACCGAAAGGCAGTAGGGTTTTTCGGGTCGGAATTCGGGTGGTGCCTCATTATTTTTGCAGCATTTCGACTAGGTTATATCATATATGGAAACAAGGAGGAGATTGTTCCTTGTTTTAGAAAATTTGTTGGGAGGTGTTTTGCTGTGTGAGCAAAACGAGCAAAACGCCAGAACCAGAAGGTTGTGGTGTGATGTTAATAGCAGCAGAGCAGTGTAGGAATTTGTCGATGAATGATTTGTATGTTAATTATGGCGTTAATGATATCCAGTTCGGTTCGTAATCTTAAAGACTATGCACATAATACGCAGTACAGTTTAAACAATTTGATACAAACGACAATGGGGTGGGGTGAATTCGAACATAAGACCTCGGGTGAAAGTGTAAACGCTCCCTTGTTGAGGTGGGGTGAATTCGAACACAGGATCTCGGGTGTAGGCATAAACACTCCCTTATTGACCTTGGGTTAAGGCATAAACGCACCCTTATTGTGAATAGAGTGAATTTCTCATGTGAAGGAATAAACACTAGTAAGGGAGTTGTTTGCACTCCAAATTCAACAACAGTTTCCTTTAGTAACAGTTCAGTCCAGTTTCCGGTTTGTAATTAGGCGGCCAAACCGGCTAAAAGATAAGAGTAGTCAATAACTATTTGATCTAGTGGCAATCAATCTTTCACGTCTCTGGACGACAGTTGTAATAAAGACGAAAGATAATCGGCCTCTTTAACCACCACCACCAGGAGACAATACAATAGTAGTTAATGAGTATTTGGTCTAGTGACAGTCGGTCTTTTACTTGTCTGGACGACGGTTGTAATAAAGAAGAAAGGTAATGCTGCATAACTTTATGAACAAAAACAATGAGAAGAATGGCATAGAAGAGGGGAGTGTAAACACCCAAATAAATTTTGATCATAAATATGCACAGGGGGTTTTGACGAGGTTAATATATTATTGAGATTCTCATCTATATTCTAACAGAGATACATTGAAATGGGAAAAAAAGAAATGCTCTACATAGAAGTCTGATGACGATATATCCATGTCGTTCCCTTCTATTCTCCTCTTGTCCTTCTAGCAAAATGGCATTTTTCTAAGGCCTCGACAACACGCAGCTCTTCAATGAGTACCAACGATCAATTTTACTATGTATTCCATAAGGGCTAGTCTCCTGAGACATATGTCTTCTGTGCATAGTATTTCTTTTCGCTCTCGTTCTTTTTGGCATTGCGTCTCTGCATCAGAGACAACAGGGGGAGAACTTTTCAGCACTCTCAAGACCAGAAATTTTGCCCATGCATAACATTGTATGAGAAAATATGTTTGTTTTCTTTTACGAACATCCAACGCGAAAATATAGTTAAGATGTGCGGAGAGAAGAATCACTCAAAGAGATGCTATAATCATGACAAAGGATTTTATCCAACACAAAGAACGATGGCCAGATAACCTGTATAAACATTATTAAACATGGTTTTGAATGTCGACAATGGTAGTGCATATAAGCAAAAAGGCAGACAAGGATTTCAGAAGTACCAAGTAAGCATCATGATTTGCAATTATCCTCTGGGATACTGATGTTGTTGTTATACTTTTAGGGCTTTCGAGCAATTTGAAAATCCCCATGCTCTTGGGAACAGAATAAGGATCGCTTTCACCCTGCAAGGCACAAATCATCCCATTCAATAACCCAATTCTTAGCTGCATAGAACAAAGTTTATAGCGGCCAAATTTAAAGAAAGATCCATCAACTTACGGTAAATGAGGAGTTGTACTCGGAAACTGTCCCATGCACAACCGATGAAATGTTGAAAGTTGTTATCTGTGAATGCAATAATATAGAACTGAGATACAGTGATTAACACAACTCAATCAGATTGCATTGTAAGGAATACACTGTTCTTAACAAATTGCAGCGAGTCAAAGATGTCTACAAGAAAGGTTCAATTTATTGTCCAAATCATTTTTTATCTGGGAACAGGTTCAATTTATTGTTCTTCCAATTTCAAACCTTAATTATGTATGATTAAACTTGTTGCCTATAGCATGATATATCACACACATGCCAGGATGTAGTGGATCCATGGACTCCACCACACATTTAAGGTACACTTATCTAAAGTAATGAAGACAAGTGGCAAGCATGGCACGAATCTATGCGCATTCCAAGCAGCAATAATGTTGGAAAATTTATTGTTCAAGGTAGAATCATAACTACTATGAGGACATTGACATATTAGAGTCCCATTCAAGGCCATCAAGGAACATCATGAACATATGTTGACTGAAGAAACAGTACGCAAAACCAAGATAAGACGTGCCTCTGATGAATGAAAACAATCGCTCCTGGTTGTACATACAATGACTTGGTATAAAATTCAATAGGAATATAAATTGATGCATTTACTCACCATGTCCATGGTAACTTCCCAGGGAGCACCAATGATGACTTCATCAACATAACGGCAACCCAATACACTAAGACTACGTTCGTGTAAATGCATAATTGGATGCTTCCCTCTGTGTTCACTGCAAGTAACAAAATTTTATTATTTTAGATTTCATGGTGCCGTAACCATACCAATTATGAATAAATGTCAAATCAAGAAAATGGAAATACCTGACAATCTCATCATTATGGATGCCAACTAGTAGAAAGTCTCCAAGCTGCCTAGCATTCTTCAGGATCTGAGCAAGCACCCAAAAAAGAGAAAAAGTCTTCATATGATAAAATGATGAGAAACATATTTCATAACTGTTCATACAGAAAGGGAAGATGTTGTAATGAATCTCCGCAGCACAGAATTACCAAAAAGGAGGGGTGTGAACATCACATGGAAACATTCAGTTGTTTACATACAGCATACTGTTTATGTGTTGCCAGAAGGTCAAACCTTAACCCAAGGCTTCAATGGGTAGCCTTACAACTAATGATTAGCAGAGAACTGTCACAATTCACAACTGCATTTCGTATATTAATGCAATTGTGGGATCTATTTCTCTCTTAAAGCGATGGAACTAACGCATGACTGATGGTGAGTATACTAGACTAAAGATACAGACGAGTCATGCTAGAGTGCATTATGACAAAAGGCCATCATGAAGGCTATTTAGAAATTACTGCCATTTCTAGATGCACCTCAAACTTTGAAACTAGATACAAAATAGGTAAATGCACTACAAAGATCCAACTTTAAACCATCAGAAAAATTGAGACGTTTGCAGGAGTAACTCAAAGATAAAATTATACCTCAACATGTCCCGCATGAAAGAGATCAAATGCCCCATCAATGTACACAACACGAGCATTTGGTCCAGGTCCCTGAGAATATAGAAGGTGTTATCATGGGGGATCAGAAAATACACTACGCATTAAAAAGAAACAAAAACCTAAATTTCCACTACCACCCTATTTTATCTCTACGGCTTGAAATACATATGAAAGAAAATGAAACCTCAATACCAAGCTACCGTGCAAAATGGTTTACTGTGTTACTCACACACAGATCCCACTAACTGGCTGATGGTTTGCTCTATAATTTAAATAGTAAAGCATCAATCAAGGACTGTGTTACCGAATAAATGGGAATTATTTTTCATTTACCTCTCTTTTCCCTTCATGATTTTATACATTGTAAAAGTTTCGACAGGTTAGAGTAGGAAGTGGCTTCATTAGAGTCATGTAGGTTACACGTGGTGACTTCATGGTCTTGATATGTACCAAAAAGTGGTCTGTTTATTCATTTCCAATGGTATTTATTCTCGCATGTCACTAGATGCACTAGATCCTAAAGAGGAGCTTAGTCTGTAGTGTATGAAATACTAATAACTTATAAAATAAAAAGTTCAAATTAAAACTGCCAAGGTAGCAAGTGACACATACCTTTCCATTAGAGAATTGCACAATCCGTCGGGATGTTGGCAGAAATTGAGATAAATGGGCACTCTTGGGTTGACTTTCTGGGGTTTTTTGCAAGGAAGTATCATTTTGATCTTTACCATCTGTATCCTTTAGAGAAGAAAGTATCCTCCCTACATATGATTATTATTAGACCAATTGAAAATAAGAAAATGTTTTCAGTATGCAACAGTTTAGCCATCAGAAAAGTCACAAGTGGAATTGCATAACAAGTACTGGGTCATTTTAAACAAAAGCAAGGAACCTCTGAGGGAGATGAAGAGAATTATAGTACCTACAATATCTGTGCTGGAGACTCCTTCAGTGCGTTTAATCTGCTTGTAGCGGCCAGCTTTTTTTGCCAAGGCATAAGCATCAGTTCCATCTGGCAGCAGGCAAGGGTCATCACCGTGTATGATATAGTCAATCTTATGCTCATTGAAGAGTCTGCCCATGAATTGCTCGGTAATTTCATAAGGAGCATTGGGTATGACTTCATCTACCCACTTCAAACCACTCACGAGAGCCAGTCTAGAAAGAAACTTCAAATTAGATAGAAATAAGTAGTTGCATATATTGCATACAACGATCTCAATAAATTTTATCAAAGGCAAACTAAAGAATGCACCAGGAGATTATACAACAGGAGCAACAGTTTCTATTTGAACAACAAAGGGTGCGGGTGGACAAAAAAGTGCAATCTAATTCTGATGATTGTTGAATAACAGTATTAGGGAACCTAACTCTGAAAACTCTGTGGTTAAAGTACTTTTTATACATATATTAAGTTATAACAATATATTCTATAACGTAAGTTGGTAATAATCTCCTCATAGGTATGTTTTCGGCATTCCAACATAAAAGCGTGTTCTTGAGAAATGAGTAAATTAACATCAATATTCACGTGCATAAACACTAACCTCTCTTCCATGGATAAAACAGGTGGACCTTTATTGGCAATAATCTCCTCATCACTAACAACACCCACCACCAACTCATCTCCCAAAGCCTTGGCTTGCCTCAAGGCATTCGCATGACCATAATGCATGAGATCAAAGCAACCGTCCATGTAAACCCGAATGCGCTTCTTATCACATTTCTTCTTGTGGAAGATCCCTGAATCAGACCATAAATACGGCAGCTGGGGCACCGTAATTCCACCAAAATAGCTCGTGGACAAGCCGAGCAAGGCGGCCGTGAGCATTAGGCCACCAAACACATGTGGGTGGTTGTACATTCCATCCCAAATCCAGTTGTTAGTTTCATATTCCATGGTGCCACCCTTTTTCTTCTGCCTTATATTCTCCTCTGATCTCTTTGCTTAGTAGGAGGAGACACAAAACCTAAAGCCACAATAGCACAAAACTATTCAGAAATCAATATTGCTCTTCTTCCTTTAACTTAGATTTAAACATCACAGAAATACAAGAAAAATGAAAAATACTAAACAAATCTAGAGCTTGAAAGTACCAAATTACACCAAATATGTATTTATAAAAATTCAGATGTTAAAAAAGGATTTTGGAACCGGATTAATTGTCGATTGTGAAGGGATGCAAATTCTAAGCCCATGGGGAAATTAATGATGCCAAAGATTCAAGAGAATTACTGAGCAAATTCAAATTACAAAAATTATTTCTGAATCTAAACCAGAAACCCACCAGAAATTCAACAAGAATTGAAAAAATAAAGAATTGGGAATAGCTGTGCATAAATGTAGAAAGAGGAAATGGGAAGAAAGCCATGGAATTGAAAATTCCAGGAAAAAAAACAAATGGAAATATTTAAGAAATGAGCATTAATCCTGGTGACCCAGATCTAGAAAACTGGTTGTTTTACCAGAAAATTGGCAAAGTTTTTACCTTTTTGTGATTGAGCTTTGTGTCTCCTCTTTTGCTTTCTCTCCCTGGGTTCTTGGTGGCTTGGAGGAACTGGAATGGGAAAGAAAGAAAGAAAGAAAGAAAACAAGACAAGCAAAAGCCTTCCCTTCCCACAAGGTTTTTTTTTTTTAAAATGTTTCTTTGAAGAAGCCTTCCTGTCTCGAAATAATAAATCCCACCTCCTCTAATTACCGAATGAATCAAATGAAATGCTTAGCGCGTGGGCCCCGACCGGGCCCCACTTGGTGCTCCATGGCCTCTTTCGTCCTACCATGTGGATTATTACATGGGACCAAAGTTAGAAGGTATGTGCCTGGCTAGCATTTTACGTGCTGCATTCTGTGCTTCTATTTCTCCTTTTGTTTTGGAGTTTCAAGTGTTATTTAAGAATGTGTTGTTATTGGATGGTGACGGTTCATAGTTTGTAGTTCACACATGCATGTCTTCAGGATTTTTATAAAGGAAGTGCAAACAACATTTGCACTAATTTTTGTATTTAGATTTTTTTTACTTTTTTAAATGATACATGTCAAAATAAGATTTTAGCTAAAAATTAATGATAAAAAATGGAAAATATAATTTCAAATACATCAAAGGTTTTGTTTTTTGTATAAAAATTAACACGTGTCATTTGAAAAAGTGAAAAATGTCACATCCCCGACTGACTCCGCTGTAGCACAATATTGTCCGCTTTGGGCCACACCCTCACGGTTTTGTTTCTGGGAACTCACGAGCAACTTCCCAGTGGGTCACCTATCATGGGATTGCTCTAGCCCAAACTCGCTTAACAATTGTGACATCCCACATCGACCAGTGGAAAGGAGGTGATGTACCTTATATGTACATGCCCACCTCCAATTAGAACGAGGCCTTTTGGGAGCTCATTGACTTCGGATTCTATCGGAACTTCGAAGTTAAACGAGTTTGGGCTAGAGCAATCCCATGATGGGTGACCCGCTGGGAAGTTGCTCGTGAGTTCCCAGAAACAAAGTCGTGAGGGCGTGGCCCAAAGCGGACAATATCGTGCTACGGCGAAGCCGGTCTAGGATGTGATAGAATGGTATCAAAGCCACTCTGCCGTTCGGTACGGATGTGTTGGCAAGGATGTCGGGTTCCCCTTTAAGTGGGGTGGATTGTGACATTCCACATCGACCAACAGAGAGGGGATGATGTGCCTTATATGTACATGCCCACCTCCAATTAGAACGAGGCCTTTTGGGAGCTCATTGGCTTTGGATTCTATCGGAACTCCGAAGTTAAGCGAGTTTGGGCTAGAGCAATCCCATGATGGGTGACCTATTGGGAAGTTGCTCATGAGTTCCCAGAAACAAAACAGTGAGGGAGTGACCCAAAGCGGACAATATCGTGCTACGGGGGAGCCGATCCGGGATGTGATAGACTACAATGAGGAGCCGGTCTGGGATGTGACAGAATGGTATCAGAGCCACTCTGCCGTTTGGTGTAGATGTGCAGGCGAGGACGCCGGTTTCCCCTTAAGTGGGGTGGATTGTGACATCCCACATCGACCAACGGAGAGGGGGTGATGTGCCTTATATGTACATGTCCACCTCCATATAGCACGAGGCTTTTTGGGAGCTCACTGGCTTCAGATTCCATCGGAACTCCGAAGTTAAGCAAGTTTGGACTAGAGCAATCCCATGATGGGTGACCCACTGGGAAGTTGCTCTTGAGTTCTCATAAATAAAACCGTGAGGGCGTGGCCCAAAGCGAACAATATCGTGCTACGGCAGAGCTAGTCCGGGATATGACAAAACATGTCCAAATACAAAGATTGCTAGCATTTCGCTTTTTATAAATCTCTCTTGAGATTGATATTAATCTAACACTTCGACTAAATGAAAGACTAGTCGTTGTTAAGATCACTTGGTTTGGTTTGTGGGGAAATGAGTTTAGGAATTGAAAATTATTTTTCTTTACGTGTTTAGTAAATTCAGGCTTAGGAACACGCTTTTTTTATTTATTTGTTAATGATGGAAAAGGCTTCATGCCTCGTGTGAAAATGAGGAGGAATATGAAACACTCCATCAAGCTTGGGTTTCATTTTCGTGGGGAACGAGGCAACCATTAGTTACACGTTTTAATGACCTATATAAGCCCTCACTAATTACGTTTCTATGACTACTCTTTCATTAGTTACAAGTTTTGTGAATTTCCAATTTAAGGATATGATTGAAAAACTAAACAAATTATGTTTCCAATTCATGTACATATATACCGAAGGAAATTGTTATTGGCACTTTAAAAATCTAATTGTGCACTCCAAACTTTCAATATTTAGAAAGAAAAATACCTTTATAAAGAGTGCACAATTAAATTTTTAAAATGTCAGTAAAAGTTCTCATACCAAATATGGTAGAGTGTTGTGGCCAATATTTCTGAGGGGGTGCGGCAAGCAAAGGGAAAAGAGAAAGTAGAGAAGGCTTGAGGAATTATACTGTATTGTGTTGTATATTCCTCATGCCAGGTGCCTTTATTTATAGTGAAATAAGTACAATTACATTAGGAAACAAATCCCATACATAATGGAATATCCTAATCCATATCTACCTAGGATTTACACAATCACATTTAACACATGTGTATTTTATCCACAACATAGAGGAAATAAAATGGCATTTATTACTGGTTACTTTCTCATCCAACTTTACTAGACATGGGAAAATATTTCTCAATGAGAAAAGATACTTGGACTGATTTCCATCAATTCGAACCAAATGACAATTTAACTTTTCATACGAGTTTTAAAACAAAGGCTTCTAAATTGAGAAAATGGTTGCAATGGTCCCTAAACTTTGGCCCTTTCGTGAGTATTAGTTTATGAACTTGTTATAATGTGGAACAATGATCCTTTGGCTAACTCCGTTAGAACTTTTGTCCAAAATAAATAGTTTAAAGGGGCAAAACAAAGCGTTTGTTCCGAACTTCTCTAAAGGTATAGAAGGAAGTGACACTTGGTACTAAAGCTCTATTGGTGGAGTGCGAATTAGTACTTTTTTGGTTCGTTTGTTCGAGCTTTGCATAGATTTTTTGGCTCATATTTGTTAGTTTTCGTAATGAAATTTGTTGGAGAATCCGTTGGAGGAAATTTCAAGTTTTGAAGACTTATGAATTTTTTGAGTCGTGATGGGATTTGGGCTTGTGAGAGTTTAAACACTCATTTGTAATCTCCGTTTGTTTAGTGAATTTTCTCGCCGTGCTTCGCTCATGGGCATGGCCTTTTACGCTGAACTACGTTAATCTCTTGTGTTTTTTATTTTGAGATTGTTTGTTTTTTCGCTTTCGCCTACGACGTTGATATTTGATACTTTGTTAAAATTCACTTTCGTTTGCAGATAAAAGTACAACAATTCGTATCAGAGCACTGGCGACGCTTGGGATTAGTGACTCTCACGATCTTTTGGAATTTGGTTGCTTGTGGTCAAGGTGGAGCTCTATTTGCATTTGGATCGTGAGACGACAATTGGAGGTGGCTCGAATCACGCCAAGTGGAGATTGTTGGAGTTTGGTGGCTTAGATTAGAGCCACATTTGAGTCCCACATCGGAAGTGAGGATAATCATCTATTGGTTTATAAGCAGTGATACCACACACACAATTGACGATGCCTTTTGTTAAAACCCCATACCCATTAATCTCCCGGTGGCTAAAGTGGGGGGACCCGTTAGTGTGCTTCCGCACAACAATCTCCTTCAAAATTTGAGGAGAAATACAAAGCATAGCCACCAAGGAAATGAGGAAGAATCCCCTTATCCCTTTTTCTCTTTTCTTGATTCTTTTTTCTTTTAAAAAGTAAACATTGGCATAATCTGCCAAATGAGCTCAAAACGATCCCGTAAACACGCACAATTCTCCCTCGCAACAAAAGCCACAATAGCATGTGTCACTTTGTTACATGACCTAGTGTCACGACCTGCCTATTTGAGGCTTAACTCCTTAAGTGGAAAGGCCCATGTCAGCAAAGTCCGCTCGTTGATGGCCCCATATGGAGCTTCTGGAGAGTTCATTTCTATATTCTTTCATTGTGACTAGATTTGATGTATATTTTTAGATATGTTGTATGTTCTAGGTTTTTCTTTATAATATGCTAGACCGTTAGATTGCTCTGGTCTTAGCCATCCATCTAGGGAGGGATGTGACTAGAAGTTGTATATAAGGGGGGAGGCCTCATTTGTGCCAAACCATCTCAGAGTTGTATGATTCTCTAGTGAGCAATATAATATTTTTTCTCCCAATTCTCTCTTGTGTGTTATTCGTGTTCTTATCGTGTTCTTGCATAGTTCTTATGTTCTTTGGCTTTTGATCGATTTTGTAGGTGTGAAGGCTGACTTAGCTTGTATGTGGGGAGCGTTTGAATTCAAGGTTGCACGATCAAATCTAAGGCAGCACGAGTGTTGGAGTGTAGTCAACTTAGGATTTAGGAAGATTTTAAAAGACATTTTTAAGTGGTAGATTTGATAGGATTTGTAGAATTCAAATGGACTTTCGTAAATTTTGTTGAACTTTGAGACTTTCTTGTCATTGACTTAAATAAATTTCTTATTTTTTTTCCAAAAAAAAAAATGGAAAAATGTCCATCTCCATCTCCATTCTCCACCACTCTCATTCTTCAACTTACGAGCCAATTCTGGACATAATCTTGGTCTACAATTGCACTAGCCCTTGTGGCAAATAACTGCTTTACAATTGCACAGAATCTTCAGCCGGTTACGCAATAGAAAATCCTGATCGACAATCTATAGATTTACATAAACTTTCAAATGTTGTGGCCAATATTTCTGAGGGGGTGCGGCAAGCAAAGGGAAGAGAGAAAGTAGAGAAGGCTTGAGGAATTATACTGTATTGTGTTGTATATTCCTCATGCCAGGTGCCTTTATTTATAGTGAAATAAGTACAATTACATTAGGATACTAATCCCATTCAGAACGGAATAGCCTAATCCATATCTACCTAGGATTTACACAATCACATTTAACACATGTTTATTTTATCTACAACACTCCCCCTTGAGTGTGCAAATACTCAAGTAGATATCGCATCAGATCTTCAGGATGAAAGTTGATGAAGTCGTCTCGTAGGCACAATAGAGAAACATGCTAGTCTCAAGCACGGAACTTGCATATAAAAAGAAATAAAAACTCTCACAAAACCTGGCTATGGTAAAACCCAAGATGGGACAAAAACCCATAGTCTAGGAGAAAAGTGAGTTAATGCAATGTCAATACTAAACATCTACCGGATGTCAGTAGGATGTACACAAGGGTATAACCAGCCCAGAATGGGTGCCTCATTAAAACCTAGTCAGGTAACAAAAACCCAATGGGAAAAATGATCCTGATCGTAGGGAAAAAGAGTACATTAAGGTTAAGCGAGTATACTTCAGGATACTCCCCTTGAGTTTGACAAAATTCCAAATGAGAAACTAACAATGTTGCAAATCAGACAATTTACGCATACCAATTCCTTGAACAAGCTTCTGAAAAGTAGACTTCGGCAGTGACTTGGTGAAGAGGTCGGCTAAGTTGTCCTGGGAACGGATTTGCTTGACTTCAATGTTCTGATGCTCTTGTTGCTGATGTGAGAAGAAGAACTTCGGCGCAATATGCTTGGTGTTGTCTCCCTTGATATATCCTTTCTTGATCTGGTCAATACATGCGGCATTATCCTCAAAGATCGTTGTAGGGACATCAACGACTGAAGAAAGCCCGCAATTGCTTCGAATATGTTCAACAACAGCTCTCAGCCAAAAACACTCACGAGTAGCTTCGTGAAGGGCGAGAATCTCAGCATGATTCGAAGAGGTAGCAACTAAGGTCTGTTTGGTTGACCTCCAAGATATTGCGGTGTCTCCAACGGTAAAGACATAACCCGTTTGAGAACGTGCCTTGTGCGGGTCAGACAAGTAACCTGCGTCAGCATAACCAACAAGGCAAGCATCATTCCGAAGACCAAGGGGGTGTGATCTATTCTGAGATGCATAGGGATAGAATAAACCCAAATCCGTAGTACCCTTAAGGTAACGAAGGATGTCTTTAACACCATTCCAGTGTCTGCGTGTGGGCGCATTGCTATATCTTGCAAGAAGATTAACAGAGAAGGAGATGTCCGGTCTAGTGCACTGAGCTAAGTACAATAAAGCGCCAATTGCACTCAGATATGGAACTTCAGGCTCCAAAACCTCTTCCTCATCGTCTTTAGGACGGAAGGGGTCTCGTTTTGCATCTAGCGATCGGACGACCATAGGAGTACTCGAAGGTTTCGCTTTATCCTCATTAAAACGACGTAACACCTTCTGGGTGTAGTTCCATTGGTGGACCAGTATCCCAGCCGAACTATGCTCAAGCTCCAGGCCTAGGCAATATCGAGTTTTCCCAAGATCTTTCATCTCAAATTCCGACTTCAGGTGCGACGCAGTTTTCTCAAGCTCTTCGGGAGTCCCAATGAGATTCATGTCGTCGACATAAACTGCAATTATCGCAAATCCGGAATGTGACTTCTTAATAAACACGCATGGGCATAATTCATTATTCACATATCCCTGACTAATCAAATACTCACTCAGACGGTTATACCACATCCGTCCGGATTGCTTTAATCCGTAGAGTGAACGCCTCAATCTAATTGAGAGGGTGTTCCGTGGTCTAGAACTATTTGATCCAGTCAATGTAAGTCCTTCAGGAACTTTCATATAGATTTCCGTATCAAGATCCCCATAGAGATACGCGGTTACCACATCCATAAGCTGCATATTCAGTTTTTCGGAAACTACCAAACTGATAAGGTAGCGGAACGTTATGACGTCCATTACGGGAGAATAAGTCTCCTCGTAATCAATCCCAGGGCGTTGAGAGAAACCTTGCGCCACAAGGCGTGCTTTGTATCGCACTATTTCATTCTTCTCATTACGCTTCCTTACGAAAAACCCACTTGTAGCCAACGGGCTTCACATGTGGTGGTGTAGGAACTACAGGCCCAAACACCTTACGTTTCGCAAGCGAATCAAGTTCGACCTGGATTGCTTGTTTCCAGTTTGACCAATCAGTTCTACGTCGACATTCATCAACGGAACGTGGTTCAATATCATCGCTCAGCATGATATCAGTAGCTACTGCATATGCAAATGCATCGTCGACTATCATCTCATTCCTATTCCAAAGTGCATCCAAGCTAGCATAATGGACCGAAATCTCACGATTTTCGGGAGGCGGATTGGTCTCTTCAAGGACACTACCATAATCTAGAATAACCTCATGCGTTGGAAAGGATGAGTTGGCGATGGCAGGATTCGAACTAGGTTCACTAGTTAGTGCCGTGGGGTTCCTCTTCCGGGGTTGTGAATCCTTTGAACCAACAGGTCTGCCACGCTTCAGGGTAGGAGCAGATGATTGGCTAGCCGCCAGGGTACTGGGCCGCACAGCAGGTACGGCCAAACGTCCTTCAGGGGCGTTTCGTCCTTCAGGGGCGATGGTTCGACGTACGTTTGGTACATCTATCTTTGCAGGCACATTCGCAGCTGGCATATGTGATCTCGTCACTCTCGCTAGATCAGTAAAAGCATCCGGCATGCTTTGAGCAACGCTCTGTAGATCTAGGATTCTTTGCACCTCAGTTTTAGACTGAGCAGTGCGGGGATCTAAATGAGACATAGTGGGGTTAGACCACGATAATTCGCGGCGTTCTTCAGGAACAACTATGTTCTTATCTCCCCCTAACGACGGGAAGACTGTCTCATTAAAGTGACTATCCGCAAATCTAGCGGTAAAGAAATCGCCTGTCAAAGGTTCTAAGTAACGAATGATCGAAGGGGAGTCATAACCGACATAGATTCCCAATCTTCGCTGAGGACCCATTTTAGTACGTAAGGGCGGCGCAATTGGCACATAGACCGCACAACCAAATATGCGCAAATGCGAGATGTCGGGCTTGTATCCAGTTACCAACTGGAGCGCAGAATATGGTTGGGTCAATACGGGTCTCAGGCGGACCAACATTGCTGCGTGCAGTATTGCATGGCCCCATGCAGATATCGGAAGTTTGGTTTGCATTACCAAAGTCCGAGCGATTACTTGAAGGCGCTTAATAAACGCTTCTGCTAGGCCGTTTTGGGTGTGAACATGGGCGACAGGATGTTCAACTTCAATCCCAACTGACATGCAATAGTCATCGAAAGTTTTCGATGTAAATTCTCCAGCATTATCCAGTCGAATCGACTTAATCGGATAATCAGGGTGGTGAGCCCTCAGCTTAATAATCTGAGCTAGAAGCTTGGAGAATGCAGCATTTCGAGTGGACAGGAGGCACACGTGCGACCAACGTGTGGAAGCATCAACCAATACCATAAAGTATCTAAATGGTCCGCAAGATGGTTGAATCGGTCCACAAATGTCCCCCTGAATCCTCTGAAGAAATTTGGGAGGATCCGTTTGGATCTTGTGTGTCGATGGGTGAGTGTTTAGCTTACCCAAAGAGCACGCTTGGCATGAGATAGTGCGAAGAACGAAATCCTTACTTCGGGTAAGGGGATGCCCGTGTGAAGTACTGAGGATACGGCGCATCATAATTCGTCCAGGGTGTCCCAAACGGTCATGCCAAAGCAAATTTTCCAGTGTAAGGCCACTGCTAGGGCCGGCCACATGGTGGCTTTCCAGGGAGCGAATGGTTGTTGTGTACAAGCCATTTGGAAGGCGCTCCATCTTCTCATGAATACGCTTCTGGCCATATTCATAAGAAGTTATGCACAGGAATTCAGTCCCATTTTCTTCAGAAGTTTCAGCGTGGTAATTATTATCTCGAATATCTTTAAAACTCAACAACGTTCTTCCGGAACGCGGAGAATAAAGTGCCTCTTTAATGGTTAACTTTGTACCATTGGACAACATTAATTGGGCAATGCCATGCCCCTCAATCAGGTTGGATGAGCCTGAAAGGGTTGTCAGAGGTGATATTTTAGGTATGAAGTTAGTGAAATAGATGCGTTCACGCAATATGGTGTGCGTAGTTGCACTATCTGCCAGACAACTAACTTCCCCACAAGACATACCTAGAAATAATTTAATTGAATTGGTCACGTGGATAAATAAAAATCATTCATTCAATTAATTCGAGAAATAATTTCCATAAAATAATATCCAAAATTAAAACTAAATACCAAACAATCGTCCAAACAAAAAGGAAAAATTGTTCAAAAACTTAAACCAAAGCTAGGGGAATTCGGCCACATAGTGGTTCTAGGCCACTAGTGGGGAAAATTCGGCCAACAAATAGGCCTTATGTCTAAAAATCTAATTTTCCATCGGAGCGTTCGCTTCTTGAAAATCAGAAATCTCCAGGGTAGTATCTTCGAGATTCTCCACATGAGCGAGATTAGTCTCTATGGCTTTACGACTTGAATGGTACTCAGCAACAGCGTTAGCTGAAGCTCGGCAAGTGCGGGACCAATGGTCTTGAGAACCACATCGGTAACACAGGTTCACCGCTTTGCTCTTAGTCTTGAAGTTTGAGGCTTTGGGAGCTATATTAGTGCGCTTCGGGGCATTATTTCCTCCCTTGGATGGGCCTACGCTCTGTCGACCTTGGGCTTGTGGCTTAGGTTTAGAACCCTTGCCTTTCCCACCATCACGCTTCTGGCGTCGGTTTTGGCCTCGATTCTCGCTAGAGTGTGCTTCAGGCACAGCGGTCGAGCCATTAGGTCTAGCTTGATGATTTTTCATCAACAGCTGGTTTTGTTTTTCAGCAAGTAGTAAGACAGAGATCAAATTCGAAAATTTGGTGAATTTTTGCGCCCTATATTGTTGCTGCAGGACAATATTGGTAGCATGGAAAGTTGAATAGGTCTTCTCCAGGAGATCCTGTTCAGTCAAGTCTTCTTTGCAAAACTTGAGAAGTGATCGGATTCGACAAACTTCAGAGTTGTACTCATTCACAGACTTAAAGTCTTGGAAGCGTAAGTGCTGCCAGTCGTGTCTTGCTTCAGGCAAGAAAATATCTCTTTGATGATCAAAGCGCTCTTCCAGAGCAAGCCATAAAGCTCTTGGATCCTCTTCAGCGAGGTATTCGGTCTGCAGTGCGTCATGCATATGTCTTCGGATGAAGATCATGGCGGTTGCTTTGTCAGCTTCGCCAACCGGGTTATCCGTCTCTGCTTCAATGGTAGCCCTGAGGCTCTTTGCAGTGAGGTGGAGCTTCACATCTTGTACCCACTTGAGGTAGTTCCTTCCAGACACTTCCAGAGCGGTAAAGTCGAGTTTGTTCAAGTTCGACATGTCGCTACAAAGAAGGGAACAAGATAGTGGTCAGTACTATGAAAAACTGTTCATAGACTTGGAGTAGAACATTCAGGTTCTATTAGACATTGTTTGGTTTAAATTTTCATGAAAACTACGGGTTTCATGGGTATTTAATTTTTAAGAAAACTTCAGGTTTCATGGACACTTATTCGAAGCTTCAGGTTCGAATTTTATGAACTTCAAGTTCATATATACCTGCAATCAAACGCAATATATATAGAACAAAAAAATAATACAAATAATAAATTTTAACATATATTGTGAATGGGTAGTGAAATATAGGTCTACGGGACCTTTGGGGTGTGAAAATATGACCTAAATAATTTTGGTGGGTCGTGGTTGGAGCTGCAGGCTCAACCAACAGAGGGCTGGACTGCAGGCCAGCAAGAGGGTGGGCTGCAAGCCCTAGTCCAGCAGGGACTGAATGGTGAAGGAATGGGCTGTAAGCCCTGGGTCCAGCAACGGGCTGGTGAAGAAACCCGAGTCCAATTTGGGCTGGAGGTGGAGCGGGCCGAGAGGCAGGTCCAATGGCCTGGGGTAGCTCGGCTGGAGCTGGGCTGGCTCGGCTGGAGCCAGTTGGGTCGGCTCGGCTCGGCTTGGCTCGGCGCGGCTTCAGGCCGGCTCGGCTCCGATTATGGTTTTTTTTTTTTTTTCTTTATTTTTCAAAAAAACGAAAAAAAAATTTTTGGTAAAGAATGTCCAGTTTTTTTTCAGAAAAACGAAATTTGATGTTTTTTGTAGAAAAGCGAAAAAAAAAAAAGAAAAAACCCTTAATTTTTCCTTCGTTCACACGATCATCAATTCACTTAATATATTTCAGATATATTAAATGTCGATGCTAACACAATATTTGCAGAAGATCAATAATTCTTTAAACGCAGAAAATTGGGTTATGCATCATGGTGAAGGTTCATGCAATCAGGTCTGACAAAATATCGACAATCGAGACCGTGTTTTAGAAGTACCTGGATTGCTGATGATGATGGTTGAACAATTTGTTTGCAGAAAGCCCTTCGGATTCCTTAGCGCAGCGTCAGGAGCGTGCTGATAACGTGTTGTGGCCAATATTTCTGAGGGGGTGCGGCAAGCAAAGGGAAAACATACATTGTCATACCACCGCTGCCTCAACGCTAAAAAGCTCCAAGCCAACTAATCCTTCGAGGAGGCACAAACATAAAACGGTGAGTGGGTCAAAGCAAAGTTTGATAAAAATCGCTTGTTTGAAATAAACGGGCCTACGCCCACAAGGATACGGGTATAAAGGATATCAGTAGCAGTAAAAAAATATCACAATACTCATCGCATAATCAATGCACACAAGTCATGCAGAAAGTAGCTACATGACAGGCTGGGTGTCTAATAAATTACGCTCTAGCACTACATGCACGTGAAGCTGGCGCTAAGCGCGTCACAACAAGTCTAGTCGCCGAGGCGACCTAGAACAGGTTGGCACCTACGATGGATCCAAAGTGAGCGTGTCGGTGCGTGTGAACATACACGTGTAGCTGGTCCTGGCCCGGACAGTGCTAACACCGTGCAATATGCGTGACGAGTAATAATTTGCTAAAACGTATAGACATGCCAACATTTATTCGATAAAGCCATGTAAACATGAATACTAAGTCATAAAGTGTCACATAAAACATATATCGGTTTATAAAACATGGCATGCTATACATAGTCATGGAAATCACATTTAAAACACACACACACACACACACACACACACACACACATATATATATATAGTATTTGCAGTAAAGAAAAGGCCCACTCACTGGTCAGTAGTCGGATCGTAGCCTCCGTACCACGCTTGAGCTCGTAGCTCCTCGGGATAGGTCTCACCTATATGGGAAGTTACTAAACTAATCATTAAACAAGTCTATTCCAATTTAAAGTAAGGAAAAGACTCGAAATCCCCTTTGTTTGCTCGTTTCGGGACTTGAAATCGTTGGAAAAGTGGTTCACGCGCTGCCACGCGCCGCCACGGGGCTCCATGCGCCGCCACAAGGCAGCACGCGCCGTCACGCGCGCCCGCAAGCGCGCCGTCACGCGCCCGCACGCGCACCCAAGCGCGCGCGCTCGCACGCGCGCCCACGCGCGCTCTCACGCGCGCAGTTCACTCGCCGTTAAAGTTAACGGCGTGCGGGCGCGCGTGACGGAATATTCTCTAACGGCGTTACGAAATATTTCGTCACCGTTAGGGAATATTCCTTGACGGCGTTAAGGTTAAACGGAATATACCTTTGGAATATTCCACCGGTTGGACCGGATCTGCTGACGTCATAGACCGAGTTGCTGACGTCAGGACCGGGTTCGATGACGTCACTCCTCCGGTGACCGCTGCAACTTTTGGCTGCCGTGCGCCGCTCGCCGGCGCCGGAATCTGGAAAATGTCGCTGGAAATCTGGAAATTTTCAAACTTCTTCAAAACTCAACCATTTTTCACGAAATTGGTGTCAAATTGAAGCTAAGGATGAGAGGGTTTCAGATTTACCTACTAGGAACCCAAAAAGTGGCCGGAGATGGCCGGAATTTGCCTCGAAAGAATCGGCCAATTGTGAAACTCGTCGATCTCGATGAAACTTTCACATGCAGGCCTTGGGTTGTGTTCCCAAGGTTCCCAGGAGTGAATTCGTGATGGTTTGGAGTTGGATCGAGGTCCAAAATGTCCAGGAATTCGTCGAGGAAAAACTGGAGGTCGCCGGAAAAATCCCAGGTTTTGGGTTTCTGATTTGTTGTTTCTGGGCTCACTGTGGCTCGGGTTTGGTGAGGGAGATGATGGTGAAGCACACCAGTGCAAAGTTGAACTGAGGTGAGGTCGAGAGTGGTGAGAATAGGGCTCGGGTGGCTTGAGTAAATTTGGGTGTTTGAGTGCTTTGTTTCTGCAAAGTTTTGCATGCACAGAAACTATGTGCAAGGTCACGAGGATGAAAGAGAGTAGAGGTGGGGGGACAGTGAGTAGACATAGTTGATTTGGTGAGTGTGTGAAAAATCCTACACGGGTAGGAGATTTTAAAGAAAATTCTCATGCATGCAGACAAGCATGCACCAACACAGTCTGAATTCAACAGAGGTGCAGAGCACCTTGGTTTCAATTGAAACCACGAGAAGACAGCCCACAAGTTCAATCCACTATTTCAGAAAATACCGCAATTTGGTAAATTACCAAATTGCCCCTATTCATAACTTGTCCGTTGCAAGTCTAAAAAATGTCCAGTTCGCGTCTACGGGTTCGTAACGAAGTGTACAAGATGAAAAGTACGTTAAAAGTACAGAAATTAAGTCGATAGAAAATAATTGTCCACGTAGGACTCAATAAGCCTCCAAGGGCATTTTCGTCAATTTACACCGTCGGGGAATAGAATACAATAAAGTTAGGGACGAGATGTAACACTACTTCTATCAACTACACATATTCACCACTGGTCTGACCTCAATGACTTCCTTATTAATTAACGAGTAATTTTGTTTACACACAATTTTCATTCTTGGGCACCCTATTTCTTTGAACAGCACACCTAAACGTCCATCTTTCTCAATACAAAAGAAAAAAGGTTGTACATCCACTAATCTCACCTTCTGAATGGTGAATCCAACTCAACCCCTAATAACCCCTAATAGGGCCCACTTCGTAATGTATTTCAACGATCCAAATCGTCTATTGTTTATGTCTTCCTTCAAAGATCATGTCTATCAAAAATCACCAAAATCAGAAATCATATGACTATTAGTTTAAATGGTAGTCATTTTAGTTTTTTTATGATTCTAAAAACAATTCATTTCATGAAGTTTCATTTTGTTCATGGTGATTATTGCTAGCTTTTGATTTCTTGGGGGCCTATTGAAAGCCATTATTTCTGTGGACCACGTGAATGATAGGAGGCATGGTGCTCCAATGTTCCCCCATTTTATAAACTTCCCAAGATTGCTTGCCCTTCGCTCCCGGCGAATGCAATTTCTAACCAACCATATCAACTCGTAATTTTTTATTGGGGAACCAATCTACCTCGATCCAGAGTGGCTAGGTGTGCTCCATCCCACCACAACTTGGATGATTAAAAATGGACCAAATATATGTTGAAAGAGTCGCACACATTGGAGATATAATAAAATAGTATATAGTTTTTACGTTTTAGGTTTACTATTAATATTATTGAGGCGTTTTGTGATAACATCACACACTTAATAATATGTAGTTTGAAGACAATACCAATAATGATATTAATGGTAAGTCATGCTGAGCCTAAAAAGTTTATCCATTTATTCACTTTGCCTGTCCTAATTTTTTTAGAGATTGCGTGCTAAATTTCTAGGCCATAACATTAATACTGGGCGTAAGATAGAGAGTCACAGGACATGTATATATATATATATATATATTTTTTTTTTTTTTTCTTTTTATGCAAGACCTATTATACCTGGTGTAGGATACATACAATGATATCAACACAGAGGTTATTCACTAAGTAATGCACAAGATTTATTAATTATTCTTCTAATGCATACCTAGCAGGTTAGTCATATATATGAAATAGGAAATGAAACAGGAAATGAAACATCAAACACATGAATGTATTATTTTGTTAAAATAATTTATATAGATAGCAAATCCTTTGTTAATCTTTGACTTGCAGTTACGACCCAAAATATGCAGAAAACATATATGATTGCAGGAATATAATATTCTCTCTATCGGTAAATCATATAAAATATTGAAACACGTAAATCATATAAAATATTGAAACACTACCCATCTATGACACGCGGATACGAAGGCGGGAGCGGGAATTAGAGAGCAACGGGTTCGGCGATTCGTGAAAACTCAAAGAATCCGATTTGAGAGTGGCATGGATTTGTCAATTAAAATAATATTAAATATAAAATAATGAGTAATTGAGAGAAAAAAGGGGTCAAACTTGTTACAGCTTGCCCCGGAATTTATAGTATTTTATATTTTGAAAGTGTGAAATGACCAAAATGCCCCTGATTGGGCAATGGTTGTCTTTTGGTTGACTTTCGCATCGTGACACGTACGACCCTTTTCTTAACTTCTTCTTGTCATGCTCTTCGTTACGAACGCGTGGACGCGAGCGGAACAAAATTTGGAGTTTGAACGAAGTCTCTGCGGGACGTTAATTTCGAGGGCATTCCCGTAATTTTCACAAGGATGATATTTTGTAGTTTGGGCTTTGGGCCAGTGGACCCAATTCCTCCCTCGTGTTCTCCCTCACTCTCTCATTTTGCAACTCTCACTTTCTTCTCCCTCACCCGAGCCTTCTTCCCCGACCAAGCTAAACTGTAAAACCTCGATGGCTCTACCACCTTTCTTCGGCGAGCCAAGCCCCTAAACCACCACCAATGTGACCTCCTCCTTGACACAAACTTGTCCCCAACCTTTGATTTTTGAAAACTCGACAACCACCACAGTTTCGAGGAACCCTGACGAGGACAACATTTCCCAGCGAACTTCTCACCATTTCCGACCTTGGTAAGCCTCGATTATGCCTTCATTTGACTCCTTGTGATGTTTTGAGTATGTTTGGTGTATTGCATGCTTGAATTGGGTGAGAAATGGCATGAATTGAATGCAGGGAGCCTCTGCCATGTTTTCCAACGAGTTGACAGTGGTCGACAAGGGATTTCCGTCCAAACAGCTAGAAATCAACCCTCGAGGCTACCACCACTAGAAGCGTCTCGACCCCATGAGTTCAAATTTGGTCTCAGAATCGACGGCGAAGCAACAACGAAGGCGTGGCGACGATCGAAATAATCTCATAAAAAATCTCCAGATTCTGGCTGGAGTTGCAGCGTGCTGACGTCAGTGAACTCGGTCTAAGCTGATCGTGACGTCAGCAAGCCGGTTCATACCCGGTCCAGAATAGAAATATTCCAAAGGTATATTCCTTTCCCTAACTGACGCCTTTAACGGAATATTTTTTAACGCCGTTAGAATATTCCGTTAAACCCTGGAATACTCCATTAAAGTTAGCGGTACACCGTTAACTTTATCGGCGCGTGTGGGCGAGTGAGGGCTTGTGATCACGCGTGGTGGCCTTCTACAGGCGCGTGGCTGCGCGTGAGACCGTACAGTTGTACGTGGCGGCGCACGGCTACCCGCGATGGCATATTTGGGTTTTTGGATACTGAAACTCTTAATTTGAGTTCCTTACTCCGTATTCTTCATAGTTTTCGATTAGTTTATTAAATGTGGTTGTTTTACTTTAGGAATGACAACCCGAGGACTACAGAGAGCGTACAAGCAATGGAATTACGACTACGGTCACTGTGAGTGGGCTTTTCTTTCTGAACTTATATTTTACATATGTTTGTGAATTGGGTTTTATGTATACGTGTTGAAGCGGGAATCTTAGACTTACTTGTTATTTACTTGGTTTTAGAAACTCAAGTGTTTTAGCGAATTATCGGTATTTTGAATATGGTATTTGTAAATACCATTTTAGAACGTCTTACTACTCACCTTACTTTAGAAACGATATACTTTTTACTATACCCCATTTAAGATACAAGACTTTACCCATGACATGTTTTATCTTATACCGCTCAATTATGATTGCTTACACGGTGTCTACAGTATTGTCCGGGCTAGGACGAGCTTCACGTGTATGTTCACACTGCACCGACATGCTCACTTTGGATCCATCGTAGGTGCCAACCTGTTCTAGTTGTTTCTACTTCTAGAACTCGTTGTGATGCACTTAGCGCTAGCTTCACGTGTATGTAGTACTCGAGCGTATATCTTTGCATAAGCTCGTGTGTTTGCACTGCCTACTGAGCGTACCCTGTTGTTTATTTGTGATTTTTGTGATATACCGGCTTTCACTGATGCCATGAAATTTCGTGTTATGTTTTGAATTTCACTTACTGATTTCCACGTGTTAGTTTCTTTTGAAGTATTTTATATTGAAGTTTATGGTTATTTATTCGTTTTGGAAAATAATTGATTTTCCACTTTTACACTGATTTTCATACTTAATATGTAGTATGATTTTGAGAATTATTACAGGTTTTTTACGGCGAGGGGTTAGTACTTTAGGAAAAGCAAAGTTTTAGAAAATTATTTGTTTTTGCCCACTCACACATTTTTGTTTTGTGCCCCTCCAAGTTTTAGTTGACTATGGAGCTCTTGACGTCGGGACACGGTGACATGTTTTCTCTTAAGTGTAGAAAATCTTCTCTTAGTACTGTAGTTACTCTAGTATCTTCTATTATGTAACTTTAATTTCCCTGTTATTATATCTTTGGTTCACACACACTTCTGCGCACTCACTTTTATTTTATTCAAATTTCTCTTTATTACCTTAAATTACACTCCTTCCTTCAAATGGCTTTCGTCACCCTACAGGGTGGTCGGCCAGCACACCTCGATTTTTAGGTGTCCACCTGGATATCCGGGTTGGGGTGTGTCAAAACTTGTATGATTCAAGATTTATTTGAAGCCCACTGCAAATTAATTTGACACCATTTAATGGTCCCGCCACCTAATATTTTCTAGAAAGATATGGGGATTAAGAAGCTTGAGGGCCCTACACACAAATAAACAGCCTAAAGGACACATTGATATTTTACTAGACGATGCGTTTGACTGGACAAATAACGAAGAGATTGAAACGGTGCCGTTTCCCAAAAAGAGAAATTTGGAAATGGGTCATCTTCTTCCACCTTGCACGAGGAGCCTTTGCAAATTTAGGGTTGCCGCGTGCGCCATTGCATATCAAAATGCTAGGCCATACCTAAGCAGTCACTATCGCTTCCCTTGGACATGACTGACTGTGAGTTTTACCCCTGACGAACCAGAGCCGCTTCACGTAATTTGCAAGCCAAAACTCGACGAATCCAGGCAAATCGGAGGCTCTCTGGCATCTCCCATTCTGGTTCCCACTCCCGGAGCGTAGTTCGGCACCAAATTGAAGCTCCCGTACTTCTTAGGCCATCTTCAATGGTTTGGCCATATTTAGCCACTATTTCTAAATATAGCACACTTAAAATATAATTTTGAAAGAATAGTGCAAGGCTATAATTTTTCATTTTCAATAGTGCAATGGCTATATTTTATTTTTCTCAATATTTTATTACTTTTTAGTATATTGAGGAATATTATGGTACAACACTTGCACATCAACTACTATATATTGTTTAAATCAATTAAACTACTATTTGTACCTATTTAAATATAATTTTTGGAACACGTTGTTTTTTTAAGAAGATGTATATTAAAAATATCTATTTTTATAGACAAATATTTTGAATATGACTTGTGTAAGATTGAGAACCATTTAATGATTTCATATATATTTTTAGTTTAAAATCTGTTTTTGTGTTTTTAAAATTATAAAAAATGTTCCTAGCCTTTGGATTTAAACAACCATGTCATCTTATGAACAAAAAATTGCGGGTGCATGATAAAACATGCAACCCATAGCATATAATTGCTGTCATTTGATGTCTCATACAACTTTTTCATTTCATGAGACCCATGAACAATGGTAGCCCATTCCTACCAAAGGGGCCGAATGTAGCTAGTCCCTAAGGAATTGGCCCCTGAATCTTTTTGGGTAGATTCTTTTTAGCTCTCCATTGGAGATGGATTTTGGAGAAAAATGAGCTAAATTTGGGATTTGGCCCTCCATTGGAGACGGCCTTAGCTACCCATAGTTTTAAAACTGAGAAATTGTTTAATCTACTACTATTAATGGTGGAGTAAAACATTGTAAAGCTTCTACTAAACCTGCCCACAACATTTTGAATGTTCTGAATAATTTTTCGCAGCTGGGGAGCAAATAAATTTTCATAATTTTCATCTAACACTTCTTCAAGTGACAGATCCTCAGTTTGCCAAGCTCTCCAAATCCAAAATCATAGCGCTGTAGGCAAATATCTGGCAATTCACAAAGTGGTCTTTTGGAAGAATCCATTAACGAAAAGGAGCTCGTTATAAATGTCCAAAACAAATTGCGGGTACTTGAAATACTTCTGTGAGTCTTCCGAGCTTTTGAAAGGATGGATTGTCGTAACTTGGCTACCAGCTGGTCCTTTTTTCAAAAAAACATATCTACTATTTCAAGTATTCCTAATCATCTGTTATCGTGTCCTAGAATATAAAAAATGATGGGCCAACTACATTTTACACTCTCAAAATTTGAGGTGATTTCAATTTTCTCACATTGTCCGGTTTTGAAATTGTATCAATTTACACATTTTGTATATTTAAATGTCTAATTATCTATTAAATTGATAAGTTTTTTAGGCTATATAGTACAAATGTGGTTGGCATGTCAATTGACACATCCCGATCCCAGACACGCCAGGTGTCGGAAAGTGCTGGCCGACACGTGTTAGGTGACAAAAGCCAATTATGCAAGAATAAGTGAAAGAGTAGAATATAAAGAGTTGAGTGCCGAAGTAGAAGTGTGGTGAGGGTTAAAAACCCATAATACAGGATGCATAACAATCAGAGCAAAGTAAATAGTGCAGGAGTATAAATTATTCACATCCCCGTGAGGATGGATAAATAAAAGTTAACTGCAAGTAGGAGTGAATCCTACATAAACTGAAGCAATGTCAGAACCGTCGACCACCGCCAAGGAAGTCCTCGTGTCACCGATAAGAGAACCCACCTCTAGGTCCTAGAGGGGCGCAAAACATAAAACGGTGAGTGGGTCAAAAAGCAAAGTTTGATAAAACCTTTGTTTTCAAGAGTATACTAACCCCTTGCTGGAAAACAAGTATAGTTGAAAACACGTCATACCCTCTGGCATGAACCTCAAAATACTATAATAAAAATATACGGGTACTCCCCGATAATGATTACTGACATGCTCACCCATATGTAAACACACAAGTCCAAGTAGCTAAACTACGAGGAACAAGCTAGGTATATAAGTAATACGCTGAGTACTACAATGACGCGAGTCTAACGCTAAGCGCTGTGCACAAAGTGTGTCACACAAGTTCAAGTTGCCTAGTGCAACCTAGAACAAGCTAGTACCTACAATGGATCCAAAGCTGCGTAGTGGTACTGGTAGTTACTACTCCAAAAGTCAAGGCTAGTCCTGGCCACAAGACTGAGTACTAATATCTGGGGTGTTATACATCTACTGATGAGCAACAGTATAAAACATGTATGGCAATATAATACGAATGTTCTACCTCCAACAAACGTATATGATATGAGTTATGCTAACAATTTGAAGAAAGCATTGAAAAACCATACGTACATATACATTTATCAAAACAAAGACCCACTCACTCACCTGTAGGTAGCCGGGTCGTAGCCCCCCTGTCCTGGGTAGCCCCGGTAATCCTCTGGATAAGTCTCACCTATATGAGATATCACTGTAATAATGATTAAACTCATAAAGGTTATTAAATAACTAATTAATTACACATATCCCTTGTTTGCTCAACCAGGAGGTCCAAAACACCTCGAAAAATATCATACGTACTGCCCCTAGGTAGTACGCGTCGTCATGAGTCGCCTCGTGAAGACGGAATCGAAAAAGGATGCTCCACGCGCCCCCACGCGCGGCTCAAACGCGGGAAGCCGCGGCTCCACGTGCGGCTCACGCGCGAGTCAGCCGAGCCGGTCAACGCTGGTCTGGACCGGTTGCTGATGTCAGCGCCAGTCTGAACCGGTTTGCTGACATCATCGCTGACGTCACCCGGGCTGTCTGGACCGTTTGCTAACGTCATCGCTGATGTCAGCACCGGTCACCTCTGGTCTTTTTCTGGTCGCCGCAGCCAGAATTTTGGGCGGTTTTTGGAAAAATTTTAAAGCTCCATATCTTCTTCATTTCTTGGCCAAATTTTACGTGCCATATATCAAAATGAAGCTGGAGAAGAGTAGAATCACGGTGTATCTTTGGATTGGTCGTACAAGCTCGGGAAATGGCCTGTAATTACCTCGAAAGTTGCGGTTCACTGTAGCTTTGTCGATATATGTCAAAACTCAACCAAATCAGGCAAACGACCTATGAAAATTCATCTACTCAACGAGAGGAATACAATGGTGGTAGTTAGAAACCTCACATCGGTCCAGATTGGCCGGAAAATGGTCGGAAAGGTCCGGTTCTTCCGGTTGCGTTTCCCGTCAAACGGTTGGGAGTTTGGACGAACGGTTTGCACTGTTGAGTCTACGATGTCGAGACGAAGAAGGTGGTGATTTTCGTTCGCCTCGATTCGCCGGGTTTTCGTCGGTGTGCACTGTGCACGCACGGAGAGAAAAAGGGAGAAAAGTCAAAATTGAGAAAATAATTAGAAAGTGACGGGGAGAAGGAAGGGGAAGGAAAGAAAAGGAAAAATTGGGTGGGTATTGTGCACCCACCAAAACAGTAAACTTACACGCTCACGTGTACGAAATAAATACACACGTGTAGAAAATATCCCCCAGGAATTATTTTCTAACAAACTTTTTACGGGATGTTACATCAATCCAGTTACAGAGTTCATGCTCACTATGTCATCAATTTAATGAAATTCAAATAATTTATTAGACAAAAAGTGTAAATTGATACAATTTCAAACTTTAAGAGGCAATGTAAGAGAATTAAAATTCCGTAGACTATTTTGAAAATCACTTCAAGTCTTGAAAGTATAAAATATAGTTCATCCAAAAATGATTGACATGTAAATTTATCATAAGTTTGACTAATATGAATAATGCATTCGATATTAAATTATTAAGGTCCCGCCCGCCCCGAGCTTAATTTATAAAAAAGAAAGAGAAAGATTGATGTCGTCATGTGAGATCCACGTGAGTCTCACGGCCATTCGACAGTTGAATCCTTCGGCTTAAGTCTCATTTGTTAACAGAGTCGGAGGCTCGACATCAAAGTGCAGTAAAAATCCGAGACCCCGCCCCGACCATAGATTTCTAAATAGTCCAGAAAGAGCAGCGCGTGAGATCCCAACCATCAATGGCGTCAAGAAAGACTCTGCTAACAGCAACAGCAGCAGTAGTATTAGCGACGTCGCTCTTCTGGACGTTAGCGTCGTCGGCGTCGTCGTCGCCTAATTCGGCCGACTCCGTCGCCTTCATCAAGAAGACCATCGCTTCCAACAAGATCGCCATCTTTTCCAAGTCCTACTGCCCGTACGAACTGCTCTCATCCATTCACTTATTTTTTAAATTCTTGTAATTTTGAATCAGCATATCATCTATTTGGTTTAAATTCAGCCCCTTTACTATTTAATTTGAATTCTTGTACAATTTTCGATTGATTTGAGTGATATGAGGACGTTTTTGTTGCGATTGATGGGTTTCTGGGTCGAAGAGAGAGAAAAATGAACAATTACAAGTTAATTTTGGGGTTTTAGAGGTCCATTTGATCAAAACATACTTCCCGTAGTTTAGATTAGATTAGAATATCGCTTGAATGGAAGAGAAAAAAAGAAATAACCAATTAGAAGCAATTTTGGCTTTACACTTTTGTTTTATTTTTATTTAATTTTTCAGCTTTTGTTGCCCTTGATGTGTTTCTGGGTTTTGAAGACATGACCAATTGCAGACCTCTCAAGTTTGAATTCGCCTTCCCCTTTTTTACATTAGATTAGAATAATACTCGAATCGAAAAGAATTTGGGTTTTTAGAGTGCAATTTTATCAGAAGCACAAGGAATATACTGCAAATTTTACACTTTGTTGTCTTTTTATTCAGATTGGATGTGTAATGTATATATTGAATTCCTCTTCTTATTTTTTTTATTTTCTGATTTGCAATATTTATTTGGTTTGTTTGCAGGTATTGTAGAAGGGCGAAAGAAGTTTTCAAAGAGTTGAACCAAGTACCCTACGTGGTTGAGCTTGATGAGAGAGGTATATTTCAATTAGGCCTTACTGATGTTGTGACACTTTGCATGAAAACATAGAAAGTTGTAGGTTGAAATCAATCTGAAGAAATGACACTAACCGATTATTAAACGTGTTTTCGAGTTCTTGGGATGTGCATTAATTATTCAATCTTTTTAGTGCCCTATTAGCTTGCAAGAAGCTTCAGATTTTGTTCCTAGGATTAGCTCTTCTGGACTGCGAGTCATGAATTACTTGAATTTGCATTCAGACAATAGTTTGCCTGCTAGAAAATGATTCTTGTAGAAGCACTTTGTTGACAGCTTTGCGCTGTTTCTGTTGAATTTTGAAAGTGCATAAATATTTCTGTACTGTATGCATGTACAAGTACCATTCCATTGTAAGTTATTGATTGGAGTTGGCAATGTGTTCTTTCAGTTGATGGTCGGGACATCCAAGATGCTTTAAGTGAGCTTGTTGGGAGGCGTACTGTACCGCAGGTGTTTGTGAAGGGAACATACATTGGGGGCTCAGATGGTAACTGGTTTTCCTTTCAAAATTTTTTGTGATTGTTCTCTTTGTTTCCGGGAAACGTGGATACACCAAGAAAATTGCTAATAGCTGATGAATGTTCTGTTTTCTAGATACGGTTGAAGCGTACGAAAGTGGAGAACTGGCCAAGCTTCTCGGCATTGAGGTCAAGAAGACTAGGGAAGATCTTTAAATTGAATTGTCAATGATCTAAAACTGGTAATTTCAGAGAAAATTTGAATGTAATGCTTATAAAGTAACTCCACATGTGGGGGTTATGGTATTCACTTTTGCATTAGCTTGTACTTTATTTGGATGATGTTATATTTAAGTAATTTAAAGGAGATTGCTTCATTTGTCATTTGTCACTTGTCACTTGGATCTCAAAGTATTGATGGGGGCCTTTGTTGTATCCTCTGATCTGAAGGAATAGCGGAACCATCGGTTATATGAAGCACCAAGAACTTCGGCCATATCTTTGATAACACTTGCAGTTTGTGTATGCAGAATTTGAAACGTTTTCTCACCAAACAAAAAAAATATTGGAATGAAGGTTTGGCAAAACGAACACAAATCAATCAGAATCCAGGAAAACTTTTTCTCACCAAACAGTGTGATACTTTATTTTCTCACTAATCTTTCAAATCATTGAAGGTTTTTATTTTTTACATCACATATGATTACGAAGCATGGAAGGACTGGCTCCGAATTGAAAACGATCAGCTCTTTCGAATCCCTAAATTGATCGGCAGTGGCAGTCCATTCCATGGCAGAATCAAAGTTGCCGTCTTCGTTATCCATGAGTAACCTTCTGTGTGCAATCGCTCTACACATCACAATAGCCAGCCTTGCACTTGCACACACTCCTTTCCCCACACATTCCTTGCTCACCTTCTCATCTCATGCGCCTTCCAACTGTTATCGAACAACGACATCAACCCTTGTTCACCGGAAAACTCACCAGCTATTAATCTGCAAACTCGGCAGCATTTGCTTCGACAAATGCTCGAGAATCCATTGATCCCTAGGGAACAAGTATTGGTGGCGCCATGGAATTGCAATAGCTCATTCCCATCAACCACCAACCTCTCCATCCTCTTAAGAACCCGACCCTTTTCTTTTACTTGGGATTTCACTACTTTACTCTTCAAACCTATGAAGAACATCCAAACTATGATTCATCCTCAGCACCTTCTCAACATAACATAATCATTTTCTCAAGCTAAATAATGCATGCCCAAAATGGAGATAATATCGTTTGGTGGGTATGAGAAGTGGGAGAGGATTAATCCAATCTAATGTTTGGTGTGAATAGAAATGTGATAACTAATCCCACTACTTTGACCTCGTGACTTTTATGAGTAACCATAAACACAAGTCAAGTGATGTATCGTTTCGTTTGTTATAACAAGGTTGGACGACATGGTTGATATGTCACACTTCTTATATGTAATAACATAAAAACAAATCTACGTGGTATAATGTGAGTTAAATAGTAACGTCATGTGACCGTGTTCTGGATATACAGATAAATTGCTCAAATTCAAGACTCAAGGATCCAACCATATCCAAGACCTCAAGACTTGCATGAGACCTTGACACAATTATGAAAAAGGAAACGATAATCACACACCTTTTTTATTTTTTTTTCTCATACACGCATGTTTAATCATATAGATGAAAAAAATTTCTAAGTGTGCGGGCATTTGAAAAAATCTCTCATCTATCAAAATCCAATGCAAATCACACACATCAAGTAAGACCGCCAATGAAAAGGAATGCAATCACAAACCAAAATTAGTGGTTTCCAAGTTTAATATACAGCAATCACGAATGATCTATCTGCAGAGCAAAAAATGTGAACAAAATCCGAAAGTAATTTCTTCCAAAAGAAAAACTTTCCAAAAAAGTATATGAATTGTACTATTAGAGGTACCACTTCCACTTGCAGATGAAAGAGTTTTACTGCTGCTAAATCACCTTCCCAATTTATTTTCTTCCCTCCCCTATAAATACAATGGTATTACTAGCAAATTCTCCATCAGTATTTCAATCGAAGTTGAAACTTGAAACTGCAGAATAAACAAGAACACCGATCGAGCTCTCCCAATGGCCATCTCTTGCACTCGGTTTGCTCTCCTTGTTTTTGCATCAGGTATATTCATATTTTGTTTAAATTATCGTCATCGATACTTCTGATAGGACACATATTTCGTACCTTGTAATTGTTGACACATTCAGTGACGACGTTGATGCGTGCATGCATGCAGTTGCAATATTGGGAGTGTTGGTGAAGGCAGAAGTAGTACTGCAGGCGGCCAATATCGGTTCATGCGAAGGCATCGATTGCAAGGCAAACGTTCTAGCTGGAAAGACATGCAATGCGGGTTTGGGTCGTTGCACTGAGAGTTGCGGTAACGATTGTTGTAATTCAAATTGCGCAAAACAACATTCTGAAGGTGTTGGATATTGCGACGATAGCCTTGGCCGTTCAAATTCACTCTGCCAATGCAACTATCCATGTTAGAAGTTCACGTTAATTTCTAATTACTGCATATTGTGCAAGGATATAAATAATAAGTGTATTCTCCCACATTTATCTATAATAAAAGGGAAAAGTCCTAGATCAATTTATATGTTATGTTTCTGATCAAATTAATAAAAATCTTTTATATGAGTAGTGAGCATTGTGTTTCAAATTGAATTGTTGAATTATACTTGCTACTTCCTTTATAATTGTGGTTGTTATGCATTTAAATAATATACAATAGAAGTTCGATAAACGTGCGGCGGTATCACACGGTTCACGAGAAATTTAATTAATCCTTCAAGTATCGTTATTGAAATTTATAAAATATTTTTTGGTTGACAACGGGGGGCTAAATGTCCAACAAAAAGAAACTACTATAAAACATCACGAGGCCTAGAGGTCCCAGCAACGTCTGCCACTAGGAGCTGCCGACATGAGGCAGGATGTTACAACCTGTCCCTAATTTTTCATATATTTTCGCCCATAGTTGTGAAATTACCAAAATACCCCTACAAGATTAGTGTCGACTTTTGTTGACCTTGTTGTCACGACACATATTAATTATTCTCTTAGCGTATTCTTGTAGTACTCGTCGATATGAACGTGTGGGCGCAAGCAGAACGTAATTCGGAGTTAAAATGAATATTCTACGAAACTTTCAAGTTCGAGGGCAAATTAGTAATTTCACGTTAGATTTTGTAGATTTATTTTATTTTATTTATTTTCCCTTTCCAAAAATTGAGAGAGTATTTAATTAAAGAAAATTAGAATTTTGGGTTTCAAAACCCTAACCCTATTTTCCTCCCTTACCCTCCTTTCTTCTTCTCAGCGACACACACACCCACAAATCGAAATTTGTTGAATTTCGTCAAACCCAGATCACCCAGACCACCATAGTGACCCTCCCACCCTGGTGAATGAAGCCCCAGTCCTCATCTCTTGAAATTCGAAACCAAAATCATACAAACTAAGAAACTCCAACGAGACCCCACTGTCCAGTGATTTTTCCGTCGTTTTTGGCAAAGGTAAGCCTCTAGACCACTACCATTAGATAGGTCTCATCAAGTAGATGAATTTTCATATATTACACACCTTAAACGGTTGAGTTTTTACGCAGATAGAAGCGGAAGAAACATTCCCCAGTTTTCGGCGAAGTTCAGGCGAGTTCCACATGTTTCCAACCTGTTTCAGGCCATCACCGATTACTTTTTGGACTCCCAATAGGTATAATCTTATTGCTCTCTTCGTAAGCTTTGTTTTGATATAAAATCACAAAATTTGGTTGAGTAATGAAGCTAAACGGACCTTCTACATTTTTCGCCCAAAATCTGCAGAAACTAGCCAAGTCGCAGCCCAGACCGAGTTGACCCGACCTATTTACCCAGTACCGACCCGTTGACCCCATCCATTTCCAAATCCGGGTAAGAATATTCCGTCTGTACTAACAGAATATTCCGATTCTGACATACTATTCCGTTATACTTAACGAAATATTCCGTCTAGTGAAAAAAAAAATTCGAACATCGAAAATTCTAATTCGAGCCCCGTTTCCCTTTATTTCTTGTAGTATCTAATTAGTTGTGCCAATAATGGTTTTTTACTTAGAAAAAGTTATTAAGTCGATTCTTTAAATTATCTTTAGGTGACCGTAGATCCAGGGGTTTGCAGGATCAGGACCCACAAGAGAACTACACTCCCGAGTATCTGTGAGTGGACATTGTTTTATTAAATGGTTATTGTTCTAGTATATATATATATAGTTATGAATGGTTTTTAATTGTTGATTTGATCATGCCTATACATATTTTATATTTGAGATACGAATTTCTTACTTGGGTATAATCATGCATTTTACACCGACGAATGTATATGTTTTCACACACTTGGTATGCTTTCACTTTGTTTTAGTACCGCCTCACGGCCGTAGGACGAGGTTTACATGTATGGGTCACACACACTGTACTCCAGGGGTATTGTCCAGTAAATACCTTAGTGCAAACTTGTCTTTACATTTGTGTTTATTATCGGGGGAGGTCCCTCAACTTAAGGACTTGGGTGTGATGCGCTTATCGCGCAAAAGCTTACATGCGTGTGGTACTAGGAGTGCAAAGTGGTTATAACGTAGAGAACTTGTACAGGTTGGAGGGAGGTTCCTCAGCATATACATGGGTGATTGCTGATATACCTTGTGATGTTATATATATATATTGAGATATCTATATATATATATATTTATTGAGATATCTATATATATATATATTTATTGAGATATCTATATATATATATATATATATATTTTTTTTTATTGAGATATCTTGGAAAATGGTTATCTTGTGATAAGTTGGATTTCATGTTTTATCTTGAATTTATCTTTTTACAAAAAGATTATGCTGGACTTATGTCTCTCTACTGTTGAGTCTTATATGACGACTATATATATAGTATGTTTTATATACATATACTAGTTTCCAAATATGGGGTTATTATATTCAAAAAGAGAAAAAAGTTTTTACAAAATTTTTTTTTTCGTCCACTCACACCTTTCTGTTTTTGCTCCCCCTTTAGGACCTAGTAGCAGTGCATTCCAGTGACATTGATATGACATCCCACATCGATCAACGGAGAGGGAGTGATGTGCCTTATATGTACATGCCCACCTCCATTTAGCACGAGGCCTTTTGGGAGCTCACTGGCTTCGGATTCCATCGAAACTCCAAAGTTAAGCGAATTTGGGCTAGAGCAATCCCAGGATGGGTGACTCACTAGGAAGTTGCTCATGAGTTCTCAGAAACAAAACTGTGAGGGCGTGACCCAAAGCGGACAATATTGTGCTACGGCAGAGCCGGTCCGGGATGTGACAGTTGAGGCATAGCGTGGCAGCTCTTGTTCCCTCTCGATAATGTAGGGAGTTTATCTTTTATTCATTTTCTTTAATAATATCCATCCCTTTTATGGATAGAAATTTTAGGAGCTTGACTCTTATATTTATTCCGTTGCCTTACATTAGTTACGCTCTAAACCTCATGCATGTTTGTATTAAATTATGCAAATTATTTGGCCGTTTGTTTATCAGATACATTAGACATTTCTTTTAAGTTAAGTGTTGTCATGCATAAAATAGCTACGTCACTTACAAATGTCGGCCAACACGTCCCAAAACTCGGTATCCACGTGAATATTGAGGGCGGGGTGTGTCACATGAGCTTGATCGAAATAAATTTAACCAAGAGTACATGATAAACTCAAGTTAGCCAGTTCATTAGCCATATATAATATTTTTTTTATGAACGCTCAACTTTTCATCCCAAATTAACCCACACCCACTATTATACACAAACATTTATAAATATTTAATTGGGACAAATCTGATGGGTATTGTTCACATGAGTTTTGTCCTTATGGTTACGAAAACCTCATTAGATGTTTTTGGTTAAACTAAAACTAAATGAAGCCTTTTTCATTAGAAAATGTATGCCAGAGGCTATAGTATAGATAGAAAATGTTGTAAAAATAAACTGAACCAACCAAAAAAAAATTGTACCCATATGTGTGTGTGTTACCGGTAATAGTGTATATGTGAAAAAACCATTTGAAATCATTTTGGTTGGTGGTTAAGGATGTGCCTTAGTATTCCGGATATCACAATTAATGTGTTATCTATTTTTTTTTTTGTTCAACATGTGATATCAATTTGATATTAGGCTTATAATCACAATAATGTCTCTATTATCCTTGATCATATCTCATTTTAATAAATAAATAAAAACCTCATGAGGCCTATAATCTAATAACTTCCATCATAAGTCAATATTCGGACCCAAATTAATTAGGACAAATGTGAAGCATAAGCAATCATGAATAAATTCTAAAACCCTAATGATCATTAGTCAGAACTCATTATCATTCTTTATTTCATATTTAATATATATAAAAAATCAATACTTAGACTTAAAAGGGTGTATTCATTAGGAGTTTAAATAATTTTAAAGAAGTTTATCAATTCAAATGTATTCAATTAGGAATTTAAATGGTCTTGGGTTCGAGGCACGAAGTTGGCAAAAACATGGGTGATTCTCTAGTTGAAAACTTTGGGAGAATGTGTGTCATTTGACTGTGGCTAGGAGTGGTGGGGGATTAATCATACCCTTCGTGGTGTGGGATACCTTAGACTTAGGAAAAAAAATCAAGATTTTAAATGAACTCATGGAAGTCTATAGGTATTTAGTCAAGATTTTAAAAGAGTTTATAAACTTTATAGAAATCTGAGTGTAATCATTTATAATGTTTTTTAGGCTTTAGAAAATCTGAACTCTATTATATTCTATAAATTTATAATTATTTTAAAATTTCAATTTATTGGAAGCCATAGTATTGTTGAAATCATCTCATCGGGTTAGTTTTATATCCGTCAGGATGGTCATCTCATCGGGTTAGTCTTATATCCGTCGGGATGGTCTTGTATCCATCGGGTTAGTCTTGTGTTCATCGGGTAAGAGCTAGGGTTGCAGGTCTTTATCTCCTCTAGCTAGCTTAGTGCTAGGTTTCTGGGTTAACCACCTGCACACTCATTTGGGTTAACCGTGCACACTCATATTTGGTGGTTGTTTGTCTTGTAATTAGTTCCAAGACCGAAATTAGGGCCTGGGTTAAAGGTGAAGGTCCATGGCTTGTTACCATTGGACCTTAGCTTGCTATGTAATCCTCTATATATGTCTCTTCCATTGTACTTACAATTTATGATGAAAGTAATACATTCAATATCAAAATTTCAACATGGTATCAGGGCGGGAATCTTAACTGGTCCTTCTTCTGTATATCTTCTTCATCTTCGTTGCTAAAATGGCGGAAGAAAAACCTTTCAACATAGAGGTTGAGAGTTCTCAAGCTGCCAGTGCTTCAGCCATGCTTGAAGCATATGTCGATCCAAATCCAAACCAACGATTGAGTTCCGTATTACTGAACGAATTCAATTATCTTCCTTGGTCGAGAGCCATATCTTTAGCTCTCGATGGTAGATCAAAGCTGAACTTTATCAATGAAAAAAGTGAAGCTCCAGATGTCTCTTCGCCAACCTATGAAACTTGGGTGTCACAAGACCAACTTGTCATGTCGTGACGCCTCAACTTCATGGAACCCAGAATGGCTGAAATATTCAGTGATTCTGAGTCTTCACATGTTCTTTGGAATGATGTCAAAGACTTGTATGGGAACTAGAATAATGCAGCTCAAGTGTTTCAACTTAAAAGAGATCTGGCAAGCTTGGGGTCTAAGTATAAGGGATCTCAGAAACTAAATCGTACAACACACAGGGCCAACCATGCATCTGACACTCTCAAGAGCTTCATAGCAAATCCAACTGCACTCATGGGTGAGTTTGCAGCATACTTACAAAGCAAGAAAGAAGGGATTGGAAGTGATCAGTCTGTCAGCTTTGGAGATGAAAGCTCAACAACTTTGTTAAGCAAGTTTGCTGGATTTCTGGCAGAAAATGAATGCATACCTAAAGAAGACATCCCAGGTATCTTGAATGCATTCAAAACTGCTCTTAATGTAAATATGTTGCATGATTTTTGGGTTGTTGATTCTGATGCCACAGATCACATGACCAACCATGTTTCTAAGTTTCATAATTTTGAAAAATTATCAAAACCTTCTCTAGTTTCAACTGCAAATGGTGAGAGTGTCAAAGCTTTAGACAAAGGGAAACTCAGCTTAATGTCAGACACAATTGATTCAGTAGCCTTATACGTTCCTTCCTTTCCATTTCAACTCCTATATGTAGGAAGAATTACCAATACCTTGAATTGCTTAGTCATCTTCTCTTCTCACAATGTCATTTTTCAAAATTGTGTCACTAAGAAGACGATTGGTGAAGGATTTTACCTAGATGGTCTCTATTACCTATCAAAGAGCAGTCCGAGAGGGTTCCAAGCCAAGTCCAATTTATCCCAAAATAATCAATTGTGGCATCAACGATGAGCACATCCTTCTCAACCTGTTTTGTCTACATTATTTCCAAACTTAGGGAAAGATTCAATCCAATGTGAAACCTGTCATTTATCTAAGGCCACTAGAGTCTTCTTTCACTCATCCTTGTCTAGGGCTAGTAAGTTGTTTGAACTTGTTCACTCGGATGTATGGGGACCAACTTGTGAATCTTTTGATGGTTATAAGTATTATGTAATATTTATTGATGATTTTTCTAGAGCCACATGGTTGTATCTGTTAAAGTCAAAGAGTGAAGTAATGGATGTGTTTAAAAATTTTAACAATCTCGTTAAGAACCATTACTCTTCACAAATCCAAACACTAAGATCTGATAATGGCACCGAATACATGTCCCATGTCATGACACAATATTTGAGCAATCATGGTATCATGCATCAAACAAGGTGTGTTTGTGACGACCCGTCCCTAAGTTTATTGTATTTTATTTTTCCGAAGTTGTAAATTGACGAAAATGCCCTTGGTTGGTTACGTGGAAGTCCTACGTGGACGTTTGAGTTCTTTTTAAATTTTGACTTCTCACTTACAGTATCCTCGTAGTATTCGTCACTACGAGCGCGGGAGCGCGAACGGGACGTAAATCCGACTTATAACGGAAAAGTTACGTACGTTTGAATATTTATTTCCTGTTATGGAAATATGGTGCTACACGTATTAGGTGGGATCCAATTACCCAGCTATTTTGGGAAAAATCCCTTTCTTTCTTTTATTTTCCTGCAGATTTTTCCCCCTTACTCTCTTTCTTTTCTACCATTTTCTTCTCCCCGTTGAAAAATGCACAGTCAAAGAGTGGCCTTGCCAATTCTTTCGAACCGAGCCAAAAAAATACCACCATCTTGTTCGTTGTAACTCACTGAGTTCAATGGTGCAAGCCGATTGCCCAAACTTCCCACGGTTTAACGGGAATTGGACACGGAAGAACAGGACCTTTCCGGCGAGTTTCTCGAAAATCCCGACCAAGGTGAGGTTCCTAACCACCACCATTAGCTTCCTTTCGTTGAGTAGATGAATTTCCATACTAAAATCGTGCTATTTGGTTGGGTTTTGAAAGAGATCGAACCTCGGGTTGTATACCGTGGCCCTTCGGCCAATTTCTGGCCATTTCCGACCAATTTTTGGACTCCAAATAGGCAAAATCGTGTTCTCCTTCTCTCTAGCTTCATTTTGATATATGGATCGTGTAAAATGGTTGAGAATTGAAGAAGTTAGGAAGTTTAGAAAATTTTCCTAGTTTCTGGCGAGTTTTGGTCGGCGGCGGCGCCAGTCGCCGGAAAAAAGTTGCAGCGGTGACCAGTCGGACCGGCCGGTGACGTCAGTTGCGGTCCAGGCCAGAGAATATTCTGGGAATATTCCTTCTAACGCTGTTAGGAATATTTCGTTAGATCTAACGGAGATGCTGGAATATTCCGTTCGTTGAACGGCTCAGGTTTGACTGCACGTGAGCCGAGACAGGCTCTCGCGTGAGCCGCGCGTGAGGGCGCGTGGAGCCACTTTTTCGACTTCCGTCACTTCCAGGCGACTCGTGACGACGCGTACTACCTCTGGGCAGTATGTATGGTATTTTTCGGAGTGTTTCGGACTTCCGATTTGAGCGAAACAAGTATAGGTGTTATTTATTAATTAAATTAGTAACCCTTATGAGTTTAATCATTACCATAATGATACCTCATATAGGTGAGGCTTACCACGAGGAGTACAAGGTTCAGACAAGGCGAGGCGACTGCGATCCAACTATGTATCTGTGAGTGGGCTTTGTTTTGTTTAAAGGATATTATTATATGTTTTCCACTATGTTTTTATAATTGATTTTCTCCATCATGCCATGATTTTACTTATGGTTTAAGTATAAAGAAATATTTTTATGTTGAGATTTGTGAAACTGCAATGGCATGATTATGTATATTTGTATATGCTCATCATACATGGATTCACCGGTGTGTAGTACTCGTCTGGGCCAGAACCAGCCTTCACGTGCATGTTCACACTGCACCGTATGCTCACATTGGATCCATTGCAGGTGCCAGCCTGTACTAGTCTGCATTAGGCAGCTAGGACTCGTATGTGATGCGCTTAGCGCCAGCTTCACGTGATCGTAGTACGGAGCATATATATATTTATTACACCCAACCTATTCCATGTAACTCCTTTCTACATGGGCTTGTGTGTCTGCATACATTGATGAACATATTATATATGTTGTTGGGCATACTTTACGTTGAGATATTGATATTTACTCATACTTTTGGCATGGATGCTTTTATGCAGTTTTGTCGATGAGTATACAATATAATTGTTGAGGTGTTTGTATTACTCATATTTTGGCAGCGGTGCCTGACTAACGTTTTGACGTTAAATATTATATGTTATTTGAGATAAAGGTATTTATCTATATTTTTGGAAACTTTCATACTATATGTAGTATGATTTTGGGAAACTATACATGAATTTAAAAGATGGGTTATTATGTTCAGAAAACAAAGGTTTTTTTTTTTCTAAATGTTTATTTTTGCCCACTCACATTTTCTGTTTTGTGCCCCTCCAGGTTTTAGAGGGCTGATCCGATGGCAAGTGAAGTTATCACTGGTGGTTCTAAAACCTTCTACAACTATTGTACGGAAGTATGTTCCTAATAGTTGTATTTTGTCTATCCTTTGCTTAGCTGTGCTCTGAGACTGATTATTGTTTATTGGGCCCTGCACTTCACATGCTATTTTGAAATAAGTTTTAAAATAGACTTTAGTTTTAATTTGTTTGCACTTTTACACAACACTTACACTATGGATTTCGTCATCCCTTCTAGGATGTCGGCCAACATATCTCGATCCGATATTGACACGTGGATATCCAGGTCGGGATGTGTCAGTGTTGGCACACCCCAACAAAATGGGGTATTCGAAAGGAAAAATCGTGACATACTTGAAAAAACAAGAGCATTAATGTTACAAATGAATGTACCAAAGAGATTTTGGTCCCAAGGAGTCATGGCTGCTGTCTACAATATCAATTGACTTCCTAGTCGAGTTTTGGAGTTCAAATCACCCCTAGAAGTTATTAAAGGGAGGAAAATTGATCTTTCACATCGAAGAGTCTTTTGTTGTGTATGCTTCACTCATGTCCAACCACACCATCGAGATAAATTGGATCCTAGAGCACTCAAATGTATTTTTCTTGGTTATTCATCAACTCAAAAGGGATATAAGTGCTATGATCCACAGTTGAGAAAGATGATTGTCTCTAAAGATGTGCGTTTCCATGAAACTAATCCTTTTTTTAGCAAGTCTCTTGATAACACAAGACATGGGGAGTGTATGTTTGATGTGCTTCCTCTACCAAGAATCGAGCTCAATGCACCAAGTGCTTCAACAAGAAGAAGTATTAGTAATGATGCATCACCTGCACCACTAACCGAGAACAGCAGTGAAGGCACTTATCTAGAGCAAGATGATGATGGATGCAACCAAGATAATCTTCAAAGTGTAGCTGATAGGATGAACGAATGTGAGATACATGTCTCGGCACTACGACGCAATCCTTTGCGTGATAGACATCCTCCTACAAGATTTCAAGATTTTGTCACATACAAATCCAAACATCCAATATCCAACTGTGTGTCATATCAAAAGGTGTCCTCATCGCATGCTGCTTTTCTTAGCACCATTTCAAGTCACAGTGAGCCTCAATCCTTTCATGAGGCTAACAATCACAGTGTGTGACAAGAAGCGATGCAAGAAGAACTCAAAGCATTGGATCAACACAAAACCTGGAGTCTCGCCAAACTTCCAAAAGGAAAAAAGGCAATTGGTTGCAAATGGATCTATAAGATCACGTTTAATGCAGATGGTTTAATCGAGAGGCATAAAGCAAGACTGGTGGCTTGGGGATTCACTCAAACATTTGATATTGATTACAAAGAAGCATTTGCACCAGTTGCCAACATGAACTCAGTGAGGGTTCTATTGTCAGTTGCTGTTAATAAAGGTTGGTCCATGTACCAAATGGATGTGAATAATGCATTTCTACATGGTGATCTTGAAGAGGAGGTCTATATGAAGTTGCCACCAGGACATCCTCAAAGCCATGAACCTGATTTAGTGTGCAAATTGCACAAATCGATTTATGGCCTGAAACAATCTTCTCGAGCTTGGTATGCCAAACTAAGTTCAGTTCTTAATAGTGTTGGTTTCACAAGAAGCAATGCCTATTCATCCTTGTTTGTTCGTACTGGTGTTGCGGCAAAATTGGTGGTGTTGATATATGTGGATGACTTGATAATCACAGGGGACAATGTTGATGAAATTTCCTAACTCAAACAGTCACTCCAACAAAGGTTTGCAATCAAAGACCTTAGGTGTTGAAGTATTTTCTTGGAATATAAATGGCAACTTCCCACAAGGGACTATTTCTTAACCAACGAAAATACATCATGGACTTACTCAAGAAAGCAAAAATGAGTGATGCTAAGCCTGCCATTACTCCACTCGATTGCAAGCTCAAACTAGACTTGGGAGGCACACCACTCTCGGATATCAGCCACTATCAAAGATTGGTTGGTAAGTTGATTTACCTCACAATTACCAGACCTAATATAACATATTCAGTAAGTATTGCCAGTCAATTCATGCACTCTTCCACAATCGATCATTTAAATCTCATCAAGAGGATCTCACAATACTTAAAAGGTTATATGGGTCGTGGTATCATCATGAAGAAGAATGAAAATACCCAAATCATAGGGTACTGTGATGCGGATTGGGCAGGAAATGAAATTGATCGTAAGTCCACAACTGGTTATTGTACTTTTGTTGGTGGAAACCTAGTTACGTGGAAGAGCAAAAAACAAACTGTCATTGCAAGATCAAGTGCTGAAGCTGAATATCGTGCCATGGCATCAACTGCGTGTGAGCTGATATGGCTCAAGGGACTTTTGTGTGATGTAGGTATGTTCAAGGATCAACCAATGAACTTATTTTGTGACAATCAGGCTGCCATGCACATAGCCTCTAATCCTATGTTTCACGAGAGGACGAAACATATCGAAGTTGATTGTCACTATGTACGTGAACAAGTTCAGTCACAGGTGATTAAGACGCATTACACCAGAAGCTCTGATCAGTTGGCTGATATATTCATCAAACCCCTAGCTTCTCATCAGTTTCAACGGCTTCTATCCAAGCTTGGATCCATCAATCTCCTGAATCCAGCTTGAGGGGGAGTATTGGAAGCCATAGTATTGTTGAAATCATCTCATCGGGTTAGTCTTATATCCGTCGGGATGGTCTTGTATCCATCGGGTTAGTCTTGTGTTCATCGGGTAAGAGGTAGGGTTGCAGGTCTTTATCTCCTCTAGCTAGCTTAGTGCTAGGTCTCTGGGTTAACCACCTGCACACTCATATTTGGTGGCTGTTTGTCTTGTAATCAGTTCCAAGACCGAAATTAGGGCCTGGGTTAAGGGTGAAGGTCCATGGCTTGTTACCATTGGACCTTAGCTTGCTATGTAATCCTCTATATATGTCTTTTTCATTGTACTTACAATTTATGATGAAAATAATACATTTAATATCAAAATTTCAACACAATTGAATACGCTCCTATAATCTAATAAATTCCATGATAAGTCAATATTTGCCAGTTATCAATTCGGGTGCAAATTAGAACAAATCACAAACATAAGCAATCATGAATACATTCCTTTTCCTTTTTTTTTATTAGATTATGAATATATACATTCCAAAACCATAATCTAAAATACCTTCCTTATTTATTTTCTCCCTCCCCTATAAATACATCGCTAATACTAGTAGAACAACTATCAATACTTCAATCGAAGTTCAAACTACATAACTATCGGACAAAAATATATTCGTCCCCTAGAAATCAAGAAGCTCTCCCAATGGCCCTCCCATCTTCCATTAAGTTTGCCCTCCTTGTTTTTGCATCAGGTATATTGACCTGCTCACTTACATTTATCTTAAGTTTGTTTGTTTGTTTTTCTTTTGTGTGTGTTGGATCATATTTTTAAAGAGCTTTGTTTTGTTTTTCCTTCGTTTAATGAAATCGATAATCTGTCCATAATTCAGTTTAAGTGTGTTTACACTCAAATTTGTCATGTTTCCACTTATTTGGGCCTAAAGCCAAATTATAGCATTATGTGGGGGTTATTGTGAAAATATGCCAAACTTACACCAAGATATTTTGGATATCTACAAGTTGACATATTTTGGGCAGCAAGGATGACACTTTTTCTTGTATGCTGGAGGTGTATTTGCAAGTGGATAGTTAATTAGTGTTATCTCTCTTTGTGTAGGTGGAATTAGGTTGGTGTGTGTGCATCAAGTTGGCTTGCTTTCACATTAGTTTTGTTCTCTACATATTAGAAGCAAAGGCATGAAGGAAGAGACACTCAAACAACCAAAAATCAGAACATACATGTTCTAAGGAAAGCCAACCTTTCAAACAAAAATCCCTCAAGCCCTCTCAGATAAAGATTTTATTTCTATCTGTTGCTATCTCATTCACACTACCTGTGTAGTTCGTGACTTTGAGAATCAAAGACTAGAATCCTAGGATCATACTACCCAACTCCTCTGAGGAGTAGTGAATTAAGCTCTGCCATCAAATCAACCCCATTTGATAGTATCGATTACCAATCTTAGGCCAAAGTGTCTTTGATTATTTCCCTTTACAAGGAAGCAGCTTACAGACCATCCCGATGGATCAATATCCAATCCGATGGGTGTTTTGTCAATCTAAAATGACCATTACATGTAATATTATTGCACTTTTATCTACATAAAGTCTTTCAATATCAGTTCTTACTTTACGTCTTTACTTACAAGTCTTTACTTTCCGTATTTATATTCAAGTATTTCAATTCCCGTCTTTTATTACAGTCTTTACTTTTCTTATGTATACACAAGAGTGGCGCGTTTTGCTATAACCAGTTTATAACAAACCCCATCTTAGCAATCTCTAGTATAAACATTTAGAGATATTAAAAGTCCTTAACGAGCAAGGCAATAAAAAGAACCTAACCGAGAACTTATCTAATTAAGTCACAATCCTGTGAAAGGAAGTCATATTACTTGTGGCGCAAGTATCTAACATAATTTAACCAAATTTAACAAATACATCATTCTATTGGCAGAAGCTAATAGTGGCACGCCTGACGAATGCACCCACACCAAAGGCCTCATAAAATATTCCTCCAAAGGAATAGAAGTGAAGCCTGCAGAAACAAAATCAGCAGAAAGGTAAAATCCAGCAGTTAGCCAACGCATATGCTCCCTGCCTACATCCCCCAAAAAAGCTTTGAACAAAGTGTACCTGTATTTGAATTACTGATATTTAGATACAGAAAAATATATAAGACGACCTTGATATATATTATTGCATGCATGCAGTTGCAATATTGAGGGTGCTAGTGAAGGCAGAAGTTTTGCAGGACAACCCCATTGGTTCATGTCCGGGCGTTGATTGCAATATAGTGTGCGGGAAAAAATTTCCCGGTTACAAGGGAATTTGTGACCCATCAAACAATTGCACCTGCTATAAAGACTATCCAGACAAAAAGACATGCAATTTGGATGTGGGTCGCTGCGGCGGTCGGTGCAGTCCAGATTGTTGCTTTGACATGTGTTTACAACAACATCCTGGAGGTATTGGAAATTGTGATCCTACCCGTGTACAACCATATGTCCCGTGTCGATGCAGCTAACCATGTTAAAATATTTAATGTATGTAACGATCATACGAATGCGTATTTTCACACCTTTATTTATAAAAAGGTGGGGAAATTAGCTCCTAGATCGTATTTATGTTTCTTTGTCAAATAATCAATTTAAATGAGGATTCACACCTTTATTTATAACCTGTGAATGAATGGATCTTGTTCGACAAATAAATTTCACATGGCGCTTAGTTGTAAGTTTAGAAATTTATGTGAACACGAATTAAGCAATTGCGAGTGTGCCACTACTAGTTATCGCTAGTAGACGATGTGTGTGTTTGATTGAAATTGCGCTATTTAACTTCTAACCAAAAGATTATGCCTTTAAGTGTGAGATGCTCAACTTAGGTTCTTTTTTCTATTTGCTTATTAAAGACTTTAATTGTTATGTAGATATATGGACTGAATATAAATTGGTTATATATTCAATTGGAATGCTTCAATAGTAAAAACAATAAGCAGTAAATAAAGAAAACATAACTTGCACCAAAGTAAATATGTATAAACTGAATTAAAAGTCTGCAAATAAGTAAATAAAGTTGTAAACATCAACCAAAGTATGGTTGGATTCCATATAAGGTCATTGAATTAGCTTTTATGCTCATTGGATTGGAGACAAAGTCATCGGATTGGCTTCTCTACAAGTTTGTCTCTTTGAGAAAAAGAGAGCCTAAAAGGGATTCTTTCTAAGGCTTAAATCAATACCAAATAGAAAAGTGGCAAAGCTAAAACAAAAGTATAAGTGAGAAGAGAAGAGATTTCTATCTCTACTTGGTAAGCTTGGAAAGTGTTTGGATTAAATTCCTAGGTTGCTAAGACTATGAAAATAGACACGAGAAGGTTTTCCTTCTTTAAACTTGGCGTTCTGGTTTTTTGAGAGATTGAGTGTCCCTCTCTTCTCTGCCTTAGCCTCCTTATATAGGCAACATAAGCAATTACTTGCTCAAAACAAGTTCCACCGCCATTAACCCCACTTGCTGCTATTAAAAGTGGGAAAAGCACAAAGCCACCGCCCATACTTCTACTTGCAATGTGAATGAGATTAACAAGTGAGACTAATATCACTGCTCAAATGGCTGCTGTCACCGTCTAATTCATAAAAGAAAAGTCTTTCATTTACTACCAAACATACCAACTTGATGCAGTCAAAATATTTTGGTGTAAGTTTAGCTTAATTTCACAATAACTCTCACATAATATCATAATTTGGCTTTAGACTCAAATAAGTGAAAACATGAAAAAATTTGATATTCAAACAGATCTTGTGAATGCTGCTAAGTTAATTTGAGATTGTTCTTAGATTAGGATGTGATGAAGTTCGTATGGTAAAAGGATCTTAGCTTATCCATTAAGTTGTAGTTTACCAAGCTTAGGTGTAACATCCCGTAAAAAGTTTGTTATAAAATATTTTCTGTGGAATATTCTCTACATGCGTGTTTATTTTGTACACGTGAGCGTGTAAGTTTACTGTTTTGGTGGGTGCACAATACCCCCAAAACCCAATTCTTTTTTTCTTTCCTTTCTCTTTCTTTCCCTTCCTTCTTCCCCGTCACTTTCTTTTCCCCAGAAATTTTTGACTTTTTCTCCCTTTTCTCTCCGTGAGTGCACAGTGCACACCGACGGAAACCCGTCGAATCGAAGCAAACGAAAATCACCACCTCCTTCGTCTCGACGCCGTGGACTCAACGGTGCAAACCGTTCGTCCAAACTCTCACCCGTTTGACGGGAAACGCAACCGGAAGAACCGGACCTTCTCGGCCATTTTCCGGTCAATCTAGACCGAGGTGAGGTTTCTAACTACCACCATTGTGTTCCTCTCGGTGAGTAGATGAATTTTCATAGGTCGTTTGCCTGATTTGGTTGAGTTTTGATGTAGATCGACTTTGCTACAGTGAACCGCAACCTTCGGGGCAATTTCAGGCCTTTTCCCACGCTTGTACGACCAATCCAAAGGTACACCGTGATTCTACTCTTCTCCAGCTTCATTTTGATATATGGCACGTAATTTTTGGACTTGAAATGAAGAAGATACGGAGTTTTAAAAATTACCAAGAAACCGGCCAAAATTCCGGCGACGGCGACGGCGGCCGGCGCCGGCGCCGGCGACCGGAAAAAGACCAGAGAACCGGCGCTGACGTCAGCGATGACGTCAGCAAACCGGGTCAGACCGGGCTTGATGACGTCAGCGGCTTAAACCGGCTTGAGCCGAGCCGTGTTGACGGCTCGAGCCGAGCCGTGTTGACCGGCTTGAGCCGAGCCGTGTTGACCGGCTTGAGCCGAGCCTAGTTGACCGGCTCACCGGCTCGTTGACCAGCTCGCGTGTGAGCCGCGCGTGGAGCTGCGCGTGGAGCCGTAGGCTCCGACCTTCAAGCCGCGCGTGGGGGCGCGTGGAAGGTCCTTTTTAGATTCCGTCTTCGCGAGGCGACTCGTGACGATGCGTACTACCTAGGGGCAGTACGTATGATATTTTTCGAGGTGTTTTGAACCTCCTGGTTGAGCAAACAAGGGATAGGTGTAATTAATTAGTTATTTAGTAACCTTAATGAGTTTAATCATTATTACAGTGATATCTCATATAGGTGAGACCTATCCAGAGGACTACCGGGGCTACCCAGGACCGGGGGGCTACGACCCGGCTACCTACAGGTGAGTGAGTGGGTCTTTGTTTTGATAAATGTATATATACGTATGGTTTTTCAACGCTTTCTTTAACTGTTAGCGTAGTTTCATATCATTACGAATGTTGGAGGTAGAACATTCGTATTATACTGCCATACATGTTTTCATACTGTTGCTCATCATTAGATGTATACACCCCAGGTATTAGTACTCAGTCTTGTGGCCAGGACTAGCCTTGACGTTAGGAGTAGTCACTATCAGTACCGCTACGCAGCTTTGGATCCATTGTAGGTACTAGCCTGTCTTAGGTTGCACTAGGCAACTCGGACTTGTGTGACTGCACTTTGTGCACCAGCGCTTAGCGCTAGACTCGCGTCATTGTAGTACTCAACGTATTACTTTTATACCTAGCCTGTTCATTGTGGTTTAGCCACGTGGACTTGTGTGTTTACATATGGGTGAGCATGTCAGTACATTATTATCGGGGAGTACCCGAATGTTTTCATGATAGTATTTTGAGGTTCATGCCTACGGGTATGACGTATTTTTCTCAATTATACTTGTTTTCCAGTGAGGGGATAGTAAACTCTTGAAAACAATGGTTTTATCAAACTTTGCTTTTTGACCCACTCACCGTTTTATGTTTTGCGCCCCTCCAGGACCTAGTGACGGTTCAGTTCAGGGTGATTCGAGGGCTCTCTTTGGCGGTGGTCGACGGTTCTGACATATCTTCGAACTATGTAGGATTCACTCCTACTTGTAGTTAACTTTTAATTATCCATCCTCACGGGGATGTGAATGTTTTTATATTCCTGCACTATTTACTTAGCTCTGACTGTTATGCATCCTGTATTATGGGTTTTTAACCCTCACCACACTTCTACTTCCGCACTCAACTCTTAATATTCCTACTTTTCACCATTTCTTGCATAATTGGCTTTCGTCACATTACACGTGTCGGCCAGCACTTCCCGACACCTGGCGTGTCCGGGATCGGGATGTGTCATTAGGTCTTGGATGGGTTAGGTCGTGGTGTGGACTAACTGAACGGAATTAAGTAACATTCTCAAGATGAATTGTCAAATGTTTATTTATATGGATAATTAAATGGTCTTTAGATCAACTAAATTTTTCTAAAAATGATTCTTAGAGGATGATAAATAGAAAAAACGACTCCAATTAAACATTTATAAGGTAAAAAGTGTCACGTTTCATTCAAGGAGGAATAATGACTCCTAAGAAGCCAAACAATGTCTATTTAATAGAAGACGAGTTTTAGTGTACAATTTGATCATCCAAATTCCTTCATCTTGTTCTAGTTAACGAAAGAAAAATAAATTTGATATAATCCAATCTAATGGTATTGTGTAACTTTTTTGGGGGCTCTTTTGATAAAGACTCGGTCAACGGTGCAAAATAGGATAAAAATCTACCTTTTTTATTTTGTATGTTTATGCCCATTATGCCCCTAAATTAAATTATAAGAATTAATCGAATCTCTAATTTATGCATTTTTTTTCTAATTTTCTTTTTGAATTTAAAATTTTGAATCATTGCTTTGTTAACTCTAATTTTTAGTAGAAACGATATTCTATACTAATCTACACTAAGATTTCGTTTGTTAAACAATCTTAATCAGGAGTGGCTTAACTAGGATTATTATTCCGTGTTTGGCACAAGCAAGGCCTAACGTTAATGAGACTAAGTTAGACTCATTTAGACTATATGCCTTGCTCAACGTCGTTATCTAGTCCGGAGCTACAACACGATATTAGCTAGGATCACTATGCGTTCTTCTCTTCGTCGTCCCGAAACAATGTTCGTCTCTCTCTCCCTCTTCCTATTTCCCTCTTGTCTGGGCTGCGTTTTTCGAGTCGCCAATTGATTTGGGATCAAATCTACTATCGCATTCAGAGTTGGAAAATAAAATTTGGCCCAAGATGTCAAATAAAAAAAATGGAGACAAGATGGTAAAAACGTGAAAATGAGCAGGAAAGAGAATGGGGGAAGAGAGAGATAAAAGAAAAACAAAAATAAAAACAAATGGGAAATATAATGGGAGGAGAGAGAGAGGGAGATAAAAGAAAACAAAAAAAACAAAAAAAAGAACTGGGGGAAGAGGGGTAGGCACGACTAGGGGTCTTCATTTGGCCCGTGGCCCATGGGGGCCCGGGGGCTCGCCTGGCCCATTGAGGAAAAAGCCCAGCCCGGCCCGGCCCAGCTCGCATAGGCCCAACTTGAAAGCCAATTTTAGATCCCAATTTACATTAATATACTTAAAATAAGAAGTCATAAGTCACTTGGCTCAAACTCTTTTTCTTAATAAGGTCATTTTAGCCCCGCCCATGTAGCCCAGCCCATTTGGCCCATAAAAGCCCAGCCCATGGGCTGGGCCTTAAAAATTTTGAAAAAGCTCGGGCCTGCCCATACCATATATTTCTATTACCTTATTTAAGCCCAGCCCGACCCAGCCTAAGCCCATTAAATTTGGGCCAGGTTGGCCCAGGGCGGCCCATTGACGACCCCTAGGCAAGACAACTTCTTTTCTTCTTGTTTATCACTCTATTCAAATCATATGTACACGTCTTATCAATAGTTACCTGCAAACTCCAAAGGCTCCAATTCAGGCTTGCCCAACGGAAGAGAGTTGGGTGAAGCGGCATGCAGTCAGGACAATTGAACCATTTTTAAAGGTAAAGCCTCGAAATCAATGGCTTAATTTTTGTTCATCGTATGGGTTGTGATGTGCTTTTGTTCTTACTTTATGCAATTGATCGCAGGGAATTTGAAGAAGAGGTAAGGGACTTGAGGCTATTTGGTAGGAACATCAATTAGTTTAATTTATTTCTTTTGTTTTTTGGTTCTATTTTACATTTTCTTTTCTATTTTTTTGCAGAATTTTGTTTAGATTCTACTCATGGAGGATTCAACCAGGTATTTTGTTAATTATGATGCTTTGCTCTTGAGATGAATTTAGAATTGAATAGTTGACAGTGGATAAATGATCTCTTAGTTTTATAATAATTCCATTAAATTCTATTTTGTTAATTGTTTTCCATTTCTAATTTTTTGGACCTTTATTTTCTTTTAGTGGGGTGATTGATGTTTTTTTTTAAATTGCAACAAAAAAAAAGAATTGAGAAATTGCAGGAAAAAAAATTGAGAAAAGCAAAGAAGTCTGGGTGAAAAATTTTTGTTACGGCCAAGAATTCCTCCAGTCTTTCCTCACATTACAGAGATAATCCAATATTTTTTCTCTTATGGTCTCACCTAATTGTGTTCCCATGTTCTCTACTATTGAGTTTTTTTGGTGTGTTAATCAATTTTATTTCTGACTGTATATGAAAAATCTCTAAAGCAACAACGATGAAATTTCGTATAAAATTTCGGCACATCTTTGCAGCTGGGAAATCGACAAACATGTACCGATAAACCAACTTCAGAGTTATTCCACTTCGAAAAGGAGAATACTTTACTCCAATATTTCAGTATTATTTTTGTGTAACGCCAGTAATTGAAAAGAGACATCTCGCGTGTACATAGAGCCTAACTTAAGACATTTGTGTAGCGTCCGTGAATAAAAAAAACCGTGTCGCGCGTGTTAGCTTGGAGAGAGGCTAGTATTAAGGAGTGGATAGAGAGTCTCACTGGAGATGAATTTTTCGAAATAGGAGTTCGATAGAGAGTCTGAGTCTGATTGGAGAAAAATGGAGAATTGCAGCAAAAGAAAAAGGAAACTGGAAGCCGACGACATTAGCGACGACATTAGCGACGACATTAGCGACGACACCGCGTTCGCCGTCGTACTGGCCGCTCTCTCATCTCCAAACCTTAACTCCCTCCGACCCTTAATCAATAAATGCCTAAACAAACTCCACCACTCCATCACCGACCCCACCCTCTCTCTCCTCCCAACTCTCCTCACTTTCAACTCCCCTGCAATAGCTCGCCGTGCCGCAGAGATGGCGGGGTCCGCCGCCCTAGAGTCCTTGGACATGAACCAGAAGATTGCTTCCGACGCTGACATCATCAATGGCTTGCTCTCCGCATTGGGCAGCTCCAACACCGGCCTCTCAGTGGCTTCCTGCAACGCCCTTCTGGATTTGTGCACCACTGGTTTCGGACGGCGTCGTTTGCTGGATTTCCCTGCTCTTCCCAGGCTTCTGTGAGTGCCCAACATTTGTATTTTGCTTCCCATTGTTTTTTCAATTACTTGACTTGTCATGTGATAGGTTTTTAGTTCTGGGTTTATTCAGGTTCATAAATCTTTGGAAAATTCAGTGTCTTTTTGCTCTGTTTCTGTGGATAGTGGAGGAGTTACCTCTCCGAAAATCGGGTTTAAGGGAGATGAACTTCCAGTGTTACTTCTTAGTGCTGCAATTATTCTCATCAATACCTGTGGAATTGAACAATTGGAGAACATCCCAACAAACCTCTCTAACGATTTTTTCGCCTTTATGAGGAATCTGTGGGTGAAAGTGCGCAATGAAATGGTTTTTGAAAACCCATTTGAGTCCACCCAAGGGGGACATTTACATATTAGCAACATTAGGATTGGTGATATGGCTGAAACCCTGTTTAGGCTTTCCATTTGTGCCTCTCAGCTTATCAAGCCATTGCCTGTTCATGTGGTTGAAAGGGGTATATTTGGATTCTCTGAGTCTGGTTTTAAGGATTTTGTATCGAATCACTGGGAGGTGTCACCCTTTCTTGTGCAGCGTGGGCATTCAGAAGGGGATTTAATGGAGCAAAGTGATGTTTTTGGACCATTTGTACAATTGCTAAACTCAACGGGAGCAATTCCTTCCTTTCTTTCTACTATGCTTCCGAGGATGGTTTCTTGTCTTCCTATTGCTTCTGATGAATTTAACATCCCTACTTTCCTGGAGGAGGTGAAAAATAAATTGGGTTGCCCTCTAACCTACCAACAGGACATTCGGGTTCTAAGAACAGACAGCCACCTTAAGAGGGAGGTACATTTTTTTCAGAACAGTGTGAACTCTTGTTGCATAAATGATCCTCATTATCTGGGCGTTAAAGATGTTTTAAAATGCCAAGAAGCATACCAGGAGGGTTATACAGTTGGCCTACGTGGAATGGAGTTCCGCTTTGAGAGTGTTGCTGCTATTGCAGATGGATTAGCATCTCTTTTTGGTCAACCATCAATTGGTGCCAATATGTACTTGACACCACCTAATTCCCAGGGCTTGGCTCGCCACTATGATGACCATTGTGTGTTCGTATGCCAACTTGTTGGGACTAAGCAATGGAGACTGTTTCCTCAATCAAATCTGCATTTACCTCGCTTGTATGATCCTCTTGACCGGCTACATGCTTCAGAAGTGCAGAGTTCACCAGCTGATTGCAAACAGTTTTTGCTGAGAGAAGGTGATATTTTGTATATTCCCAGAGGTGTTCTCCATGAGGCATGCACCGAGAATGTTAATTTTGATGGGTCTGATGGCAATTCCTTACACCTTACACTCGGAATCGAGGTTGAGCCTCCTTTTGAGTAAGTATGAGTTGAATTTGAGAATAAAATAAAATCTATTGCTCTGTAACAAGAAATGATATATTCTGTCAAAGACAGTCCTTCACGTAAATTACTTTGAATAGGTAAATCAATCATTTGTCCTTGCGGATCTGACATTAATCTTCTTATACCTACTAATTGGTGTACTTAGGATGGCTGCTGATTAATTTTATTAAATGCTACGGCCATGGTTTTTATGGGTCAAATATGTGCATGAAATAACTTTTTAATCCCATGCATCGGTAGTCTGCCAGAGTCAAATACACTACTATTCATTACCAATCACAAAGTCTTGACCAACTGTTCTACCTGTATGTGAATTTTGATATCCGTGGTTATGCATTTAGGATTTTACTTTTTTAATTAGTTGATTATTAAAATGTTCAAGTGGGATGTTAATACTCTAAGTAAATCCTATGAAGAAATATAGATACATGATTCAGTATGTTGCAGAGGATGTGTGCAAGTGATATTTGATGAAAGCATTTATCAGACAAATAGTTTTTTTGTTTTTTTCAGCCTCTTATGTGGAACATTGAACATTTTTTGGATAAGGGCATGTTGCAATATTGATGCTGTGATATCAATACATTAGTTACCAAGATCTGAATAGAGATTGGTGGTCTGTGCTAACTGTCTTAATGGCATGAACAATATTATTTTGTGATAATATCATTTGTATATTTGTATAACATTTGCTTCATTTTATTTGAATGGAATCTCCAGAATGCTCAATGAACGAACTAGTTATTGTCTAGAGTCCTGTTGACCGTATCCCCTATCCACTTTACCCCAATAGCTGTCATTGACTCCTAAGCACTGTGGGGGGCAATCTTGAACAGATAGGGAGCTTGGTCTATAAATCATTGAGTTCACAACACTTGGGTAACTGCAACACAAAATTGGTCAATTACACAAACTACTTGAATTGTCAAGAATTCAAGGACTTTCTAGGTCTGTTGAAGTTTAATTCTGTATTGTTAGCATGGTATCAGAGCAGGTTAGTCACATGTTGTGCCCAACAGGCCCACATGCCCCCACGTCACCCAATATGTGTTTTTCATGTGTTAGGCTTACCATTACACCACAAGTGAGCGGGCGTGTTGAGAGTGTGAATCCCACATTGTGGAATTAAGGGACTTTGCATGTGCATATAAGGAGTTGGGTTACTCCTTATACTGCCAATTGGTTTTATGGTGGACCTCAACTTCCTTCTTATCTGCTTCTTAGTCTCTATGTTGGTACATTTTTAATTTATATTTTAATTTTTCCGTTAAGATCCCCCAACACACCACCCCCCGCACCCCTCTTCTGTTCTGTCTGTGTTTGTCCCCCTTTTTATTTTCTGAATCTTACACTAAATATTTTCATTTTTCACTTACGTTTTGATATGATTGTCTTCTGTATAGATTGAAAAAAAAAATTCACTGCTTAAAATGATTCTTCTTTGAAATGTCTTTTGTTTTTGAGGCTGAACAATGCATGTGGGCTGATCCACATTTGTGACCAAATCATATGGTGTCGATTAATAGACATCTTTTTCTACACGACAGAGAGACAAGTTCTTGACCCCATGTCTATGGAAAAGATGATGCCTGGACATGGCATACTTTATGTATATTGAAGCAGAGTCATACAATTATAATACACAGACAGACACATACATGTGATATTATACTCCATGGTTATTGTTTACTACCAGACTAAGATGTGTGCTGATACTATAAGACAAAGCACACACTTATTGGAAGTTTATATTAGGTTTTCGACCTTTGAATCTAAATAATTACTTTCAGAGTGCATTGCTATTTCACATAGAATATGGATTGAAGAAAGTGAAGTTGATTACCATTCTGTTTCTAATTTTACGGTATGTGTTTACAATGTCTGGTCAAAGTATAATTTGAATCCACTTCAAAATGCCTAAAGTTTCGTTGTTAGCATGATGTCAATTTCATTTCTGTTACTAGTATATTAGATCAAATTGGAATGACATGATAAAAAAGAAAGTTATTACTTTTGGATTTCTTGAAAAAAAAGAAAGTTTCAAATGACATGATAAAAATTCTGCACTCATAATGAAAATTAGTAGTTAACGCTGCTAGATTTCTGACATACTCTGGTTCTCATTGTGCAATACAGGTGGGAAGGATTTGTTCATGTTGCACTCTTCGGTTGGAACCAGAACCAAAACAAAGCTCATAATTCTTCTGAGTCTTCATCTGGAATTATTCATGATATATCCGTGAATTTGTTGCATGCTGCAATTGGGCTGATCGGTGATTCTGATTCTACCTTCCGGAAGGCTTGCTTAGTTGCTTCAGTTTTTTCACAATTGCATACCCATAATTGGCTTGATTTGAACCAAAGAATCATTTTTCGTCAGCTGATTGACAAAATTAATATAGATTCACAGTTCTTGGAAGTGTTCAGGAGCATAGAATTAGCAATTCCGAAAAACAAAGATCCTTTCCAACGAATTAGATGGCTTGGGTTTCTTAATACGGAGGAGGAGGAAAGCAGTCCAAAACCTGAGCAGATTATGCATTTGATGGGAATGAAAAACTTGTTCACATTGTGCATTCAACATAAAGACAAGGTGGAAGCTGTATTCCGGCAGCTAAGATCTAGGTTTAGTAGTGAGGTGATATTTGAGGATGCAATAGAGAGGTATAAGGTACTGCTAGAGAAATATAGAAAGGCCAGAAAGCAATATATGAATGGAATGGTTTCACTGCATTATGAATTATGAGTTTAGTTACATATTCGCTTCCCCCTCTCTGTTCCTAATTATAGCCAGTTCCGACAGCGTGAGACCCTGATGGACGGGAATGAATCAGCTCCGTCTTGCACAGTGGAATCTGATTCTGTAACCTATGGTCAAGGTACGTCATGCTTCACTTGTTGACTTGGGTTTTATTCTTGTGAACAAACAGCTATGTAGGTAGAGCGAAATGATGAAAATAAACATGAATTCTGCAACAATAGTAAGGACAACTTTAATCAAGTGTTCCTTCATGAGATATATAAGTACATCATATCTGCATAAATCTCAATCAAGAAGGTTCAGTAACGGTCTATGGTGTGGGATGTCTAGGTGTTGGATTTGGATGAGTAGTCACTCCATGATAATCAATGTGATAAACAAGGTCGTCTAAATCACTGTTTCTGTTTGCATATTTGATTGCTACTGGAATTTCTTTGACCTTGGCTGTTTCTGACTCCACGTCTTCATCAATGACCTACATGTAGCACAACCTCAATGATGATTTTGGATAAAAGTAGAATACAAACACAATCATCTATTAAAAAAACTTTAAAAAGTTCATAATAGAATCAGATAGTTTCAGTATACAAACTTGAAAATCAAAATGCTATGTTTTCTGTCACTAAGCAGACTGTTCGGGGACTGAACATTATGATTATTAACTCATGCATTGTGTTAAAGGATATTATGCTTGAGCAGGATTCATTTTTCAAGTAGAATTTGGCATGTTGTGTGAGAACTGAGAACAGATCTGTTTTGAACCCTATATGAAAAATAGTTAAAGTGATGTTACGAAAAACTTTCTGAATTGCATGAAAACTTGGAATAAAAACATTATGCATCATATACAAAAAACCTACCTTGAACTTTTGATATCCATCTTTGTTGTTGGTCAATGACATGCTTAATTTTCTTGTGGGTCGTCTTCCTGGGAGAGAAGTCTGTGGAGTGGAACTGATCTTGTGGGAAGAAATATAGAGACCTGTTATAAGGAAACAGAAGAAGATGATATACAAAAATTTCATCATTTATGCAGCTTCCTATACTTGGGGAGGGAAAAGCTGGGGCACCAATATATATATTTATAGAGAGAGAGAGAGAGAGAGCACAATCCAGTGCAAGAGAGAGTGAGAGAGTCGCTGTGTGTGTATGTGCAAGAGAGAGAGAGAGAGAGAGAGAGAGAGAGAGAATTATTGGTTAAGGGACTGGGGAAACATGTCTGAACCCATGCTTGTGATTCTGTTGTTTATGAAGAGGATAGAGAGAGAGAGGAGAGAGAGAGAGAGAGCAACCCAGAATGGTGTAGACAGGAGTGTCCCCATGCTGTTTCCAAATTTACTCTCTTGGAAGACTCAGTTGTGGCCTATAATAATATCCAACTGGAAAGTAAGTCCTTTTTTTTCCCCTCTGGTGTTGCAGGGCAGGTAAAGAGAAGAAACTGAAATTCACGTTTGTGCTTCATATCAAACAAAGTCACTCACGATTGAATCATTAACCATGTTTTGTCCTCACCAATAAGTTCCTTATTTTGGTCATGTCACTCTTTGGCTGCTTTCCCCTTACCCTCTCTCTCTCTTCAATATTTCTATGTTGAAGGCATCCTTTTTTTCAAGATGCAATCTGTAATGATGGCATTATTGTCAAATGCAATCCCTGGCTCTTGATGTCAGCTTCATCTTTCAGAAATTTATGACTCGTTTGATTATTATTTCGTTTTTTTAGTTTTCACTTTTTTTGTGCTTAAGATATGAAGAAAGTATATAGGGAAATGAGGGATGAAGAAGGGTGATGGGAGAGAGGGGAAGAAATAAATAAGTATGAATGAAAATAAAATCTTCAAATTGAAAACAACTTAAAATAGTTTTTGATTTTTGGTTTTCATTTTGTGTCTTTCTTATATATTTTCTTTTACATCTTTCCCACCATCCTTCCTCCACGACTCTTCCAAAGCTCTCATTTCTCACAAATATTTTCCCAGATAAAAGCAAAAAACAAAAAACAAAATAATTATCAAATAAGCCCTTACCTTTTACAGACATTGAGTATTCAACCGTTTTTTACTGCATAAAGATTGTAGACCGCAACATGAAAGCTCTTGTAAGATGCTTGAAAGACTGAGTGAGTTCAAAGCTACTTTTATAACATGGATAGAGTTTTGCTATGGTGGTCTTCCATAATTGTCAATCCAGACGAGTGGTGAGGTTCAACTCAGTGGTGGTGAAGGAAAAATGGGTCGGGAATGGTTGTGAGGATGAAATTGATCGGCTTATTCATCACTCAGAAGAGATTCTCTCTTTAAACCAATGCATAGTCTTAGTGGTGTTACCGGTTCATTAAATGTTTGTTACATGTTCAAAATTAACCTAACTATCTAATAGATGTTTACCATGTGGTATCGCCGGTTAAATGAGAGTATCTCTCCACAATGAGAACCGAATAATTGTATTAACAAAGAATGCATGCTTCCCATAAACTCAACATCATTAGTGACAAAAATGTTAATATCTAAGAAAAAATTTACAGTGAGTAGGTATCGAACTCGCATTCATGTGAACCAAACTTAAACCTTACTCATTGACTGAAAAAACTTAAAACTACTGCTGCTCTTTGCCTGCAGAGACTGAGGATGACCGGGTTTTTTTTATTTTGTAATTGGGTGTAAAGTTAAATTTACGTATTGAATTGGATTTGTGAGGGTAGTTTAGGTTGTAAACTTGGGTTTAAAGAGATATTGATAGTTTAATTAAAAATAATATGGATGTAGAGAGTAAGGCCTAGTTTGGGGTTGCTGTGCTTTTTAAAAAAACTGCTTTTGCTGTGCTGGGAGAAAAAGCAGCTGTGAAAAAAAGCGGGTAAGTGTTTGGTAAACGGTAGTTGTAAAAGTGTTTATAGCAAAAAAAAACAGTTTCAAAGTGTTTGGTAAACTTGTATATAAAACTGCTGTGACTGTGTAAAATGACTAAAAAGGGCATGTTGCTATATGTATTATTAATTTAATTGTTTGCCAAAAATATTGGTCAATTCATTACATATACTTTTTTTTCTTATATTGTTCGTTTTATTTATGTATCCCAAATTTTAAAGAATTATTATGAAAAAATTTCTTTAAAATATTAAAATAATATACAATCATATAAGGTAGTTAAAATATTATCAACTATATAATACATGCATCAAACATATTAAAATATCTACAAATTGTTCAATATAAGATGGGTGGAGTCTGTAATGATCTATCTGTTGATGCATTTAAACTGTTGATGCATTTTCCATAACATAGCGAACATTGGTTGGCCAAAAAGGTATGCAATCTGAAATGATCTATCGCCAGTTCTCAAAATGTGCACAAACTCTAAAACCCTTTTTCTCGAAAAGAAATAAAGTTATCCAAATAAGTGTATGAATTGTAATATTAGGGGCATAATAGACTTTCACAGATTTAATAGACTTTTATTGATTATTATAAACTTTACAAAATTCCATAGACTTTTAATAATATACTTTTGTGGAAAATAAAAGAGTTAAATGATAGTTTGTAGTCTTTTAGAGAGTTCAATGTTAGAATTTTTTAGAGTTTTGTGGATTGTCAAATTTTTTAATGATCAATTTATTAATAAGCATTATTATTTTTAAGGTTTCAATTTTGAAATGGCAATCATGACTATGACAAAGTGATCTTATGAGTTGGTGGTGGCAACGATGATGGTGGAAGTGTCTTTGGTGATGGCGATAATAGGAGTGGTGATTGTGGTGGCGAGGTGGTGGAGGAGTAGGGATGGGGGGTTGTGGTGATGGGGTAGTGATGATGGTGATAGAGGTGGCAGTCATGGTAATGGTGGTGTTAGTGGTGGTCATGAAGGTGGCGGCGGCGATGCTCATGACGATGGCGGCGGCGATGGTGACAGTGGTGGTGGTGGAGGCAGAAGAGATGGTCATGGTAAGGCGGTGGTGACAACATGGTGATGGTAGTAATAATAATAATCATTGCATTATGGTGGGTGGTAGAGTTTATCATTAGAGAATTGAGAAACAATGAAATCCATCAAAATCTTAGGGGGAGATGGTGGATTCGATATGACAAAAAACTTACCATAAAAGCACTAAAAGTCTATCAAAATCCATGACTTTTTAAAATCCTTTAAAATACTAAAATTTTGAATACACTTGAATTTTTGTAGACTTACAAAAAGTCATAATTGAATACCACAAAATTTTCACTCTTTAGAAGTAAAAAAAAAAAAATCTTTATTCAATACATGGTAACTTTTATTGACTCCTTAAAAGTCTATATTGAATACCTGAATTTCATAGCCAAATAAAGTTGATCAAACTCCATATATAATACACCCTCTTAGAGGTAGCATTTCCACTTAGTATAATTGGTTTTGGTATGCTTAAAAGACCGACCTTATTTATTTATTTTCTTTCTCCCTATAAATACATTGGTATGCAATATGAAAATATCTATCTCCAATCCTCAAAATGTGTATAAAATTCAAAACTATTTTCTTCGAAAAGAAAAAAATTATCCAAAAAGTATAAAAATTGTAATATTAGAGGTAACATTTCCACTTCCAGTATAATGAATTTTACTACTGCTTAAAAGACCTTCCTTAATTATTTTATTCCTTTTTGCATCAGGTATATTGATACAACTCACTTCTTAGAACCATAAAAAAAAAAAATATTTAACGTGAAAAGCATTTCTTAGAACCACTTTTTAAATTTGTCTTACGTAACAAAAAGAAAATGTTGTACAAACTAAATATTTTTCTTCTTCATAGGGATTTTTAAGAAGAAATTCATGCTGAAAATTTACTTCAAAACAATCGAGAGAAAGATCAAAAGTTAGATTGTAAATTAACAAAAAGTTGTACATAGTTTGCACATAAGTTTTACGATGATATTGATGCTTGCATGCATGCAGTTGCAATATTGGGAATGCTGGTGAAAGCAGAAGTATGTGACTGTGGGAGCAAATTACAGCTGCAGATTGAATTGACAAAAACCTACACACAAAGAAAAGAGACAAACGGAGTTAGACTAACATCGGTGTGCTGTTAATCAAAGGGTCTCCGATGCCGAAGTTAGAAAGACTATAGATAAGAGAGTGGTGAGAGATATTGATTACCGGAATAAAGTGGCTGACCTTGGCTATTTATAGAGAATTGAGGAGTTAACTTTTACTGTGTCCAAGTTCATTGAACCTGTTAGTAGAGTGTTACCTAGTCTTCACACTGATGGAGGAATATTCCTCTCAAATAATACCAATATGCACAAGGTTCAGAGCGTACTAAATTGAAGCAACGGAAACAAAACATAAAGTCAAGTTCCTAGAATTTCTATCCATAACAGGGATGGATATTATTAAAGAAACTGAAATAAAAACAAATCCCTACATGGTCGGGAAGAGAATCAGAGTTGCCACTTGTATGCCTCGACTTCATCAGATGCTCTATCACTAGGTCCTGAAGGGGGCGGAAAAACAAAAGGTGTGAGTAGACGAAAAATAAAAGTTTTCTAAATACTTTTCTCTTTTCAATGTAGTAACTCCCTGTTTGAAAATCAGTATACTTGAAAAATTATACTGCCGTAGTATAAGTCAAAACATAATTTATATGTATAACTGGAAACATATTTCAACATAAAATTTGTCAATAACTGTTCATAGTTCCATAAATCATTTCGCCACATATATCAATAATATAATAAAGAAAACCAACACAGGGTATATGTGCAATCACCCATGTACGTGTTGAGGAACATCATCTCAATCCCCGTACAAGCACTTTACATTATCAATCAATTTGTACTCCTAGTATCACACACATGTAACCACTTGCGCAATAACGCGTCACACCCGAGTCTTTACGTAGTGGATCCTTTTCCCCAAAAATAAACATAAACGTAAGACAAGCTTGCACTAAGGTATTTACCGGATAATACCCCTGGAGTACAGTGCGTGTGACCCAAACATGTGAGACTTGTTCTACGGCCGTGGGACAATACTACAACGTAGTGAAAGCATACCAAGTGTGTTTGAAAACATACATATATACATCATGTGTAAAAGTGAAAAATATCGTATACTTCATAATTTCCCAAATATTTCAACCTTGCATAAAAAGTTATATTCATTTGGAACCATATATAAAATACCAATGTATTTATGCATAAGCGAAATCATAGTACAAACCATTTCATAATATATATCCATAAATATTCATGCCTCAAAAATCACTTAAAAATCATAATTATTTCATAGCACAAAAATCGTTTAATAAAACAAAAGTCCACTCACAAGTATTCGGGAGTATAATCCCCCTCGGTGTCGCCGTCCTCGGAGCGCCTAGTCGTAGGATTACCTATTAATATTAGGGAATAATGTTAAAAACATCCCCTAAATAAAAAGAACCCAAAATAATATTATTTTGGCAAAAAGGGGCCCAAAAAATGATTTCCGGGGCCCGAAAACCTTCCCACCACTGTCCACCGCCGCCGGCGCCGCCGCGCTACTGCACAGACTGCCACGCGTAGGCAAGCGTTGGCACGTGTCGCCACGCGCTGGCGCATGTCGCCACACGCTGGCACGCGCCTGCTGACGTCATCCCACGCGCATGCTGACGCCATCCACAAGCCTGTTGACGTCAGCGCCGTTAAAGTCAACGGCGTCAGTCAAACTTAACGGAATATACCTTTTTCTGACGGAATATTCTGATGCCGTCATGAATATTTCGTTACCGTAACGGAATATTTTGTCACCTTCAACCATTTTCCGGTCGCCGGACCCGCCACCGTCCTCCGCCGCTTGGTTCGCCGGATTTCTGGAAAAATTCACTGATTTATTCCAAAACTTTAAAAATTCATAACTCTTTCATTCCTTGGCCAAATTTAACGTGCCATATACCAAAATGAAGGTATTGATGAGTAGAATATTTTCATACCAAATTGGGGCTGGAAACATGGCCGGAGATGGCCTGAAATTGGCCGGAAAGCTTCGGACAAACCCTAATTCCGTTCTCCTTCAAAACTACACCAAAATTCACTTTCTTTACATCGATTTGAACCTACTCAACGTAATAAAACCAATGGAAATTGTTTTGAGGCTAACCTAAGACGGGATTGTACGAAAGCTTGAATGGCAGTTTGCCGTTTCTGTTCCGATATCGGTTTGGCTGATTGGGTTCGAGTTTGAGGATTCTGAAATCACAGTCTCGTCAAGAATGACGAGACGATCAGAATGGTAATGGTTTTGTGTGGCGGTTCGATGGTTTCGTGATTCAACAAAAACCTAGGGTTTCGGTGTTGTTTTGTGAGGTTTTAGCCAAGAGAGAGAGAGAGAGAGAGAGAGAGAGATCTTGGAGGGTGAGGGAGAAGAATTGCTGCACAGCAGCCAACCCAAATCCCAAAAACCCTAATTACCATACGGGTGTGAAAATTACTAAAATGCCCCTACATTTTAAAGTTTCGTAAAGCGTTCATTTTAACTCCAAATTGAGTTCTGCTTGCGTCCACGTGTTCGTATCGACGAGTACTACTTGAATACGTACAGAAAATAATTTTCACAAGTCGTCTCGAAAAAATCAACGAAAGTCAACATTTGACCACTAGGGGTATTTTGGTAATTTCACATAAAATTTTGGGATGGGTTGTAACAATCTACCCCCCTTAAGAATTCGTCCGCAAAATTTACAAAACAAAACTACTAGAATAACTACGGATACTGCGCCCACATATGCTCCTCAGTCTCCCAAGTGGCCTCCTCTACTTGATGGTTACTCCACAAAACCTTCACCAAAGGTATCACCTTGTTCCTCAGAACCTTCTCTTTCCTATCCAAGATCTTTGTCGGTTCCTCCTCGTAACTCAAATTCTCCTTCAGCTGCAAAGGCTGTGGTTGGAGTACATGTGACTCGTGCGGTACATACTTCCTCAACATAGAAACATGGAAGACATCATGTACCTGAGATAACTCCGCTGGCAAGGCTAACCTATAAGTAACTGTGCCAACGAGCGCCACAATCTCATAAGGACCAATGTATCGGGGAGTTAGCTTACCCCGCTTACCGAACCTCACCACACACTTCCAGGGTGACAATCTCAGAAACACGAAGTCGCCAACTGCATACTCCCGGTCCTTAGAGTGCTTGTTTGCTATACTTTTGTGTCTGTCCTGGGCCGCTTTCAGGTTACGCTTAATCACTTGAATCTTCTCTGTAGTATCGTCTACCAATTCTAGGCCCTCAAGTGCTCGCTCACCTACCTCAGTCCAACACAATGGGTTTCGACACGCCTTCCCATACAATGCCTCATACGGTGCCATACCGATGCTAGAGTGAAAGCTATTATTGTAGGCGAACTCTATCAATGCCAAGTGATCATCCCAACTTCCCCCGAATTGAAGGACCGAAACTCTCAACATGTCCTCCAAGGTCTTAATCGTGCTCTCAGATTGACCATCTGTCTGCGGATGAAAAGCTGTACTGTACAGAAGTTTTGTTCCCATAGCATCCTGAAATGCCATCCAGAATTTGGAAGTGAATCTCGGATCTTTATCCGAGATGATGGAAACTGGTACCCCATGAAGTTTGACAATCTGATCTATGAACATCTTTGCTAAATTATTCAACTTGTAGTCTTGACGAACTGGCAAGAAATGAGCTGTCTTAGTAAGTCGATCAACAATTACCCAAATACCATCACATTTCGCCGGGTAGGTGGTAACCCAAATACAAAATCCATGGTAACATTCTCCTACTTCCAAACTGGAATAGGAAGTCTCTGCGATAACCCCGAGGGTTTCTGCCTCTCCGCCTTCACTTGCTGACAAGTGAAACACTGACTCACATATTCGGCGATATCTTTCTTCATCCCTGACCAATAATAGTAAGGTCTGATGGTGTGGTACATCTTAGTACTGCCCGGATGCATAGCATATACAGAAATGTGTTCCTCATCCAGAATTTCTCTCCTTAATCCACTATCCTCCTTCGGTACAAGTAATCTGCTACCCAACAACAGGACTCCATCATCCCTGACCACATATTCGTTCTTCAACCCGCTAAGGACTTCTTCCTTTAGTTGCACACACTCAGGATCTTTCCCCTGAGCTTCTCGAACTTTATCCACAAGAACAGGCCTAACCTGGAAATGAGCTAGTAGAGTTCCATGATTATCAACATTGAAGATAGCACCCGTACTCCTCAACTCACCCAACATCGGAATTTATGTCGCCCGAATGGATGCCAACTGCCCATGGGATTTCTGACTCAGAGCATCAGCCACGACATTAGCTTTACCAGGATGATAATCGATGGTACAATTGTAGTCACTGATCAGTTCCATCCATCTTCTCTGTCTCAAGTTGAACTCATGCTGCGTAAAAATGTATTTGAGACTCTTGTGGTCGATGAAGATATGACAAGTCTCCCCATAAAGATAGTGCCGCCAAATCTTCAAGGCAAAGACCACAGTAGTTAACTCCAAGTCATGAGTAGGATAATTAACTTCATGTCATTTGAGTTGTCTGGAAGCATAGGCAATGACTCTTCCATGTTGCATCAACACACAACCCAAACCATGCAATGAAGCATCAATGTAGATATCAAACTCACCACTCTCATCAGGAAGTACTAAAACTGGTGCGTGAGTAAGATTGTGCATAAGTTTCTGAAAACTCCGTTCACAGCTGTCATCCCAAATGAACTTAACTTCCTTCCTAGTGAGCTTAGTAAGAGGTTCTGCTATAGAAGAGAAATTTTGCACGAAACGACGATAATAGCCTGCAAGGCCCAATTCACCACTGCCTCCACCTTCTGTGGATCAACAAAGATACAGTAGAAATCACATGACCCAAGAAACTAATACGATCGAGCCAGAACTGACATTTACTGAACTTTGCGTACAACTGTGCTGTCCTCAGACTCTCCAAAACCATCTTCAGATGTTCTACATGCTCGGCCTCACTTTTGGAATAAATCAGAATATCGCCAATGAATACTATCACGAACTGATCCAGATATGGTCGGAAGACTCTGTTCATCAAGTCTATGAAAGCGGCTGGAGCATTAGTCAATACGAAAGGCATCACCAGGAATTCGTAATGTCCATATCGAGTTCGGAAAGCAGTCTTGGGCACATCATCCTTGTGGATGCGTAACTGATGATATCCAGATCTAAGATCAATCTTAGAGAAAACTCGTGCACACTTAAGATGATCAAACAGGTCATCAATACGAGGCAACGAATAATGGTTCTTCACAGTCACCCGGTTAAGTTTCCTGTAATCTATGCATAAACGCATACTCCCATCCTTCTTCTTGAAAAACAACACAGGAGCACCCCAAGGTGAGGTACTGGGTTGAATAATCCCTTTATCAACTAACTCCTGAAGTTGAGTCTTTAGCTCCCTCAACTCAGCTGGAGCCATACGATACGGTGCTCGGAAAATAGGATCAGTACCTGGTATTAGATCAATTGTGAACTCAATCTCTCTGTCGGGAGCTAAACCAGGTAAATCCTCAGGAAACATGTCGGGATATTCATTGACCACGCGAACATCCTCGACTTGGACTGGAGAATCTTCCTTCATCACCACATGAGCCAAGTACCCCTGATAACCCTTCTACAACAACTTCTTCGCCCTTAGTGATGAAATCAAACTATTCTGCAAAACTCTTCTCTTGCCTTGAAAGATAACTTCTGGCCTACCAGGTGTTCGGAATGTAACCACTTTAGTACGGCAATCCACTATGGCATGGTACTTGGATAGCCAATCCATACCCAGAATAAGATCGAAATCAACGATATTTAAGGGAATGAACTTCGCTTCCATGAGTTCGTCACCGACGAAAACTGAGCAATCTCTAAATTCCCATTGCACGGTGCTTGTTTGCCCCATAGGCTGAGATATGACTATCTCACACTCAAGAGGTGACAGTTGGGGATTTACTTTCTCAGTGAACATAGGAGATATAACCGAGTGAGTAGTACACGGATCAATTAGAACTCTAGCACGAAAACTAAAAACATTTAACGTACCCATAATGACTCCTAAACCACGAGCAATCTCAGGGAAAGTACGACCACTACCGCTCTGAACTGCATTGGCAATGACTTGGCCCAACTGGGCATAGTCAGGTAAATTTGGCAGACGTTGAGGTGGCATAGCTCTGATACCAAACTGACACACCCCACCCTCGATACCCACGTGGATACCAAGTTCGGGCGTGCTGGCCGACACTCGTAAGTGACGAAGCCATTGAATGCATGACAACACTTCGTTTATGCAACTTAGACCATTAAATAATTTGCGGAAATAATACCAATATGCACAAGGTTCAGAGCGTACTAAATTGAAGCAACGGAAACAAAACATCAAGTCAAGTTCCTAGAATTTCTATCCATAACAAGGATGGATATTATTAAAGAAACTGAAATAAAAACAAATCCCTACATGTCGGGAAGAGAATCAGAGCTGCCACTCGTATGCCTCGACTTCACCAGATGCTCTATCACTAGGTTCTGAAGGGGGCGCAAAAACAAAAGGTGTGAGTGGACGAAAAATAAAAGTTTTCTAAATACTTTTCTCTTTTCAACGTAGTAACCCCCTGTTTGAAAATCAGTATACTTGAAAAATTATACTACCGTAGTATAAGTCAAAACATAATTTATATGTATAACTAGAAACATATTTCAACATAAAATCTGTCAATAACTTTTCATATTTCCATAAATCATTTCGCCACATATATCAATAATATAAAAAAGAAAACCATCACAGGATATATGTGCAATCACCCATGTACGTGTTGAGGAACATCATCTCAATCCCCGTACAAGCACTTTACGTTATCAATCAATTTGTACTCCTAGTACCACATACATGTAAGCACTTGCGCAATACCGCGTCACACCCGAGTCCTTACGTAGTAAGGCCTTTTCCCCAAAAATAAACATAAACGTAAGACAAGCTTGCACTAAGGTATTTACCGGATAATACCCTTGGAGTACAGTACGTTTGACCCAAATAGGTGACACTTGTTCTACGGCCGTGAGACGATACTACAACGTAGTGAAAGCATACCAAGTGTGTTTGAAAACATACATATATACATCATGTGTAAAAATGAAGAATATCGTATACTTCATAATTTCCCAAATATTTCAACCTTGCATAAAAAGTTATATTCATTTGGAACCATATATAAAATACCAATGTATTTATGCATAAGCAAAATCATAGTATAAACCATTTCATAATATATATCCATAAATATTCATGCCTAAAAAATCACTTAAAAATCATAATTATATCAAGCCATAATTATTTCATAGCACAAAAATCATTTAATAAAACAAAAGTCCACTCACAAGTATTCGGGAGTATAATCCCCCTCGGTGTCGCCGTCCTCGGAGCGCCTAGTCGTACGATTACCTATTTAATATTAGGGAACAATGTTACAAACATCCCCTAAATAAATAATTATAACCCTTTAATAAAAAGAACCCAACATAATGTTATTTTGGCCAAAACGGGCTCGAAAAACGATTTCCGGGCCCGAAAACCTTCCCGCCGCCGGTGACGCCGCACACGCGCCATGCGCCACGCGCCGCCACGCTTTGGCACGTGTCGCCACGCGCCAGCACAGACGTCCGCGCCGTTAAAGTCAACGGCGTCAGTCAAACTTAACGGAATGTACCTTTTTCTGACGGAATATTCTGGCGCCGTCATAAATATTCCGTTACCATGACAGAATATTCCGTCACCTTCAACCTTTTTCTGGTCGCCGGATCCGCCGCCGGCGCTGCCGTCCTTTGCCTCCTGGTTCGCCGGATTTTTGGAAAAATTCATCGATTTATTCCAAAACTTTAAAAAATTCATAACTCCTTCATTCCTTGGCCAAATTTTCCGTGCCATATATCAAAATGAATGTATTGATGAGTAGAATATTTTCATACCAAATTGGGGCGGAAAATTGGCCGGAAAGCTTCAGACAAACCCTAATTCCGTTAACCTTCAAAACTGCACCAAAAGTCACGTTCTTTACATCGATTTGAACCTACTCAACGTAGTAAAACCAATGGAAATGGTTTCGAGGCTTACCTAAGACAGGATTGTACGAAAGCTTGAATGGCAGTTTGCCGTTTCCATTCCGATATCGGTTTGCCCGATTGGGTTCGAGTTTGGGGATTCTGAAGTCACAGTCTCATCAAGAATGACGAGACGATCATAATGGTAATGGTTTTGTGTGGCGGTTCGATGGTTTTGTGATTCAACAAAAACCTAGGGTTTCGGTGTGGTTTTGTGAGGTTTTGGCCGAGAGAGAGAGAGATCGTGGAGGGTGAGGGAGAAGAATTGCTGCACAGCAGCCAACCCAAATCCCAAAAACCCTTATTACCATACGGGTGTGAAAATTACTAAAATGCCCCTACACTTTAAAGTTTCGTAAAGCGTTCATTTTAACTCCAAATTGAGTTCCGCTTGCGTCCACGTGTTCGTATCGACGAGTACTACTTGAATATGTACAGAAAATAATTTTCACAAGTCGTCTCGAAAAAATTAACATTTGACCACTAGGGGTATTTTGGTAATTTCACATAAAATTTTGGGACGGGTTGTAAGAACACAGGCCACGATGTAGAACACTATGGTGAAAAATCGAGTTATAGGAAACTTAAACCCTAAAGATATATTGAAAGGATGAAACTTGATCGATCGCTTCTCAGGGTTATTCTCTTTCATGCATGGTTCCAGGCCAGAATAGCAATAACCAACTTAGCTTTGACTCCTCGAGGAAAAGCGGAAAGGTTCTCTTGCCTCTAATCATGATACGTCTTAGCAATATCCAAATTTGACAAAGAAGGAACAAAATAGCCCATGGATGTGAGCGAGCCACCTTGCTTTTACAATGGAACTTAAGAAGACTCATCTCGAACGATGGATTTCTTTGAAGAAGGCATGGTTGAACTATCATGGAAAAGAATGCCGAAGATTAGCAAGTTGCAAAAAAACAAATTTGAAACTTACTGGGCCTAGCCACCAGCTGAGCCGAGCCGAGCCGAGCCGACCCATCAGCACCAGCAGCTGAACAACTCTTTGTCGAATCAAGTCGACCTGACTGGAGCCGCCAGCACTGCAGCCCAACACGCCTGCACAAACGGTAGCAGCATCAAAATATTTTTCGCCTTTCTCTCATTTTTTGAAACATCAATGAAAAGTGAGATTTTCAACACTCATTGGAAAATTTAGAAATTGCTTGCTTTTTGTTCCCAATGAATGCTTACGTGAATATTTGTGAAGAGTCCAAACACACTTATTTATAGGTGTTTCAATGATTGAATGAAGAAACATTATCCTATTCATTGTTGGAATCCTAAAAGAAATAAATCTCTAGATCCAATTTGGACATCAACTTTGAAGATTGCTTTCCCATTCAACTTTGAAGATTGCTTTCCTATTCCTCCTTGAAGATCAATTTCCTATTTGACTTCGAAGACCAATATTATTTGGGCAACTACAGACTATGTCTCTTTGGGTTTCATACTTCCACCACAAAAACTTGTGAGGCATTTGTGGTTATGTAAAATGTCCCTACCAATAGGAACACGCCACATGTATAACTTATCAAATATGACTACTTTGCCCTTGCCAAAATACGCAAAGCGTTAGTCAAACCCTAATGGGCTAACATGCCACATTCTCTACACATGCCTAGTAGTCTACAATAAAAAGTCCCTCCGGTCCAATTCATCTCAAACAGTCGAAGTTGATCGCCACACAACCTGTACAGATTACCCTGATATGTAATAGGCTTGCCTATCAGTCTCTTAGCATGGCAAGACTCTCAATTCTCTATAAATAGCTAAAGCCAACCACTTTATTCTAGTAATCAAGAACTTTCACCACACTTTTATTACTTCCTACAGTGTTTTTGATTTAGGCATCGGAGGCCCTTTGGCTAACACCACACTTGTGTTAGTCTAACTCTGTTTGTCTCTTTTCTTTGTGTGTGTACGTGTCAATTCAATCCACGACATAAATTTACTTCCACAAATTGGTGATTTCATTGAGAGACAACAGTGGGTATTAATCAGCATCAACTTCCCATATACTACATTTCAAAGGCTCTTCTTGATCCCTAGACTATATATTCGAAATTTGAAAAACTCATTTTGGCACTCATGACGTATGCAAGAAAGCTAAGGCCCTCAAGTTGTAGTTATGACTAAATATCCCTTGCGGACGATCCTACACAATCCTAAGGCTTCATAACGAGTCATGAAATGGGCTATAGAGTTAAGTCAATATGGCATGATCTACCGGTCTCAAACCATTGTCAAGGCTCAAGCCCTAGCAGACTTCATAGCGGAGTTTACTCATTTTGAAATAAATGATGAGCCAACCTTGGCTGGCTAATTTGTTGCCAATGCACGTGCAATCGAAGGATCCCAAGATGACAATCTCAACCAATCAGACCACTCGCGCGACATGTGGGGCCTGCATGTAGATGGATCTTCTAACCACAAAGGTGCATGACTTGTATTGGTCACCCCTGATGGATCTATGCTTGAACAGTCACTCTTGGATTCAAGGCCTCAAACAATGAGGCAAAGTACGAAGCACTGCTTGCTGGCCTACGGCTAGCAAAGGAATCATTAGTCAAGAAGTTGGCCATCCATTTTGATTCCCAGCTGATCACCAATCAGACATCTAACGTGTACATGGCAAAGCACCCTAGGATGATCTGATACTTGAAAAATTCCAAGTCTTCCTCATCTGATGCCCTCATTTCCAATCAGCTTGACGAACTGCATAGGGAGAATGTTAAGATAACTTTTAAGGTTTCCAAGCTACAACAGGTGTTGCAAGCTAAGCAGAAGGCTCATAATGAGGACTTGGGCAAACTGCCTGAAATGACTCAGGCTTATGAAGATATGAAATCGGCCAATGTTTCCATGTATGAAGAGTCGGCCCATGATTCGAAGGTTATGACTGATCTACCATCGAAGAATCAATTTCTAGAAGGCAAGCAAATCGAGCTCTTTGCCGCACTGTAAGAGTTGGAGCGTCTTCGTGATGCACATGCTACCGCTAATGAGAAATATGGTGATCTTTGGGACTTGCATGAGTGTCTCAAAGTTTCTTTCGAAGATGAGCGCTTGATTGCCATTGAGGAGGCTTATAAAATTGGGTATTTGGAGAATAGGATTGGTTAGTCGTCTCATTACCCTATGAGTGAAGAAGAGATGTAGAAGTTGATGGACGCTATTAATTCTGACGTAGTTGACACCATGGTCTGTGAGGTGGAGCCCATTGCCTTTGTGGATAATGGGTTCGCACTTGTCTTTATTTTTCAGCATTAATAGTTCTCTTCTTTTATACATTTGAACCATTGGCCGATTGGTTGGCCTGCTTTCTTTCTTGTTTTGAATAATTGGTCGTTGGTCGACCTTCTTTCCCTTTGTTGAATAAATAGATTTTAGTCTTTTTTCTATCACTTGATTGCTCAAATAGTTTGGAAGCTATGTCTATTCTTATTTTGCTTGCCTTCTACTTTGGAATGCCTCGTTGATCGCCTTGTCATCTTGTAATGAGCTCGAACCTGTTGGGCATGACACGGTGTAAGTGAAGGCTAGGCATGGCAGCGTTGGCTTGTCTTGGCCTTGGGTTGTTTCGACATGTCCTGCCGACTCTTCACATGTTGTGTTGGTGTTTGTCATCATGGCTATGTCTTGTTAATGGACTCTGCAAGCGTCTGTTGGTGTGGAGCTTGGTACGGTTGAGAGGCTATCGACTGCTTGTCAGTCTTAGGCATGCGACTATCGACATTAGTTGGCGATGCTGGCGTGTGGCACAGGCCCTCGTCGAGAGTCGGTCTATGCATGTCTTGGCCTTTTTTACCCACTTTTGAAGTTGTAAACTCTTGAATTTCTAGGCTTGCCATGGGATGGTTGAGCATGCTTGAGGGATTGCCATTCACCCTTGAATTTCTAGGCTTGCCATGAGAAGATAGGGTCAATGTCAACTTGAACTCCTAGAGTGGGTCATGCAAAGTCAAGTTTGGTTCTTGCACTTCTAGAGCGAATCATTGAAAGTGCTGATTAGTTTCGACTTGAGCTCCTATAGCGGATCATGCGAAGTTAAGTCATATCTCGAGCTTCTAGGGCGGATCATTAGAAGCGAGGTTAAGATTAGCCTAGCACTTTTAGAATGGGTCATTGAAAGTGTAGATCGGTTGTGACTTAGACCCCTAGAGCAAGTCATGTGAGGCCAAGTCTTACCTCGAATTTCTAGAGCGGATCAATTTTCCTGGGCTAGAGTAAGAAGGATCGGAATATGAATACCTCGGAAGTCCAGTCATGGACTCAACAGCGCCGCCTAACAAGGTAAGCTGCTCAAACAGATCACCGATACCACTACATTAGCTATACTCTAGAAAGGTAGGCAAAGTCCACAAACTTTGCCAAGATCGACCAATCTTGTTTCGCAAGATATAGAACCCAGATTCGTCTTAGAATCTGATATGTTTCCTATATTTTTAGATATTATTCTTAGAGATTCCTACAATCTAAAGATTGGCGTGCGCCACAAGTAATTACACTCTTAAGAGGAAACAATATCTATTGCTAGATATTCTCTAGGTTTCTCCCTGTTTAATATGGATCCAATATCTTAAAAGGTCTTTCTCTCGACTACTATATAAACCCTCATTTAGGGAAAATCTTTGGTAACGCAATCTACGCATAATTTGTTCTTTGCATATTCTCTTGTCCATTGCTTAAGTCTTCATATTGCTTACTAACTTGACCGTCGGAGAGCCTTTGGCCAGTACCCCACCAGTACCTTAGACTATTCACGGTTCTTCTTTTTTCTTACAGGTAGCCTGATTTGCAGACAACCCCTGACCGTGGAGTTGCCCAAAATTGGTTCCAACAATTGGTACTTTCGTTAAGAGAAGAATCATATTCTCCTAACCAAATCACTCTACCATAGCATGTCAGCGAGTTTAGCTCCGTGAGAGTTGGCGCTAACGTTGAGGGCGGGAGCAATCTGGTTCCTGATGTTTCCATCGCCCCAACTGTCAACCTAACTCCGGTTGGCGAGGTTCCACCTACCATGAGTCAGATCTTGAAAGCCCTAGTGGAGGTCACCGTTTCTGTGACCGAACTTCAGAAGTCTGTGAAGGCATCCTAGGCGGAGAACCGATCGAACTTCATCAATTCTGATAGACATTTCAAAGCTCTGGAGAAGGCCTACAAAACTACACCATCAAACCAAATTCCAGTTTTTGGAGTTGGCAATCTGAATACCATAACTCCAGATGGACTGCCAATCGAGACCACGACATGGACATCCGATCCGAATCCACGCGTGGAGTATCACAATGGACATACTGTCCATCATGCCATTGCAGGTAGGAACAAAGTTCTACATAAATCTGATCCTTTGGACATTGCAAGGATTTGCGGGGTGGACCCCAGACATCTTGACTTCAATATACCAGATTCATCGGAGGACGCGGAAAAGCGCAGACCTCTGAACCATGACAATCCACGAGACGCTCCAGCCGATCTGCAAAACCAGATCGAGAGCAGGATTGTCGCTAGAGTAGGGGATCCCCTCTCTTTAATCATTGAATCTACACCTTACCAAGAGAGATTCTCCTAACCAAGGTTCAAATACTTCCGCGGAGACTCAGACCTACATAGCCATATCATGCACTATCGGAATGCTATGGCTTTATACAACAACAATGATGCGTGGATGTGCAAGATGTTTTCCATCTACCCTCGAGGGACCAGCTATTAAATGGTTTTTAGAGTTGCTTGCTCGTTCGATTGACAATTTGGAAACCCTAGCAGAACTCTTTGTGAGTACCTTATCTGTGTATTGCCATGTCCGAAAACGTCATGAGGCTATATTCTGCATGGAACCTCAATCCAAGAACAAAAGCCTCAGAAACTACCTAAAGCGTTTCCACATGGAATTAGCCGAAGTCGTCAAGCCAGATGATAGGCTCGCTATTATGGATTTCAAGCAAGGCCTCTACTTCTACTCATCCTTATCCCATAAGTTGAATAAGAAAAAGTATGACTACACGACCCTAGCATAATGCTTTGACATGGCAGATGACATTACTAGATGGGACGACATGGCTCGGAAGACCAACTCCGGTCGCGAACTTAAAGTGAAGTCCGACCAAAGAATGGAAGATCGTGATACCTTGCCATCACCATATTCTCGTCGAAATGACAAGAGAGGACGCAGGGACAAACCTATTGTATCCAAGCCCAGAAACTATGCCGCTCTTAACACTGGCATCAACAATGTCCTTCATAGCATCAAGGACAAGCCTTACCTCAAAAGCCCAAAGCCACTTCTAGACTTTGTCACGAAGCGGAAGCCGAACGAATATTGCTTCTATCATCAGAGCTCCAGACATACCACTCAAAATTGCCTCACACTTCGAGATCATATCGAGGAACTCCTAGACCAGAGGCATTGCTGGGAATTTGTGAAAAGCAAGGCTAAGAAGGAAGAACACGCTGAAGGCAAAGACAAGAAGTCTGCTAAGTATCTACTCACCGACGAAGAAGATGATCGTCGACAGGTGAAGAAGCTAACACTCAATGTCAATTGCATTTACGAGGAGCAAGAATACCTAAGCAACACCAAGAAGGAAAAGAATGCGGCATGCAAAAGCCAAGGATGGTAGCTTCCATCAACAAACCCCTTCCAATTGACTCCAACATCCTGATGTTCTCCGACCGCGACTTGGAAGATGTACACTGACCCCATGATGATGGTCTAGTTATTAAAATCCAAATTTCAAATGCCATGGTCAGCAGATTACTAATTGACAATAGATTCGGGGTCAATATTCTTTTCAAGGATGTGGCAGAAAACATGAAGATTTTAGACGTCATGGAATGTCTAACTCTGCATATCGTCATCCTAGGCCATAATTGGCTACATAGGAGAGAGCAGTCCCTTCATCTTACCACTAATTGCCCGATGTTGTGCATTTCAGAGCATGAATATAATAGAAAGAGTAAGCAGAGCTCCACTACTCCGAAAGAGAAGTCAACATAGCAATTATAGTTTAGGAGTTAAGAAACGAGCTATAAGGAATTTGATCTGGAACTCGACCCCCAGACGACAGCACTCCGAAATCCAAGGTGGACGAAGGCGCTGTCTACATAAGCCTCGATTTTGACAAACTAAAATGCAAAGCTATGATCGGATCACAACTGTCAGATCGAGAAAAGGAATTGTTCACCTTCTTCATGTGGGCGAACAAAGACGTATTTGCCTGGTCAGCAGAAGACATGCTAGGAATAGATCCTTTTATAATCTGCCATCGTCTCCATTTGGACCCAACCATGAGACTAGTCATCCAACGCAAATGTAACTACAGAACTGAGTGGAGTAAGATCATAGAAGCAGAAGTTGACAAACTCAAAGACACGAACTTTGTCGCCGAGGTCCACCGCTCATAATGGTTAGCCAAATGTGGTCCTTGTGCAAAAGAAGAACAACAAATGAAGGGTCTGTATGGACTTCATGAACCTAAACAAGGCGTGCCTCAAAGATCGATATCTACTACCTTGGATAGACTTACTAGTCAATTCCACAGCGGAGCATGACCTGTTGAGTTTTATGGATGCGTACTCCGGATACAATTAAATCAAGATGTACGAGCCCATCATGGACAAGACATCTTTCGCAATTGATCGAGGTAAGTCGGACTTAAAAATGCAGGTGCAACTTACCAGAGACTAGTAAATCGGATCTTTAAAGAAAAGATCGGGAAGACAATGGAAGTGTATGTCGACGACATGGTGGTTAAGACCAAGGAAAGGAAAAATCATCTCACCCACCTCCAAGAATCTTTTGACCTACTCCAAAAGTACAACACGAAGCTTAATTCGGAGAAGTGCACTTTCGAAGTAGCATTGAGAAAATTTCTGGGTTATTTGGTCACCAAACGCGGCATTGAAGCTAATCCAGATCAGATCAAGGCCATTATCCAGATGAAGTCGCCTAAAACCACGAAGGAAATCCAGAGCTTAATTGGGTGAGCAGCTGCTCTTAGTCAATTTCTTTCATGGTCCACCGACAAGTGCAAACCATTCTTCACCGTTATTAAAAAGAATAAAGGCATGTTGTGGACCAACCAATGTGAAAAAGCTTTCACAAAACTAAAGGAGTACTTGTCCAATCTGCCATTGTTGTCCAAGCTCGCCACCGGAGATGACCTATACATGTATCTAATGGTGTCGGAATATGCAGTGAGTGGAGCTTTGGTCCGAGAAGACTCAGGGGAGCAGAAATCGGTGTACTAAGTGTCTAAAGCTCTTCTCGAACCAGAAACCAAATATCCAAAGGTGGAAAAGCTTATTCTTGCTTTGGTGACAACGACAAGAAAACTCCGGCCATACTTCCAGTCCTTCCAAGTCATATACATGATGGAATACGCTCTTCGATCAATTCTGCACAGTCCAGACGCATCATCCAGGGTCATCAAGTGGGCTATTGAATTGGGGCAACAAAAAATGTCTATTGGCCTAAGACTTCAATCAAAGCCCATACACCTGCGGACTTCATCGTAAAATTCACTCTTAGTGTTCAAAATGTTCAATTCTTAGTGAATCCGCAGCAAACACCCAAGAATCCCCATCTTTAGAAACTCTACGTGGACAGATCATTAAACGTGAATGGAGTAGGGGCAGAAATTGTCTTGATAACACTTGACGAATCCATACTTGAGCAAGCATTGAAACTCGAATTTTGAGTAAGTAATAAAGATGCAGAGTATGAAGCATTGCTCGCCGAACTTCGAGTAGTAGCATAACTCCAAGTGAAAGAACTCTCAATCTTTTGCGACTCAACTCTAGACCTTAATCAGATCAAGGGAGATTATGTTGCACATAATTCGACAATGGGGCTGTACTTGGCTAAAGCTAAACAATTACTTGAAGGATTTGAAAGGTACGAAGTGAAAATAGTCACGTAGATGCACTAGCGAACATTGCCTCCATGATAGACTACTCACTCTAACAGACCATTCCCTTCAAATACCTTCTAACTTCGAGCATCCACAAGTTAGAACCAGAGTTGGTTGCCACTATTGATACGAGAGAAAATTGGATGGATGTGATTATCGACTATATCCAGAATGGTAAACTCCCAGACGATTGTCACTCAACCAAAAAATTAATCCATAAGGCTTCAAGGTATGTCATGGCACGCTGAAAACTCTACCGGCGATCTTATTATGGCCCACACACTTTGTGCGTAACTCCAGAAGTAGGCATACAAATACAAACGGACATCCATTCGGAAATATGCCGAAACAACAGGGTACTATTGGCTTACCATGAAGCAGGATGCCCATGAAGTGTCAACAGTACGCACTGATGAACCATTGGCATGCAGAATAACTTAACACCCTAACTAGGGCATGGCCTTTCAGACAGTGGGGCATCGATCTTGTAGGTCCACTCAAGAAAGCCAGAGGAAATAAGGAGTATCCTTATCTCAAATTACCAGAGCAGCTGTCAAGTCTTTCTTCTGAAAGAATATCATATGCCAATTTGGTATCCCTCACACTATCCTCACAGACAACGGCTTACAATTCGTCAGCTCCAAAATCACCAATTGGTACAAATAGCTCGAAATGCAACATATTACTTCTACTCCGTGATATCCCTAAAGGAATGGCCAGGCTGAAGCATCAAACAAAACTATCCTCCAATGTCTGAAGGAGAAACTTGAGAAGAAAAGGAATTGGCCAGAAGAACTACTTGGAGTTCTCTGGGCTTATCACATGACAGTTCGAAAGGCCACCGGAGAAACCCTGTTCTGCATGGCTTACGAAACTAAAGCCATCATCCTAGTCCAAGTCACTACTATGCCAAATTTGTATGTTGTAGAGCGGACTGAATTGGAGAACGCATGCATTCTCAAAACCGAACTTGACTTCCAAGAAGAACACAAAGAATGCGCCCAAGTCCGACTTGCCTCTTACCAACAATAGATCATATCGTATTACAACAAAGGCGTCAAACCTTGAAGCTTTCAAATCAGAGATCTCGTCTTAAGGGAAGTCTTCGAGAACACTGAAGTACCAGGGGAGCGCAAGCTCGGGCCAAATTGGGAAGGTTCGTAACAAGTCATCGGAGTAGGAGGTAAGGGAACATATAATCTTGTGCATATGGATGGAACTCTGATTACTAAAGACTACATCGAGCGAACTACACGTGGTTTGATTCTTCGATGACATGAGAAGATATGTAGGCCATCCCGCACGAATCCAACCACAATAATCCTTACGCCATTTGTCTACGCGTAGACAATGTTCATGGAGAAAACATCTCCACAGTCCACCTAAATCTAAGTGCTTTGTCAAAGATGAACTTCAATGTCCAACCGCATTGCATCATCTTTTTCTAGAACTACACCTGCGATTTGATTCTCGTCGTTTGGAGATATATAGGCAATTCAATTACAAATTCAATCACCCCTCCCCTCCCCACCCCCCAATCAAGCACCTCATTCTTTGAGAAATAAAAGATAGTTGTTTGGTTGCTACATGTTCGCTCTTTTCTTTTTTCTTTTTGCGGTATAAGGAGTACCCCTAGGGAATTCCCTGCTAGACACAATCTTTGCCTTATTACTTTGTAACTATGCAAGAGTTGCAAGTCTAAAAAACTCAAAGTATTAAATGCACTCAGAGTCTCCTATAGTCCATTATGTGGTGTTCCGGTTAATATCATAGGAGGCTCGAGCCGTATTAAGCGTGATTACGGACATTGGGACATGGCCCATCTGCTACGGAGCTTCAGTGCACCATCTGGCTTGTTGAAAGTTTATGCAACCCAAGGGTTGTGGGTTATATCTAACCATTTGAGGGAATAATCAGAAGGGCGATACCGAACTCATCCGATGTAGTGGCTCTGAACTCCACCCCTAAAGCACGATTACTTCTATCTTGGACCAGCATACTAAGTCAAGTATGTTCTGTGGCGGTCTTTGTGTCTAAGACATCAACAAGTCCGAATGAGGCATCCAGACTAGGAAATCCTCAAGATGGAGCTCTGATTCTCAAAAATGCCTTAGACAAGTTAACTAAGTGTAGTCTAATTAGAAACGCTCATGTTCGACGCATTTGGTGGTCTAACAAATAGATTCATAAACTGTTTCCAATCCCGCATGCAAGCGACCATGTCACTAACGAACTCTTCGTTTAGAGTTCCCTAGTGACGAACATGCAATTCAGATTAAGAGGGAAGTCCCTTCTTGATTGCTCATTGCGATTACTAAAATCCTCAAACCCAGAATGGGGCAAGGTGAATAAAACGAACAAAATCAAAGTTATCTGACCACTAAAGTGCTCAAATTACTCATTTAGCCTGCACGACATTTCAACATGTCAATCTGACATTAGTCATCTAGACGCCATTTCGGATATTGATTCACATTTTCTCATCCTTAGTCCAATCAGTACAAGTCACAGAGCAAAAGGTTTTTTATAGGTCCTTCACCTAGTATTAGAGTATGGTGGTACTCCGTCTATCGCAGTAAAAAAAATTATAAACACTAAAAAATTTCAAAGTTAACATCTTTTATGATGAGTAGCCTGGTACGGCCATTTTCAAATACTTTTAGTGTTTTGACTCCGTCATTTACGATCTCAGAGTTAGTTCAACTCTGATACACTTGATGGATTACACTATATTCCTCGACTTGGAAGCAAAGGATGAAAAGTTCTAAGTGTTTTACTCTAACAAGTTTAATGAATTAAGTAAAATATATGCAAAATGAGATCCGACCGCATATAAAAGCCACAAGTCCCATGACAAAGCAAAAAGGGATATAAAGAATTGGGAGAGATAGACCCTTATCCCTGGTCAAAAACACTTTTGGAGAAGAAACTTAAGCTAAATTTTGCTTGTAGAACTCCGGGCGTGTTTAGAAGCAGTCAGGTCTCCAACCTGCTTGTTGATCTTGACGCTGAAGGCATCACCAAGATGGTCGTGGTAGAACTTGTGGGTCATACTCTTGTGAACAACATCATTATGATCTTCGGTTTGATATGTGACAAAAGGATATTGGCCTGAAAGTAATTGGAAATTGCATATCCATGCCGGAATGAATGGATACCGTCGTTGGTTTCCATCTGAGTTTCATTGTTGCTTGCTAGATTCAAGTCAAACTTGGAGAAAGAATTGCAATCCTTTGGGTATTGGATTCTGGTCATGAGATAAGCGCCATGGATGAATTGCATGGATGAAATAATCATTTTTCAAAATGTTGGAAGAAGACTAAAGTTTGCAGAATTAAAGAGATGAGTTTTTTGAAATATTAGTAGGGAGTTGGGGGTATTTATAGCCTAAAACTGAATTTAATGTTGTCCTGGAACCTGGTGTCGTGAGCGAGTTTGGTGACAAAAGCTTCGGGGAGGAGAAAGTTTTGTCTTAGTTGTTGTGCACGCGTGAAATAGCTGATATTCCTCATCATTGTTGTTGCAATGGCATGGTACTCAAGGCCACAATTTCTGAACCCAGAACGCCTTAACTTCCTTACAACGGTAAAAAGCCCGAGTCAACATGTGTCAAAAGAAATCAAACGGTTAGTATTCCGATTTACTCTAAATGGCATGGTCTTTGGGTAACTATCCATCCTTAAGAGGAACACCTTTTCAGAAGCATAGTTAAGTGCATTTGTGGGACAATGAATTTTCCTGGGCCGGAGTAAGACGGATCGGAATACGAATACCTTAGAAGTTCGGTCATGGACTCAATAGCACCGTCTAGCGAGGTTAGCTGCTCAAACAGATCAGCGATGCCATTACATCAAATGTACTCAAGAATCGGTCATTCTTGTTCTGCAAGATACCGAAGCCAGATTCGTCTTAGGATTCGATTTGTTTCCTATATTCTTAAAGATTCCTACAATCTAGGGATTGGTGTGCGCCGCAAGTAATTACACTCCTAAGAGGAAACAATATCTATTGCTAGATATTCTCTAGGATTCTCCTGGTTTAATATGGATCCAGTATCCTAAAATGTCTCTCTCTCGGATACTATATAAACCCTCATCTAGGGTAAATCTCTGGTAACGCAATCTACGTGTACTTTGTGCTTTGCATATGCTCTTGCCCATTGCTTGAGTCTTAATATTACTTACTAACTTGACCGTTGGAGAGCCTTTGGCCGATACCTTAGACTATTCACGGTTTTTCTTTTTTCTTATAGGTGGCCAGATTTGCAGACGACTCCTAACTGCACAGGTGTGCAAAATTGGTTCCAACATTAGGTATGACGTTAGCAAATTATTTACTTTCACGCAGTATGGTATGTGTCGTAGCACTATCAACCAGACAACTAACTTCCCCAGAAGACATACCTAAGGATAAATTAATTGAATCCGTCACATGAACAAGGAATTAAAATTTTGATATTCAATCAATCACATATTCGAGAAAATATCCATTCAATAAAATATCCAAACTTAAAACCAAAAGAAACAATCATCATTTCAAAATCTGGAAACTTAAATTTGTTCACAAATTAAACAAAAAAAACTAGGGGTTCGGCCACTGTAGGGTTTTATGTCCTAACTATGCAACTTTGAGCATTCGCCACTAACTCTAGAAGTCAAATGTATCCAATGTCGTATCCGCAGGATTGTCGACTTGGACATAGTTTTCTCCTATGCAAAATTAGCCTCTCTATCATTCTTCTTTGTGTGATACTCCTCTACAACTTTCTTGGGAGCATGGCATACACGGGCCCAGTGGTCTGGTGCCTAGGTCTTTGGAATCTTTGGTAGCTTTAGGCTTACTCTTAAAGTTATGGGCTTTGGGAGCAACAGAATCGCACATAGGGCGGTCATTTTTCCTTAGCTTGCCAGAATTCTATCTCCCCATGTTCGCAGGCTTAGATCTAAAATCTTTGTCATGTCGCTTACACCTTTTGTGGCGTTTCTAGCTATAGGAAGCGATCGCATGAGCTTCATGATCAGCTTTAGTTACAGTGGGTCGGGACTGATGATTCTTCATCAGTAGTTGATTGTTCTTCTCAACAATCAATAAGACAGTTATGAGATCTACGAATTTAGTAAAATTTTGTGCTCGATATTGATCCTGTTCAAAAGATCCTCTTCAGTCAACTCTTCTTCACAATATGTCAGCAATGATCGGATTCTACATATTTATAGTCCTGGAATGTCAGATTAATCCAATCGAGCCTAGCTTGTGGCATAGTGATAAACTTCAGATGACCAAAATGATCAGCTAATGCTTGCCATAGAGTGTGGGGATCTTTTTCAGACAGATATGCATTTTGCAATGCATCATGCATATGGCGACGAATGAAGATCATAGCAATTACCATCTCAGCTTCACTTGTCTGGTTCTCAGCTTCGATGGACGCTCTAATACCCTTTGCAGTAAGGTGAAGCTTCACGTCTTGAATCCACTTGAGCTAGTTTCTTCTAGATACCTCCAAATTGGCGAAGTCGAGCTTGGCAATGTTCGACATTCTGTACATAACAAAAACTTGAATTAGTGCTTTGAATAAAATTCACAAGCATCATATCTAGAATTATGAATTCTAGTGACATAGTTTGGTTTAACGAGTTTACAACATGGAGATCAAAAGTTCTCAACATAAGTGGTGCGCTTCTTCGGAAAAAAATCCCAGGTTTTTCTATGGCACGCTCGAAATACCAAGTTCGAGATTAAAATGAACCCTAGGTTCACTCAACATTATTCATAACAACCATACAGGAATACACATATACATATTCAATATTAAACATAAACATGTATAGCATTGAAACAATATATGAAAGTAAATAAATTTCGCAATTCTAATGAGTGGGAGTCTTTTGGACTCATCTTGGGATATAGACATGAGGTCCATTCCAAAACCAATTAGGGGAATAGACCTAAACAGGGGGTTCAGTAAGCCCCTGCCGAAGCAGGATGGTTTGTTTGGTGCCTTTCTGCCAAAATAGAAAGATCAGGTTCAATACACCTCTGCCAAAGTAGAGCATGTGATTCGGTGACCCTTGTTGAAGCAAGACACTCTTGTTTGGTAGACCACAGCCGAAGGCAGTCAATGGTCCTTCAGTACAATCCTGCCGAAGCAGGATCTATATTATTCAGTAGCTCCCAGCCGAACCACTGGGAGGACCTCTCTCTCGTCGGGGTTTCCAAGCCCATTATTCCAGGCGGCGTTTGGGGTTTTTAGGTTCAAGCCAAAGGCTCCAGACCTCATGATTGACCTCTATAAAATCGAGAAAGGTGTTTTCCAACCAAGGGACAAGCTATGGGCTCACGGCGAAGTCCAATTCTCTCACAACGAAGGAATCTCGACGTCAGGGTGGCAGCCAGCAGTCCATGGTTTGCCCTTTTAGGGTTTGTAGATTCATCCTCGTGGTTGTCAACGTCCACGACAAACAACAGTGAGGGTCGGACGAAATTTGGGTGAGGGTTTTGACCAGATTCACAAGAATCTCCTTGATTTCGTTCGTCAAGGAATCCCCCATCACAACCTTGAGTTGCAACAAGTCGAAGATGGGTGCCAACATTGTCAACGACGACAAAAGTCGTCGAAGGTGACTTGGGATTGCAACCATCGCGACTACGCAAGGTAGGGAGGCACCGCTAGGTCAAGAAGAAGAAGAAGACATGTCCAAAACGACATGTCGTTCTCGGATCTGCTAGAGACCTGCCTGGCTCGGCAGCTCGCATGACTCGACTCGGCTCAGATGCAGGCGCGGCTCCACCTGCGGCTTCTGTGATTTTAGGATTTTGGAATCCCATCAATTTCTTTTCTTTTTCGATATACTTCCACACATACATCAACATATAACATGCAAATATTATAGAACAATAATCATAGTATTCATGGCATAAACTAAATTGAAACCAAATAGATTAGGGTTTAGGTTTACTTGGATATTGATGAATATGATGGAAAGCTTTAGTTGGATTTCCTTCAGGATCCTCTCATTCTCGTAGAGACACGTAGTGTTGATAACATGTTGTGAAACTAATTATAAAAAGCTGGGTGAGAATTGTCTTGTTTCTCTCCTGGTAGTACCTTGATTTATACTAATCATGATAGAGTTACTTGCCTTGCAAGTAATATAAACTTATGAGGATTTGATCTCCAAATCCTATTGGAATTCTACTTTAAGTTTACACAATCACACCTAATTAATAATAGACAAATATAAGAGCATTTCCAATCATGCTCTCTATTTTTATGTCAAAATTTAGCTAAAAAGACTATAAAGTTATTTTAAGAGCTCCCAATTTATACTCCAACCATACTCTCTAATTTAGAGAGTCATAATAATAGTGAACCCATAAGAATAAAGCTTTTATATAAAATATTATTAAAACAATAATAATTAATGCTAGGAGCTCCTTTCCTAATCTCTAGATTTAGGATTTTTTTAGAGATTTTGTTATCCTAGGAGCATGATGTGATTAGAGATGAAATTTTTCAACTTCTCTCCATATTTTGGCTAAAAGCTCATTTAGAGAGTCCATTGAAGATGCTCTAATGCATGTTAAAATGAAAGTGTACATTGATCGGTATTTAGTACTAGTCACGAAATAAGTCTCTTCCACATCCGCAAAATTTATCAACTTCTCGTACAACTTTGTGAGAGGAAATAATGCAGTTGCCAATGGGGATGGTGGTGAAGGCAAGAATATTCTCCGACTCGGTAAGATTTACTTTTATAGAAAGGTTGTCAACTATGAGGTCATTTCTGTGTGTTGACATTTTGATTAATAGATACTGTATGGCATCTATCGAGATAATGATATTACCATTTACAAAGAGCATCGCAATCACAATTATTTATTGAGTAACCCTTAGTTAGTACATATATAGCCCCTCCCTAGCTGACTCGATCATCATGATGTTAAAAGTTAGGCTCATGGGCGCATCCCTAATTCGAAAGGATACTATTGCTGCGTATAGATCAGTGACCAGATGAAAGAAAGGCCCTTCCCATTCTGCCATTAACTAACGCCTCACTTTTCCGTTGGAATGGCCAATCATGTATAGATCATTGTATATACAATCTACAGACATCTTTCTTTCATGTTAGAATATACATCAACAGTAATTTAGCCAATATTTGATTTTCTTCATCATCATTATTTCAGCTTTATCATGCAATATGCGTTTTTTATACATTCTTCAAAAAGTGATCAAATAAAAAACGCATATTGCATGATATATAAGATGATCAAAGAATAGGAACATAAAAATTGAGTGGTTAGAATTATTGCATTACATTACAGGATAGCCCATAACAAGAAAGTCATGATCCGATATTGTATTTCAGGAGGATGTTCAGACTCTAAGAAATATGTGATGTCCTCTTATCCACACGCAATGTAGTTCAATATCAAATTAGTAGAGATGAGTTTTATTCATGTTTAATCCCCACAAAATAAAAATTAATTCACCTCTATCTTTAATACACCTTGAATTTTATGAGTTACCATATCCATTCTAATTCTAAACAGAACCCTAAATGTCATTTTCAAGAATGTTCCTTACAATGAGCCAGTCAAACCATAAATCATTTGAACATCTAAACTATGAACAATTTATTCACAAAACAAACGTGACAATAATAATGGTAGTTAAATTGCTAAATGATTTTTTGTATAAATAATTAGAAAAATCTTGGGTGGTACGTACTATTCAATGGTCCAACTATCGAATGGTCCCAGATTAATTTGCGGTGGGCCTCAAATAAATCTTAAACCATTCAACAATACGTACTATTGAATGGTACGTACTATTGAAATTTGACCATTCCACTTTTCACTGTTTGAGGGCTTCCATAGTTGAACAAAATTCTGCAAATTATTGGATATGAGTTCTTTTTATTTGTTTTGTATGAGTAGACATCGGATACAGGATGCCAATAATACATTGTCATGTAGGAAAAAAATTTAGACTTGACAATATATTATTGGATACGAAATATTACGTGGCGGCGAATCCATTTCATGTAAGTCATTCTCGTTGTTATGAGGAAAAGTCAACTTTATGGAAGAGAAAAAAATGCTCAAGAAAAATCATTAACCCATGGAATTCTTGAAGTCAAACATATGGCATTAAAGGAGGTTTTGGTTTCCCAAAAGGAGTCAAAATTTTAACGCCTTCCTTTACTCTTTCTACTATTATATACTCTACTTTTCATTAGTACATTAAAACGGGTCATTTGGTGCAAGTAATTCCTCAATCAAAATTATTATGACTAATAACTGATTAAAATTCAACTCCCACAATAAAATCTCTATCAAATCCCTCTTATCCCCCCCACCTTTCCCATTTCCCAATTATATTCATCTCTCTCTCTCTCTCTCTCTCTAACATGGGTGGTGATGAAGAAGCATGCAACACAAAGCTCCAACTAGGGCTTGGTGTGTGTGAATATGCTTCAAGGCAGGAGAAGAAGGATAATTCTATGGTTTGCTTGGACCTATCATTTGCGTTTTGCCCGAAGCAGGAGGTTCCTAGTTCGAACGATCACATCGGAAATGGATCAAGTTTGAGGACAATGGATGAAGATGAAGAAAGTTATGAGAGAAGCATCGATCACACCAATAACAAGAGTGTTTTCGTGAACAACAAAAATTGTGTGAGAAAGAAACTGAGGCTCACAAAAGAGCAATCCACCTTGTTGGAAGAGAGCTTCAACCGGCATAGCACTCTTAATCCGGTACGTATAAAGCCTTCGTCAACTGATTTAATCATATTCTATTTTATATACGAGCGATATTCTATTTTAAATTCATTTAAACTGCAAGAAGAGAGATTTGAACTCGGGTTCATAAGGGGGAGCAGTTCTATTATAATTGTTAATTTTCAAAACTCCCTCATGAAGATTGGTTCATCAACATAGCATAACGATTAATGAAAAAGATAAAGATGAGAAATTGTGAAGGCTTGCTTTGTCAAGAACTGTTATTTATTACATATTTCAATTGCTTATTTATTTTTATCGTTAGTAGTTTGTTTAATTTATATTTTGGATCAAATTATGTAGGCCCAGAAACAGTCACTTGCTGAGCAGTTGAATCTGAAGCCAAGACAAGTTGAAGTTTGGTTTCAGAACAGAAGAGCAAGGTGACTCATAAATAGAAAATATTCTCGTCTCAAACAGTCTGACATGTTATATATATGTTGTCAAAAGGCGACACACTAACTAATGTCTATGGATCGCAGGACAAAGTTGAAGCAAACAGAAGTAGACTGTGAGTTCTTAAAGAAATGCTGTGAAAATCTCAGTGACGAGAATCAGAGGTTGAAGAAAGAATTGCAGGAGCTGAAATCATTAAACGCGAACGGGACATCGCCATTGTACAATCAGATTCAAAGGGCTACAATTCTTACAATGTGCCCATCTTGTGAGAAAATGGTAAAAGCTCATCATAATAACCAAGCAGCTGCAAAGAAAGCAGAAGATACCAATGTGGTCCGAAAGAGCAATAATAAATTTCAGGGCGGCTTTGACGGTACAAATTAACTAGAGAGATTGGATGGTATAAGCTCCATAGCTAGCCAATATATATAGGTGCAGCAAGTAATGAAAAGTATTGATCATATCGATCAATCAACAACTACCCGCATGACTAAAATGATTTATATAAATTACAATGAGGGGTAAATGTGTTCTACTAATTATCGAAAAGTATAGGGTAGCTAGAAAAGAAGAATTGATGTTAAATTATCATATCTATCCTTCACAAGGATTTATTTGATTTGACCCAAATGTTTTGAACTACTTGCACCTTTGTTTTACTATAAGTAATCTCTCTTGTTTGGAAATGATTCTTTGAAAACACTTTTATTCAATGGCGGATCCAGGACTTTAACCTCATAGGGTCCCAATGTAAAATATCCAAGTGTGCGCAGCGGCCAAAAAAATTTCAGATTTTCCATTGAGGCATTTAGTCGAGCATTTGGTAGGCTTGGTGTTATCTTCCTAACTCTATCGACAACTTCCAAGGCTTGATGCTGAGTATCACCTGCCAAGGCGTGTTGCTAAAGTTTTTCCCAATGCCTGTTGAGCACCACTTGCCAAGGCCTGCCAAATTCTACCTAAGAGGCATTTCATCGAACAGTTTGTGGGCATACTCAAGTCCCATACTTGATGGCCATAGGGTCCTCCGGCGACCTTCTCTCTATGTTTTTCGCCTTGTTGCGCATAAATTGATTGAAAATGATATATTTTTAAGGAACTATTCCAGCCTTGATTAACAAGGCGATGATGACAATGAGAAACATTTTATGTCAGGAAAAGAATTAACAGAATACTCAATCATAATAACGTTAACGTACTCAATCAACTTTGTTGTGGAGAAGTAACGGCACGGTGGATCAATTCAATGCTTACTAAAAGACTTCCTAAACAAACAGTAGAAACATTAATTAGATAATTCTTAATAACTAGTGTATAATCATGAACAATAATATCAAGAAATTAGTTAACAGTCCGTTAGAAATCTTTTTACTGAGTTTAAGGATGAATTATCCCGCACTAGCCTAACATATGTTTCTTAGGGCATGTTTACTTAAGATAAATGGGAAAATAAATGAATTAAATAGCTTAAAAATATGAAAAGTAAGGAAAGGGAATCAAATCAACTGGCGCTCCTACTTGATTTGATTCCTGATTTTTAAGCATTTGGTTACGGATTTTATAAGAAAATATTTTTCTAATTCCTTATGTAAACACATGAGAAAGTTGATAAGTAAAATTATTCTCATACCTATGTTTTAGAAAACACAAGGAACTCGAGAAAAATGATTCTTCTTATTTCTTGTAAGTAAACATGTTCTTAATATAATTAATCATTGCATGCACAATGGAGAAAGTTCGAATGAACCACTGCTTCGCGACCTAGATTATTCGCAGTGTTCATATGGTTTTCTGTCCAAAACAACGCCGTAGAGATTAGGTATAAAATAACTTCAGAAGTTAGAACCATACTACCTTCTTACACATGTGTGGAACAATTATATAACAGCACTTATTTGACTTCAAAAGTGCTTCTCATCACTTATGACTTATTGTATGTCAACCCGAACTTGAAGTCTCCTGTGTAACAGTTTGATCACAGTAACTCCACCTCTTTTCCATGTGCAAATCAAGCACAAAACGCATTTCATTTTTCCCAACCATAATTTGAGAAAATCTCAAGTAAAGTATATATTAATTAAACAGCAATAAAGAAATTGACATTAACTATATTGTGCTCAAGGTTTAAATTCCACTTTGGTTTTTGTCCTCGAAAAACTTGCAACTTGCCGATGATTGCAAAATCATCACAAGATGGTGCGGTCTTTTTTTTGTGATACCTTTAGTTCTTCGGTTTGCAAGGTTTAGTCCTCATGACTAGGGTTTAGGGTTTAGGACTTAAGGTCTTTATGACTGAGGAATTAAATTCTATTTCTGATGAGTTTGTTATTGTTGAGTTGTAATATATTTTTGCATGTGTGGCATCTTGGATTATTCTAAGAGTCCACCTTTGACGAGTTTTTTTTTTATGTATGTTTTTGTTTGAGAAATGAAGTTATATGTTACCCTATAAAAAGCAGTAAGAAACTAAGAATTGCCACTGAGAACTAAAATCTAGTGATATTCTTCTTTCACTTATAAGTGAGAAGCTCAAATCTCGTGAATGACGAGTTTGATACCAATTTATTTCTCCACCTCTTTTAATGTATATATCGTTGTATCAAAATAATAAAAATAAGAATTAAATTGGTAGTTATAAAATTATAAAGGCCCGCTCTCTGTCTTACAAAAACATGTATCGACATGTCTAAACTCTAATTATGAATGGAAAAGAAAAAACTTTATTCGTTAAAAAATTAAATAATTAAAGAAAATTAGGAAAGTTATAGAGCTCGCTATCATGAAGATTAGATGGCAATTAGCCAAATAGTTTGGTATATAGAATTAGAATGGCAGCTCAATTACCACACTGAATACATAATACGACCGCTACTAACCAAAATCACAATTATGTGAGTTTTATGCTACATGGCATAGGGGTGGCTGGCTACCAAACCTAACTCTATGCCAATAACCATTTAATTTATCATCATATCATAGGGTTGTTTGATAATCGTTTTTCAACTTTTAGTTTTCAGTTTTTAAGAAAATGAAAACTAAAAATTAAAAACTCAAGGCTAAATTTTTGAAAACTTAAAGAAGTAGTTGTAGACATTGAAATTTCAGTGAAATAAATGTTCACCAATAAATTAAATTTTGATTTGCTAGAGCTTACGTGGCACACACCATAGATCCCATAAATTGGACACATGAGATATAACTCATCAAAAAACTGGATGAATTATCAAGAATGACACGTGTCATCATATGAAATTTTCGTCAAACAAATCAAATCAAATACAAAAAAAGGACAAATTAAACCAAATTTGATCAAATTATATCAATTAGGGTTTAATTTCCGAAATTAAAGATTTTGATTTAATTAAGAGCTAAATTAAATAATTAGCTCAAATTAAATCAAATTAGAAAATCAATCCCACAATTTACGGGATTTAGATTGAAGATTCTAAACTAATACTCAATTGCTTGCCTATAAATACTAGGCTCATTTTCAAGAAGAGGGGAGGGGGAAGAGAAACGAAGCAAGTCCAAGCCTTTGGAGAAAACCAGAAAGTTCTCTGGTCAAAGAAAACACACAAACACTCGTGTTCTTCATCAAGCTCGTGGAGAATCAACAAGCACAACAAGCACACGTGCCGGTTCATCCACTACCAAAGCCGAAGACCACCCATGACACATCCCGACCCGGATGTACAGGTGGACACCCAAAAGTCGAGTGTGCTGGCCGACACCACGTGGGGTGACGAAAGCCATTTTGAAGAAATAAGGGATAATTTGAACAAATCGAATTAAAAGAAGGTCAGAGTGCAAGAAAGTGTGCAGGCGGAAAGAAATAATAAAATAATAACTGGTTGTACAAGGTACGAGATACAGAATAATTACAAGTACCAAGAAATTCCTACATTGTCATACCACTGCATCTCGACGTCGACAGCTCCAAGCCACTTATCCTAGAGGGGCGCAAAAACAGAAGGGTGAGTGGGCCATAAATAGTTATTTTTGTAAAAACCTTTCCTTTCTGAAAATAGTAACCCCTCGCCGTCAAAATCAAGTAATAGTTTCGGAAAACCTTTCTGGAAAACATACTGCAGTAGTAGAAGGAAAATCAGTGTAAGTACGGAAATGTACTTACAGTCCGAAACGGGCAGAAAGCCACAACTTAGTATAAAAATACTTTACCAGAAAATCCGTATAAAATAAGATTATACGGGAAACCCGTAAATCAACTAAAAGCCTTTGTGGCATCAGTGAAAACCAGTGGTAAAATCACAATATAAAAATATAAGGTAAACGCTTGTTAGGTATGGCAGACACACGAGTTCATACAGATATATTCTGTCATGAACAGGCTGGGTGTATGAATAATGGGTACGCTCATGTACTACAATCACGTGAAGCTAGCGCTATGCGCATCACAACGAGTTCGAGTCGCTAAGGCGACCTAGAACAGGCTGGCACCTGCTATGGATCCAAGTGAGCGTATCGGTGCGTGTGAACAACCACGTGAAGCTGGTCCTGGTCCCGGACAGTACTACTGACACCGTGTAAACATTCCTAGTTGAGCGTGCGAAAACATACCACGGAAATATTTCTAATTAAAATTAGGTGGGATAATTTCCTTTATGAGACAAATCTCAAAATAATCGTATAATAAGGTATTCACGGATGCCGTACCCGGAATACCAATATATATACCAAAATACGTAAAATACCAAGTTTATACCTCAAGGGTACTAAGTCCAAGATTTACTAAAATACGGCCCAAAGCCCACCAAATAGGTATAAAAACCCCAATTTCACAAGTAGGCAATACAATAATAATTTTCCCAAAACCCCCTAAAATAGGGCCGGTTCGATACTAGCAATCCTAGTATAAAATAGTACAAGGTTCACCAAGATACGGTATAAATACCAATTGAAAGTATAGGCAAAAGTATACTAATTTACACGGCCCACAAAATACGCCGAGCCAAGCTAGTAAACCGAGTAATAAAATAATATAACAAGGTCTATCAATAGCACGATGAAAATATCCATTTAAAACCATATACTAATGTAGGCATAAACCAAATATAATTTCCCAAATACGAAACACATTTAATTAATGTAGGGAAAGGGCCCACTCACATAAACCTTTGCCGGAAAGCCCAAACGTACGCCCTCCGAACGCCACGGGTCGCCAAAACCTATTTTAGAACACCATAGATTAATAAAGTATTCGAAAATACGAAGAAAATGGTGTTCTAAAACCCCAAAACCGCCGCCGTGGGCCGCCGTACGCCGCCGCACAAGCCGCCACACGCTGCCATTTGGCTTCACGTGCCGCCACGCGCGGCTGTGAGGTCACACGCGCCTCCACGCGCCGCCACGCGCGGCTGGAAGCCATCCACGCGCCGGCTGGTCGCCGGTGACACGCGCCGGTCACGCGCCGTTACTATGCCGTTACAGTTAACGGAATATTCTAACGGCGTTAGAATATTCCGTTAACGCCGTTAAAGTTAACGGACGGAATATTCCTTGGAATATTCCCGGTCCGACCGGGTTGAACCGGTTTGCTGACATCAGCAAGACCGGTCTGACCGGCTTGCTGACGTCAGCGCCGGTCGTCTTCAACCTCAGTCCGGTCGCCGGCGCCGTCGCCGGCCGCCGCCGGTCGCCGTCGCCGGAAACTGGGTTTCTTTGCTGGAATCTTCAACTCGGCCTAATTTTTCATTTCTCAACCAAAAACCATGAAATTTATGTCAAAATGAAGTTGGGGATGAGGAGATTGCAATTTTACCTATTTGGAGGCCCAAATTCGGTCGGAGTTGGCCGGAAAATCGAGAAAAGCTCTCGGGTCCAAGTGAGCCGATCTCCAGATCTTCGATTCTCGGCCATGCAAGGCTCGATCGAGGTTGCAGGGACCTCGAGGAGTTAATTGGTGGACAATTCAAGGACCATTGTGGTCGGATTCACCGAGAAAGTGGATCGGGAAATGCTCGGGGTGTCCAAAGCAATCCCAGGGGTTTTGCTTCACTGGTTTTCTGGGTTTGTCGAAACTGGGGTTGCTGAGGGGGATGTTGATGGAGCACACCAGCACAAGGCTGGGCTGAAGTGAGGTCGAGGATGGTGAGGGATGGAACCTGGGTGTCTTAAGCGTATTTTGGGTTTTGGTTTGGTTTTGTGCAGCAGAGAAGAGGGTGAGGTCGAGTGTGAGGGAGAGACACAGAGTAGCAGAGAGTAAGGGAGACAAGAGTGACAGAGAGACAGTGGGCTGGGCCCACAGAAATTACTGGGCCCAAGGCCCAAGTCACCGAACACAAATAATTTAACGTCTGTAGAACGTTCATTCGAACTCCGAATGACGTTCCGTTCGCGTCGACGAGTTCGTATCGACGAGCTCGTCACGAAAATACAAGTGAATGCGGAAGCGTCGTACGGAGTTACGACGCAAAGTCCAACTTGAAAAGTCAACCAAGAGGCAAAATGCGTCAATTTACGTCAGGGATTAAAATAATATTATTTTTAGGACGGGTGTAACAACCCACCACGTGAAACTCCTCGTTGTCCGTTTCGTTCAAGATCAAGTCTCTCTCGACCCTTGGATCAACCACACACACATTTTGTTCTTACACTACTACATCTTTGGAGATCGAGATCGGAGGATCAAACCTTGTACTCAAAGATTGTAATTCTAATTTCTCATTAATACAAATTCATTATTTTGTACTCGTGTTCTTGTTTTATTCGTTGCAGGAATTTTAGGTGGCAAAAATTTGGCACGCCCGATTGGAATGAAAATTCATGCTTAGATGAAACAATTTGTATTAATGAGAAAATTAGGAGTTACAATCTGCAGTACATAGTAGTGTAGAAGAACAAAATGTGTGTGTGTGGTTGATCCAAGGGTCGTAGAGACTTGATCTTGAACGAAACGGGACCACGAGGAGTTTCACGTGGTGGGTGGTCTTCGGCTTTGGTAGTGGATGAACCGGCACGTGTGCTTGTTGTGCTTGTTGATTCTCCACGAGCTTGATGAAGAACACGAGTGTTTGGGTGTTTGCTTTGACCAGAGAACTTTCTGGTTTTCTCCAAAGGCTTGGACTTGCTTCGTTTCTCTTCCCCCTCCCCTCTTCTTGAAAATGAGCCTAGTATTTATAGGCGAGCGATTGAGTATTAGTTTAGAATCCTCAATCTAAATCCCGTAAATTGTAGGATTGATTTTCTAATTTGATTTAATTTGAGCTAATTATTTAATTTAGCTCTTAATTAAATCAAAATCTTTAATTTCGGAAATTAAACCCTAATTGATATAATTTGATCAAATTTGGTTTAATTTGTCCTTTTTTTGTATTTGATTTGATTTGTTTGACGAAGATTTCATATGATGACATGTGTCATTCTTGATAACTCATCTAGTTTTTTGATGAGTTTGTTGGAAATGTGCCCTAAAACCAATCATATGATGATACTTTACGGACATTTCAAATGTTAAACTAATTTAGTTTAGTATAAAGGGCATAGATTATTGTTTATAGTAGTCTCATATAAATGTTATATGCTTAAACAATAAGTCCAAGGAATATGTGCTTAGTAGAATGTAATCTAAACAAGTTAGGTTCATGAGACCATTCTCGATCATAGACATATCCTAAACGTTCCTGATCATAGGATTGCCAATTGGGCATTGACAGTCCGTTAAGATCAGTACATGTTATGTCTTCTCTCAGGGAGAGTGACTAGTCTCGAGTCATTGATGTAACTGACACCAAGACAAGCATGTAGGTGCTCAATATAGAGTGAGTCCACTGAACACGATCAATGATGAGTTTTCATGATCATGTCACATGAGAACTCATAGTTGGGATAATGCAAATTAGTCCTTTGACCTGAGGCATCACAGTTGTCTTGTGGTGAGGTCCTTGATCTTTGATTATGTCAAAGTCACCCCATCCGAGGGTGTCCACGGCATAGTTGGGGTTAAGCTACTTAGCCATGGAGGCAAGTGAATGCGCAACAAGGGATCTCTAACCTTCAAACCGTTTGAGGGAGAATACTCTAAGATATGATTAAGAATCTCTGGCCAGAGTATGAATAAGATTTAGGAAGTCATTCCAAATCATATTCAATGTAATCATATAAGTATTGGAATCACATTGGATAGTAGACATGAATAAACTATCAAACCAAACAATGTGGTCGAGAGTATTGTATTAGAGAAGGACCGTATTGCATTGCAATCCTAACTGAATAGGTTCTCCACCTCTTCTGATTAGCTTGGGTAGCCATGACATACTGCTAGGTGTCACTCATGGTTTGTGGATGCCCTATAGGTGTATAATCACTTAAGGGAGAATTGAAAATATGTTTCAATTCAGAATTGATTTGAAAGAGTTCTAATCCTCCACTGCCTCGCTAAAAGGAACCTAATGGATCGTACACCGAGTAAGGTAGAGTTTGATGAAACAATGGAGATGAGTAAGAATAATTAAATGGTTTAATTATTTATGGCAAGGATTAATTAATATGTTAATTAATCAAACGAATAAGTTCGTTATAGACCTCGGGTTAGTTTTGGGCCTCAAGGCCCAATGGGCTTCGAACGTCAAGCCCATTGACTTAAGTTGTATGACAACTTAATGACTAATAATACATTAGGGCCCAAAAGCCCAATGAACCCAACATGGCCGGCCATTTGGTGTATGTGTAGCAAACTTGCTATAATTGCAAGTTTGCCACTACATTGTGAAATAGGTTATAAAGGAAACTTTGTAACATTTCATAACTTAGTGGTTTTCTTTTGGAGAATTGAGAGAGTGAAAGCTCTCTCTTCTCTCAAAGAGGCCGGCTCCCTAGAGGAAAATAGCTAGCAATCTCTCTTCCTCTAGGGCACTCATCTTCTCATCAAGGCTCTCCTTGGTGTGGAGACTTAGAGGTTCCCTACTTTGGGAACTTGGAGAATCCGATTCATCCATCATCATCCAAGCAAGGAATGAAGGCCCTCTCCATGGGTGATTAGCCTTTGCTTAGGCAAAGAGGAATCTACAAAGGTATAAGATTTCACAACTCAAATTGTGCTTGAGTTTTATTCTTGGTTCACCATATCTACTAGGCTTTGAATTTCTTGGGTTAAGTTTCGTTTTAAGTGCATAGAAGCATGTTTCCGCCTTTAATTGTTAAATGCATGCTTAATGAACTCGGTTAATCCGCAATTTTCCCTTCAGAGTTATATCCCATGTGTCCAATTTATGGAATCTATGGTGTGTGCCATGTAAGCTCTGGCAAGTCAAAATTTAATTTGTTGGTGAACATTTATTTCACTGAAATTTCGATGTCTACAGTAGTTTTCAGTTTTTTTTTTTTTTTTAATATGAGCTAGCCATAATATTTAGGTATCGAACTAGTCATTTACAATAGTCAAATTTAAGGTCTCACACTTACAAGCAGAGAAGAATACCACTAAGGACGAGTATTATGGCTAGTATGTATTTAGTTTAGTAGAGAAAGCAAATTCACTAGCTTTGTTTCCTTGTTTGTATCCTTTCTTTGTTTCAATACAATCATTGTCGATTTTTCGTCAAAAAAATAACGTGATTGACTCTTCTATGTATAGTATGAAGTTTCTCTAGATGATTATATTTGAATTGACCCCATGTCTTATGGCCCACGGAGTTGAATTTTTCTTGAGCTTTAACCAAGTACGGGTTTGAAAAATCCGATAAGATACGAACAGCAGACCTCGTATCTTGTACAAGAAACTTTACCCCATGTCTCATGGCCCACGGAGTTGAATTTTTCTTGAACTTTAACCAAGTACAGGGTTTGAAAAATCCGATAAGATACGAACAGCAGACCTCGTATCTTGTACAAGAAACTTACACATGACATTATATAATGGCACTAAACGCTACCGGTGCCATGTAAATTCTCATCGAAGACAGCAGAAGCGTAGAATGAAATCCAAGAAATAGATAATCTCATTAGCAATCATTATAACATTTATGGGCCATGTATTCTTTGACCCCAAAAACATCGTTAAACAAAGTGGAAAGAAAGTAATACTTTTTCCATACAAGAAAAAAAAGTGCATGACTTGACCATTGACACATAAGAATAAGATGAATACAAGCTTTTGTTAGCACATGAGCACCCCTTTCCTTGTATGCTGGTTTTCAAGAATGAATTTTACTTGGAACAATGCTCGACTCACCACACATTCCTCTTTATCTGTAAATCACAGTCAGTCGAACGCTTTTCAAATAGTGACTTGGCTGCAAATAAAGAATGACTTCTTGTAGGTAAGGAATGAGTTGTATCTCGAACAAGGGTTGGCCTACACGGAAAAGACATAACCCCACATCGCTTAGGGATCGGTACATGTGATCCCCATACACCTGAACACCCTCCTCTTCCACGTCGGTTTAACTGATTCTTGGTCAAGTAAAAGAATGCAGATATTCCATATGTATATAGTAATTACTCTCGTGGTAAATTGAGAAAACCCTATGAAATTTTACTCTTTGAGTTGATCTGCTGTAAAACCAAAGTGGCATAAACGAGCTCATTCCATGCATCAGGGACCCCAGGAACACACCAATGGCTGCAGTCTTGCTTCCTTGTGGAAACTTTTTTGCCAGCAGTTGCATTCTTGCCATAGATCGATGGATGGCCATCTTTGCGGAAATTGGTCAACCTCGTCACATTCAGCAGTCTCACAGGAATCCGCATATCTTTGATTACTTCATCCACTATCTTCATTTTCTGAGGATAGTTATCAAGTATGGCTCCACTTAAGACTGGTTCTTTTTCTCCATTGCACGACCCACCAGAATCCCAATCTCCACCTCTGCTTTCAAGAGTTTGGAATTAAGAGATAAATAAATCAAACACGGGAGTTTCTAGTATGCTCTGGTGTGCGGTACACACTGGAACATAGTAGAATTTTTTATCAAACAATTGCCATAATAAATAAAACGTAAAGGTATTTGTTCCTTCTCTTAAGTACTTAAGAATTTGTTATAAGTGCTTGTTTGTCCCAAAATTTGGTTCTATTTCTCATAATATCAATTTAAAGTGGGGGACCTCCTAAATCAACCACCACTTGCCCGAACTCCACAAAAAAATATTTAGACAAAAAAACTCAGATACATCTTTTATCTTTTTTGTTGGAATTTTGACAAATAATTTGCCAAGACCAGAAAAGCAAATTACATAAAAATACTCTCTCCTAGTTGACTCATATGAACTGAACAAAGACATGAAAGATGAAAGGATTAAGTAGTTGAATATACCTGAAATGGGCAGAAGAGTAGCCGCGATAGAAGACCAACTGCTTTGATGGATTAATATTATGATCAATCCAATTAGCCCAGGTCCTCAGAGCCCTTCTATAGGCCTCAGATGCATCAAACTTTGGATAAAGATAATCTCCCTCTTTAAAGTAGTTTTTCCTGTGAGAAATAACTGTCATATCACTCCAGTGTTCCGGTATCTTTTACGGAAGTAAAAATGGCCTAAAGAAGAGTTCATGCACCACTCAACCAGACTACACTTCAATTAGTTGTAATCTATATACGCCAACCAAGTAATTTTCTTGGTACGAAATGCAAGGATGTCATATTACTTTTCAGCATCTAAAACTGTATTTATCCTCACTGAATATTGACAGTACTATGGATGATCTTATGTTTTCAACCACCCAAAAACAATTAAAAAAAGGAAGAAACACCAAAAACAAACCAAAGTGGTTAACGCCCCTGAATGAACCAGAAAACCATATTCTGATCTGCAGAACAAATGTAAGAAAATACATTACATCAAGTAAATATGAGATAAGCTTGCAGGCATACCCTCGAGCAGTTTTTCCATGAGTCCACCAATGGCCGGTGTTAAAGACTAGAATGTCAGCCCTCTTCCAACGTTTAGCTGTCTTGTCAATTTGATCTATTGAAAGAGTTGGATTTGAACTCCCTTGAGCATTGATGCGGACTCCTTCCTTCACGAGGAAATGTGACCTCACAAATTCTACCGTGAAGTCATAGTCCTGTCCAAGATTATCAGAAACCCTCACAATCACGAAGGGTACCTATTGATCCATTGACTCCCCAAAACTAAGTTGACCTTAAAACGACTATGATGCAATTCTGTACGCTGAATAACTAATAAGGGAAAATTGGATTTAACTTAATTAATATCAGACAGAATAAAAAATATTGTGATGTCAATCCTTAAACCAAATATGGAGAGTCTGTTAGAAGTTGTGTTCCAGAAGGTAAGCTTTCAATCAAACCTGGTAAAAGTCAATTTAGAATGAACAAACACACATGCACAGATGCAAGTGTGAACATGCCCACACACATACATACATAGATTTAGCATGTTCAATGAAAAGTGAGTTCTAACTTCTAAGCAACATGAATGCTTGAGAAAGCAAGTAGTTATCATGTAAAAACTTCCTCAAGTGCACACCATATATGTGTCCAGGGAAATGGAAAATTAGGGGCACAAGGATCTAAATTACCTCGAATTTAAAAACAAAGTAGCCTCTTCCCTTAGAAATTTTGTGGCCGTGAATCTCACGCATTCTGCTCTTATTATGCAAGCCTTCACGGAGGAGGCAAAGGATTGACTCGAACTGGTTCCGATTCATGGAATCTCCTACCAGCATCAACCTTTTACCCCGTAGTCTCACCAAGAAGTCTGTTGCATTAAATCTACAAGTGACAGTGAGTGTAGAAACAAAATGTATTCCCAACAAATTGAAAAAATTTCTTTAACAAGGAGACAAATACAACCAAAGTAAAATGAGAGGCACAGATAATTATTCAAATACTGAACACATAGATAATAGGAAATCATTTTCAATATTTTTTCAGAGAGAGCATGCTACAAAAATTACATTGAAATAAGGCTGGAACTGGAGCTAGTTATTGCACTGAGGCTGGACGTAGAACTAGTAGCATAAAACTTGAGGACTATGCAAACCATCAAACTTTCTAAAGTTGTACCATACAGAACTGGCAACTAGTTAAAGCACAAAATTTTTATTTTTTTTAAATGGTCAGAGGACTGCAGAATTGAAAGAACCAAACGAGCAATCATGATATCTCTAGACACCATTTGTAATTCATTTCCGAAAACCTCATCCGTAAACTACCCATGCAAGGTTATTAGATGTGCATCATCTCTGGCTGTGCGGGGATTCTCCATAAAGTGAAACTTAGAAAATTGGTGATTTCTTAAAACTATATAGTTAACTAGCCCTACCAAGATGTTAGTTGACTCCTGATCACCTCCCATCACATCCCTCGTCCATGCAGTCAAACCACCAGTTGCCATCCATGGGCATCACCTCTGTAATCAGATCACCACAACTCTTTAAAATCACGTCTATGTAATCAGATCATTATCATGCGTTGACATAACCTCTCTAATCAGAACCTGATCCAATTCCACTTTCAGTTCGTTGCACCGTTACACCATACTCAACATGCTGTCCAAGGAATCGTCTCATTAGGGTGGGGTTCCAGCTTTGACTACCTCCTATGATCCTATTACATCCGTTGATTCCCTTGATTTATATGCTGTACCTTGTTTTATAAATTATTTAAATGTATGTACCTCCAATTAATGAACTCAAGTATAAATGCATGAAATTTCACTCTGTGGCAATTATTTAATTAGATTCCAAATTCATATTTTATCACCAGCCTCAAGCCTTCCCCATCATGGGGAAATATCAGGCTGAGCTTTTATTGAGCTCAGAAATGAGCTGAATTTAGGAAACTTTCTAGGCATGAAGTTTATTTAGGAAAATATGTACATTTTTGGAATAGCGATTAAACAGATAGAGCACAATATCAATGGATGCAATGATAGTGATAACCAATACTAAAAGCTTGCCTCTGCGCAATCCAAAGACGGAGGGCTTAGAAATGCAGAATATCTGAACAAAGTTTCTATTTATGACGAACGTCAAGCATTCCTTCGCTCAGAAAGCTTCACGGAATAAAACACATTTTCTTGGGGAGGAGCTTCTGTGTTGTCTTTGTCTAACCATAAAAATTTATGGACCTCACCTAGGATCAAAATTTCTTTAGCAAGCAAGAAGTTTGGCATTCAGACCTAAAGTACGAGTTATTTATTGCAGCTACATGCAAGCCATTACACATATTCTTCCAAAAGAAGATGCATTGGAAGATTACAACCACATTGATTGAACCACAACAGAGAACAGACAATAAAAAGCACATACGAAAGCAGGGCACAGGTACCTTGGAAGATCACAGCCCTCAGGCTTCCACCGCCATTTGAGATACTCAGAGTCACTCCTTCCATTGCTCTGGCAATCAAAAGCTTCATCGACATAAGGGCAAGAACGCGGTTCGTAAAGCGGGTAATGCTCGTCTTTCACCCAAGTCCCCACATACAAATCACATCCAATTTCACCCATTTCACCAAATAGGTTCCCATTTCCACGACCTGGGTCTTGCTCAGTTTCGTCATTGGACTCCGTCGGCTCCTCGGTTTCTGAATTGGACGAAATGGGTTGGTGGGTTGGTGGGTCCTCTGGTTCTGCGGAGGTGGAATCGGCGCCAGAAGAAGGAGGAGGAGGCGGAGGAGGAGGAGGTGGTGGGACTACAGCGACCTTTTGTGGGGTTGTGGAGTTGAGGAGAGAGAGGTTGGAATTGATGAGCGAGGAAGAAGAAGAAGAAGAAGAAGAAGAAAAGGAGGGGATTTTGGGGAAGAGATCTTTGTAGAGAAAGAGAGAAGGCTCGAGAGCTCGTTTGGAGAAGACGAAAATGGTGAAGAGGAAGAGGATGATGAATAAGAGAGCGGTGAAGGTGTAGCGATTCTTTTGGGATGTGGAATTGGATGATGAGGTTGCTGCCACTGCCATTTCACCATTTGCTATCGAGTGAAGAGTGAAGGCTGCATCGGTTTTTCTGTTACTGTTTTGAGGGAAATTGCCGAGGGAGAGAGAATGAGTGAGAGAGGCAGTGAACTTCCCAATGAGGAAATGAAATGTTTTAATTTTGTTTAGAATAATGCTTGTCCTCTTATGCCGACTTGTCTCCTACTTACAATTAACGAATCTTTATCATCTGAAAATTATAATTAAAATTATTCATTCTCTTTATTATTATTTAAATATTATATTTGGAAAAAATCATTCAATTTAGAGAAAATGAATGACTAAAAGATCTATTTATTTCTTTCTTGGTTGCAAGAACACCATCATAATTGTACACTTGTGTGGAAGTTATTTTTCACATTTAGTTTGGTAGGTATTGAGTTTCACAAAATACAATGGTGATATTAAGGATAGAAACTCTCATATATTATTTTGTTATATGACCGATGTGAGATCTTATTATTACTATATTTTGGATAAGTTGCGAGTGCGGGTAATTTTATTTAATACATATGAATTTAAAAGTTTGTGGGGAATTTTTGCATGGCAGTGTCATGAGGCTAAGACGCTATACGTTATCAATGTACTAACTTTATTTGTAAATCAAATGTGAAAAGAGTAATACTAAGCCACTGACAAAGGAGAAGTGAACCCACCACCAACTTATAAAAGAAGGCAACGAGTTCACTTCTCTTTTTGTATGGCAGTGTTATGAGGCTAAGACGCTATACGTTGTCAGAGAAGTGAACCCGCTGCCTTCTTTTCATTAAAAAAGATGGCATTGTATTATTAATCCCATACTTCTTGAATATAGGTATATTAATCCATGAATAGAAGAAGAAGAAGAAGAAGATATTTCTAGTTCTAGACTTCTAGTCGTCTAGTTCTAGTTGTGAAGGAATTTCGATCAGAGGAAGAAAAAGAAGGCAGCAGGTTCACTTCTCTTTCTTTTATGAAGTAGGGCGTTCACTTCTCTTTTTGTTACTGAATAGGGTGTTGTGAAAAGAGTAATACTAAGCCACTGTCACAAAGAGAAGTGAACCCGAAGAAGATATTTCTAGTTTGTGAAGGAATTTCAGAGGAAGAAAAAGAAGGCAGTGGGTTCACTCCTTTTTTTTGTATGAAGTAGGGCGTTCACTTCACTTTTTGTCAGTGGATAGGGTGTTGTGAAAAGAGTAATACTAAGCCACTGACAAAAAGAGAAGTGAACCCGTTGCCTTCTTTTCATAAAAAAAGATGGCACTGTATTATTCGTCCTAGACTTCTTTAATATAGGTATATTAATCCATGAATAGAAGAAGAAGAAGAAGATATTTCTAGTTCTAGACTTCTAGTCGACTGGTTCTAGTTGTTAAGGAATTTCAGAGGAAGAAAAAGAAGGCAGCGAGTTCACTTCTTTTTTTTTACGAAGCAGGGCATTCACTTCTCTTTTTGTCAGTGGATAGGGTGTTGGGTTTCAACTCACGCGTCCCGAGTTCGAAACTCCCCTCCCCTAAATTATTGTAATATTTTCAAATCCTCTCCCTCCCCTTAATAATAATATTTTTTTTTTAAATGCGATATTGTTTTATTTGTTATTGTACAGATTGTGGATTAATAATATTGACATCGGTAGATATATCGGTAACCTAAATTTAAAGATATATCTGTGAAAATATCGTTATTGGTGAATATATCGGTAAAAAATATAAAAATAGCAAACAATTGCTTTTAACATCATGAAATATCAGAATGATCAATAATGCATATATTTGATATTTAAATAAAATAGAGTATTCACACATGTACAACAAAAAGAATGAAAGCAAGTAGCCTGCATTTTCATCACTTATGTACAAATTTTGTAATGGTTATAGAATATTTGTCTTTGGTATCAAACATATTCCTTTAAGTTGTTATCTTAATATTTCTTTTTTTTTAAGGAAAGGAAACTTCATTGATCAACTCAAAGGTACATCAGCTAGGAGAAAAGGAGAGAGCCAATGTGGCTCCTCCTCAACCCAAGAAATAAAAGTAGTAGTTTGTAAAGCAAATTGAGCGAGCTCATGAGCGACCATATTAGCCACCCACGGCTACCAACAGTAATGAACATAACGAAAACCAGCTGCTAAGGCTTGAATATCCCTAATAATAATCTCATCTGCTGTCAAGCTAATTTCACCAGAATTGATCCCACCAACTGCATGTTTCGCATCCATCTCAAGCACCACATTGGAAAAACTCAGATCCCGCGCAAATTCTAAACCAATTCGAGCAGCCAATATCAATTCTGCAGTTCCCGCACCAATATACTCCTGGATAGGCATGGAACATGCTGCCATAAATTCTCCTTTCTCATTGCGAATCACCACTCCAACTCCACGACATGAGCCATGTTTCTGAACCCCTCCCCCATCCACATTGATTTTACAACGGCCCACCGGTGGAGCCACCCAATGCACCGACTCAGACCAACTCCAATGGTGGCCTATGGCCAATAACAAATATTGACCTTTGGCTTTTGGCCTTTGGCCAGAAACTGCATTTTCTCTCCAATGGTGTGGCCTAAATTTTAGGCCGAAAAGTTGTTAAATATTGTTTTAGCCTAATATTTTTTTTCCGTTAACTTTAAAAAAAAATGTATTTGTTTAGATTAACTTAGCTTAATTTTCTGAACATTTTGACCTAAAAATATTTAAATTCCGATAAAGTACGAAAAAATGCAATTTGGCAACTCCATAAACGACACTCCCAAACCACACATCCTACCAACAACACTCTGAACACATTTGATTGCTAATCTAGAAGTGGGTTTAAAATGATTTAGAAGTGGGTAGAAGAAAAAATGAAATTTGGATGAGGAAATGGAAGGAAATTGATTTTGTGTGGATGTATAACCAAATAAATGGGTATTTATAGGGTTTTTGGGTGAAATTTCTGAACAAATATTTTTTATTAATTATTTTAGCCATTGGATTTTAATTTGGGCCGTTGGATGATTTTTTTTACCGTTAGATTTGATCTCATTTGATCACAGCCATTGGATTAAATTTAAAAAAAAAACAAGTTTGAAATCTGACCGTTGGATGATCCAACGGCCGAGTGATCTCAGCCGTTGATCTCCAACGGCTATATTGAGTGGCAGACAGGGGGTGACGTCACCCATGTGCACTTGCTTTCTGCCAAGCGCGTGTGGCGCGTTGGCGAGTGGAAAACCTGGGCGTGTGGTGCACTCGCGGCTTGCCCAGTCGCACTGCGGGTCCCACTCCTTTTGGCCGGGCCAATTCTTTGGCCAATTTGTGTCCTTTTTTCTGTTGGGTTGCCTTGGGCCTATTTCTTGGCCATTGTTGGACAAGCAAATGCAAAGGCCTATGGCCTAAAATTGTTGGCCTTTGGCCACCATTGGAGATGGCCTCAACGACTCGTCTCGACGTCTCCGTGTGGCACCCAACTTCTCGATACTCCCTTAATAGCTGAGCGGCACTGTTGTATATACTCACAACCGAGAAATCTTTCCCTTGATAGATGTTCCCGTTACCATCGTTCCACACAGCCCAGCACAACATGGCAAACATATCAACTGCATCATCTAATGAAGCAAGAACTACAGCACGCCAAAGCTCTTTAAAGGAAAACAATGACCAATTCCTTCCAGCCTTCTCCCAACAAGAGACAGCCCAAACTGATTGAAGAGCTTCGCACTCCCACAAAGCATGTAAAACACTTTCATCTTTCTCCCCACACCTCGCACAGACCGGCTGTTGAACCACCTTCCTCTTTGCCAAATTGAGATTGCACAGCAAAAAATCCCACACACACCTTCACAAGAAATCCCACACACACCTTCACAAAAAATCCCACACACACCTTCGCAAGTCCACCCATTGCCCAATTGCAAGGGCAAGGCTTGGCAATTGCCCTCCCAACCCAAAAATCATGCTCCACCGGTCCAAATTGCAAAGGGCAAGAGGTGGGTCCAAGGAAGCCCAACCTCAAGCCCGAGCCGTTTGTGCCCGAGCTGGCGCCAGCAAGCAAGCTGACGTCACGCTGGCGTCAACGTGACATCAGCGACATATATATATTTTTTTAATCAGGCGCGTGCACAACACGCGCGAGGAGGGGAGAGTGGCTGACTGTGCTGTTAGCGTGGGACCCACGCTTGTCGGGTGACGTCAGCCAGAGCCAACAGCTCTATGACGTGGGGTTTTCGTGGTCGTTGGATTTCCAACGGCTAGTTAATCTGGACCGTTGGATTTCCAACGGAAAAAAAAGAAAAGAAAGTTACCAGATTGTGCCACGTGGCACAATCTGGTGCGTTCGATTAAAATTTGAAAAAAAAAAATGAACGGCCAGGATTAATCCGACCATTAAAAATTTTAAAAAATTATTAAAAAAAGATTTTTTTTTTAATTTTTAATTTTTTTATAAATACTCCCAATCATCTTCTTCATTCCTCACACCACAACTCAATATTTTTTCCTACATCAACTATATTTGTTTTTCACCTTCCAAATCCTTGTTTTACAAAAAAAAAATTATGAGTGAGAAGGCAAATTGGACCTAGCACCACGAATTGGATTCCTGAGGAGTAGGGTACTACGAATAATGTTGTTCATTTTTAATTAATTATGGTTGTTGTTTATTTTTAATTAATTATGGTTGTTGTAAGGCTATGGTTTGCTTTGTAGTTGAAATTAAATTATTTGAAGTAGACAATCGTTTTATTTTCAACGAACAAATTAAATTATTTAAATTATTTGAATTAAATAATTTTTTTTTTCTTGCCCTTGCCCTTGCTCAACGGGTGGAGTTGCACAAAGGCAAGCACTATTTTTGAAGGGCAATCAATTGTCCTTGCCCTGCCCTTGCCCTTGCCCTCCTCTAACGGGTGGAAGTTCTCTTATTAGGTACATTCAACCCCCATAGCTTCTTCCAAATGAATATCAAAGAAAGTTGTTACTTAATACCATTGTTATTTATACGAGGGTTATATTATAGAAATGTTTATGTCTTGAACCAAAAAAAAAAAAACTAATATGAAAAGAGTTGTCTAGAGTAACAATTAATATTCTTTTTTTTTTCTTTTAAAAAAGTTGTATATGGGTTAAATGAATTGTAAAGAAACAATTTTATAGTGAAAAATTTGGTGTTGACATCTATCGTCACATGCATTCTATGATAAACATTGGTAATTCCTTCACAACTCACTACCTTCTTTTTCTTCCTCTAAAATTCCTTCACAACTAGAACCAGTCGACTATAGAAGTCTATAACTAGAAATATCTTCTTCTTCTTCTATTCATGGATTAATATACCTATATTAGAGAAGTCTAGGGTGAAGAATATAGTGCCATCTAGCTAGTATGAAATTCCACTGTTTCTTCTTCTTCTTCTCTCGTTTCTTCTGCAAAAGGAATCAAAATTCTACCGAAATAGTTTTAAAATTCTACTAAAAATCAACCGATATTTCCATCAAAATCTCCAAAATTTTGGAAATATTACACCGATTCATCAATATTAAACCGAAATTGTCAAAATTTTGACGAAATTTTGGGATTGTCAGTATAGATATACCTTAACGCTCCTATCAATTGTCAGTGACCTAATTTTTCCGATATTTCGGCCGAAATACTGGAAAAATGGGCAGTTTTTTACTCGATCTATATGGTACAATTGCACTCTGGACCATCTTTGGTCATAATTAGAAATGAAAATTTGACACCTTATTCCGTAGTAAAAAACAATTAGTATATTTAATTGGTACTAGGGGCTTTAATATTATTGTGGGACAAATTACTCCATGTACCCACTAATAAGTTTAACTCTTCGATTTGATGAGAGAAATAAACTTAAATTTTGAGGAAAAGTTATAATTTCTAAATAAACATGCACAATTTTTCTTGTTTTGGATTCATAAATATATAAATTAAAAAAAATTGTATGGAAAATATATGGAATTTGGAGGCCACAAATTCCAACTTTAATAAATTCCATCTAAATAGTTTTCATTACTAAATTTCATGAGTGAGAATTTTAAACACAACACCACGTATATCACCACCTTTAGCAGTTTCATCGCCCTCACTGCACTGCCTCCATTGCAACTTCCCCACCACCGCCGCCACTTCTATATGGCACTATCACTGTTGTACCGCTCCACCACCATCACACCACCCCACCTCCACCACCACTAGCACCACATTTTTATGGACATCAGCCACAACTCTTATCACAGTCATTGTGGTCACCGCTCCACTACCACCACTGTCACCACCACCACATTTGCAAACTACCACCTCTCATTAATAGATTGATGACTCTAGATGCATAATAAACTCTACATTTAAATTCCATTAAACTTTTATGGTAACCAAACAAGAAACTTCACAAATTCTAAAAATGTAAACTCCATACTTCAAATTGCTCGATAATTATTCATCATTCTTAGTACTCTTGTGGCATGTTTACTTACTAGAAATAAGCTACAAGATATGGGTATCATTCTCAATCCCTCATTTACTAACGCACAAGGAATGAATAATTAAATGGGTCACATGTTGAAAATATGTGTTTCATTCCCAATTTTAACAAGCTATCGTTACCAAGGGAAGGGGGGTATCGGGTATGTTTATCTCATTTCCGAACAACTTAGGTATCATTCCCCTATTACCCATATCACTCACATTCCCAAAAATATTCTAATAGAAGTCTATAAAATAGATATTTGGGTTAAGTCACACAATACATTTAATTAAGTGACAAGTGTCTTGTTGGCACTCCGGCAAGGGCACCAAATTAACAGTTTACAAGGTTGTGTGAGTATCACTTCCTCCCCATTCACCCAAAAGACAAAGAAATAGTAACTAAAACCAGACACTTTCATCATTTACCAATTCAATGGCAATCCTAATTAGCCAATGACGTGCTTTACAAGTTAATGTCCATGACTCATTGACCCTATTAATTAACATCCATCTGCATTACCCCAAGAAAATATTAATTTGCAGTTTCCTTTTTCTGTGAGTGTCAGCTTTTGACATATGGACTTTAATAGCTCTCTCATGGAGGACAGAAGTCCATTGAAGACTGAAGGAGGAGAGAAGGGTTTCTCCTAAAACACAAAAGAGCTTTAGAGTGCATGCCTTGGGAGATGCAATAAAATGGGTATGTAATATAGCTTTAACATAGGCAGCTAAACAGCAGGCAAAAGAATGTTGCCGTTTGCTTTTAATTATTTTGGCATTTGAGCCCTTTGACTCTTTGACATATCTCTTTCAAAACTTCAAACTTGTTCAAAGAAATTCTGTTCTGTTTTATTTTATTCTATAATTAAGCGATATTCTACTTAAATTACTCTAATTTACTCTGATCTACACGTACGAAAATGTGAATTTGAACTCTAGTGTAAAGTGAAGGGCAGACTACTGCATTCAACTGGCGTAACCCATATTTGAAAATTTCTGTTTTGTTTTAATTTGGTCACATAATTAGTTAAATACTGTCCAATGAATTGAATTCTGCTGAAGGCATTTAATGAGGTTTGGTGAGGAGGCATTCTGTTCAAAGCTACAGAGATGTTGATATATCAAACTAGTCTTTTTACTGTATATCCTGAGATACCCTTAGTAAATGCATGTCTTATTAACCCTACTTTTTATAATTATCCTAGCTCTTTGTCTTTGTTTTTGCTCACCAAAATACCAAAATCCTCCTATTCCTTTTGCCTCTCTATATATCCCTCCTTCAAAGGTGGCTTTTTTATGTGTTTTTGTGAGATTTTTCTGCATATTTGTCCTCCTTGTTCTCTTCTGGGTGTATCTGGATTTTTCTGTATAATGAGACTGGCTGAGATTGCAATTTTGTTGCTCCTGGTTTTGGCTTGTATCAGGTCAAACAATGCAGTTTCAAAGTCCAGCTTCTTCCTCACTCCCTTTGATCGTGATCATCATCACAATGTTGGAAAGAGGATGAAGGGCTCATCAGCAAATAGAAGAGTGTTGGGAGGGGCAGCAGCTAATTTCAGAGAGTTCTGCAAGTCCAAGGGGCACCAGTTTAATGATTTTTTCTTTCGCTCTAAGAACACAACCTCAGATAGCAAAAGGGTTGTTCCCACTGGTCCTAATCCCTTACATAACAGGTAAATTATTAGGAGGGAAAATTTAAGCTTGCCTCTAGCTAGCCTTGATGTAATAGTAGTAATACCTTCATATTTGGAGTGTGGCATATTGCTTCTCCTCTATGTTGAAGTTTCTCTTTTTTTCTTATTAGATTACAGACAAGAATTAGGCGAGATTAGCTCTTCAGCTTGACGCTTCTCTCTAATTTGGTTTTTATGTAATGTACTAATGTTAGGGATATAAGTAAATGAGTTTTGTTCTTCCTAATTGGTTGCTAGTTTTCTCTGAAATGTCTACTTAGTTACCTACTGAATTTTGAAGTAACTTTTTCTTTTATTATCAGTACGTCTTCTACAAGTGATATTATACTCTAAGCTAAACTGAAGGGAAAAGAGCGTAATTCCGATAAATAGTCAATCCACCACTTGCAATTTCAATATTTTGAAGTAACTTCTAAAATACAGTTTTTTTTTTCAAAAATTGGGATAGTATAATTATGAATGTTATATTCCTTTCTTTTTTATTCAAGTAAACATTCTTTCCCTCGTTTCTTTATCAACCTCTTTTCTCCATGTTGAACTCTCACCGCATTTCACTGGCGCCGTGTGTATGTGCATTTCAAGTAAAAATTAAAAGATAAAAAGGTAAAATCTAAGACCAACCCCCTTTGTACGAACCTAAGTTTTTGGAATACTGTATTTGTAAGTTTGCAAATGGATCTCATAAGTAAAAAAGAATTGGATGTACATTGCTCAACTAGACGGCTAGATTCGCATATCTTAAACGAAACCATCATATCCGACGGTGTAAAGGATCCCACAGCACAGTTTATATATGCAATACATCGATGCATTGGAGAATTCTCGGTTGGTATTCTTTTTGCTTCCCTTTGGTCCATACCTTCTGTTGGAAAGAGGAGGATATGCAAAAGTTGGTGGGGGGGGCTCCTAAAAGGAATTGGAGGAAAGTTACTGGTGTGGTTCTACTATATTGTTCTGATAAAAAAACCAAACAGAAGCTCTTCTGTTTCGATCCATTGTACAAACAAATTTTCCTGAAATGGCCGAAAACGTCCTTAATTAAATTTGTATAAGAAAACAACATACTAAAATTTTACTATGCGTCCGTGAATACATGCACCGAATGAATAAAAAGTTAGATTTGTAGCAAAAAAATTTCACAATCAAGAATCGAACCGCTAAAATTCTCAATACATACTATATACCGTGCGTACTAGAAAATCTCACAAACTTGATTTTTCTGTAGCAGCTGCTGCTGGAACATGCCATTAAATTCGAAGCTACTTTTTCTTCTAATATGACAGATCTTTGTTAAGCTTCTCTTATTTTTGTCTTATTCTTTTGTCACTTCTTGTTTTGCAGTTGTGATTGTGTATTATTATTTCTTTCTCCCTCGCTGTCTTTAGGCCGTATGTGTCTGTAAACAAGGCACATCACAGTGAGAGGAGGACAGCACTGGGGCTGCAGTAAATGGAGGGTGTGCATGGTGCAGTGGGAGAACAGTCAAGGTTGGGTTGACAGACAGAGAGAGAGAGAGAGAGAGATGTTGGGGCTCGTGTATGAGAGTTGAACACCTATTATTTAATTAATCAAGTTGAAGAAAGAGAACATGATTTGGTTATGATTGTGGAATTGTGATCAATGTTGTTTTGTTTTTCTTCTTTTAGTCGATTTACATAAATAGTGATGAAACTAGAAAAACTTAATAAATCCTATGTTTTTCCAAGTATACGGTATTAAAGATGTACTCCATATGTCATAATAAAAATAAAAGAAATAATATATGTTTTTCATGTTCTTTCACTTGGAAATAATATGACACGCTTGCTCTTGAATATCTGGGCACTTAGAAAAATTTTCCCTAGGTCGGGAGAGGTTCTTGTATACAGAAATCAGAGTGGGGTGAGTGTGAGAGAGGGAGGGACCAAATGAGGAATGTGGTGGGCCTCAAAATCAAGGGGTGTGATATTTGGTGTTTTATGTGTCTTGGATCGGAGGAATTATGTGGTCTGGCTTCCGGACCATAGAATTTATTCTAGATCGAATTTCAAATTTCAAATCACTCTTTTTTGAATTTATATTAGTTTGAAGTAGTCATTTGTATTAACAAATCTCATATGTCAAAGATATCTACAATAAACGATGTGTAATTGAGCTAGGAGAGATGAAGTCTATAATGCGCTTCAAAGCTATAGAGTCGAGTGGTCATAGATATGATCTCTAGAACAATATCAGTTATACCCAATCCACGTTTGGCATGCAAATGATCAAGTTGTCTTTATTTTAAGTGAATGGATTATAGAGTAGTAACAAAAGAGATGAAAATAAAGATGAATGTGTGCTTAAACTGTAGTTCATTTCACTAGCATGAATTTTCCCTAAAGTTTCGTTCATAAATTTTAGGGTGCTCTAGAGTACAAGATCTTACTTCGAGTGTTTTAATTGTTAGATCTTAATTTTTAATTTTCTTTTAAAAATATAATAGTTAAAATATCCAAAACATCTCATACTCCGGAGTATACCAAGTTTCGTTTGGCTCCTACCATTTTAGTGCAGTGCATAAAAATTCTTGGATGCTCAAGAGTACACGATACTTAGTGTTTTAACCGTTAAATCTTAATTTTTATATTTTTAAATGAAAATTTAACAGTTAAAATATTCAGAGTACAAAAAACAAACTCAAAAAAATCCCGTGCAGTGCATATGGAAAAGGGACGCCTGGTCAGACTGTTGGTCTTTTTGCTGAATGTCGGACTCTAGCTAATAGGGTTACAAGAAGCTTGATAATGCTTTCTTCTTGGCAAAAAGGTAACCCTCCAATTACTAATTTGGGTGTGAGGAACAAGAAAAAGCTGCAACTAGAGTTCACCTTTATTTCTCAACTGTACAATTTCAAACAAACGTATTTACTAAATAAGAATCGGAGTAAACATAAATTAGAATAAGTAAGAATCAAAATTAGACATTCTCATTAAACTGTTTACATATTATCAGAAATCAGAATCAAAATAAAGCTTATTCCTATTAACATTGTTTACAATTACCTAGAATCGGAACCAAAATTCAGTTAATTACCAAAATACCCTTGTATAAAATAATTCTATTTTATTTTTTAAATAAATATTAACTTTTTTTATACATTTTTGATATATAAAGCGAGCACACCAATCTGATAAAATTTTCGAATATCCCAAAAGTGTTCTCTTTGATAGAGAAGAATAATGAACTATCCAAACAAAATAGGGACAAAATGATAATTTTACATGTTTTAAATGAATGTGGATGGTTAAAATATGTAATTAGATCTAAAACAGAAATTAAGCTTAATTTTTAAATTAAAAAAAAAGTTAATTTCCACACGTGTACACTTGCGGCAAGAGGCTAGTATATATAAAGGGAGCACACTAATTTGGTAAAACATTCATAATACTAAATTTGCCCTTCTCTACATATAATTATAAGAAAAACTAAATTAATTATAAAGGAATTAAAAAAAATAAAATTATACATGTGATTTAAAATCAGCCTTGTAGTTACTAACCTTTTTTTTTTTTTTAATTTCTTATTTTTAAATTTTTTCTAAATTACATAAATATAAATTATTTATTTTTTAAAAGAGCCAATTTTCAGAGACTAGTATAAAATAAGCTAAATATTCAAACTGAAAATAATTGTTCACAGTATTTAATTTTTGGCCAAATTTTTTTTGTGGTCATTGTGGTGATACAACATTTTCAATGTGACCCTCATGGTAAAAAAGTTGTTAACTAAACTCTCGTGGTGAGCCTCGTTAGCAATTGAGGTCCAAATCTAAATTTCCGTTAGTTTGCCGTTAAATAAAGAGGGTAAATTCGTCCTTTTCAAAATCAAATTAAGCCGTTAGATATAGTATGACTTAGGGTTTAATATTGACATTGAATTTTAGGGAAAAGAAGCTTGAACGCGATCGAAGGGTAAAGATTAACATAGAAATCTACGTCAATGGCTAGGAGAAGAGCTGAAGGTGAAGTCGCGCCTAATTTATTAGGTATGATTTCGTTTGAAAATCCTCATGTTTATGATAATTATTGTTGTTTACATTGCCTACCACGTCTTTGATCATGAGTTGAATTCCTGTGCAACGTAAGCCTCATCAGGAGTTTAACTCCTAGTCTTCTTTGAATTGTCATTACTGTAACAATTGTATGTTTGTTTTCGTCATACACAAATTACTATTATAAATATTTATGAACAGCAGACTCATTCGAATAAGAGATTCGAGATTACAAACATGTGTACTGTCTTTCAATTTTTGTCTTTAATTTGTAGTTTGATATGGCTGCTTCCTTTTGCTCTTGAAAATATTTAGTATTTGAACAATGACTGTGTTTGTACTGGAAAGGAAGGTGTGGTTTTGTAGTTTAATAAAATGAATCTTGTGATTTTTTGCCATCCCCAGTACATTGTTTATACTTATACTTTAAAAATGACCTTTCGGTGATTAAAGTACACGTAGCAACTTTAATGGCATGGAATGAAATAAGGTACCAACCTTGTCCACATTTGCCATTATTTAAGAGAGCTAGCGCAACTCCTGCGGAAGTTGTTGTTGATAGTGCTAATCAAACTGGCAATCATCATGCTCATGGACATGAAACTCCCGCTTCAGCTCAAGCACCTATAAGGGCTAAACAACCTACGAGCTACTTAGTTTTTTACTTCTATGCAAATTTTGCAACTCCAATTAGATGACATTAATTGCAATTTGGTTTTATTTTTTTCTTGTAAAAATATCTAGGCTATGACTATGAGGCATACACACATGGCAACTATAACCACTAGAGGTCCAATAGGTGCTAAGCCTTATCAAACTGTTGGAACTTCAGCTCAAGCACCTATAAGGGCCAAAAAACATGTGAGTCATTTATTTTTTAATTGTCTGCAAATTTTGTAGACCCTTGGATGTCATCAATTGTTTTTCTAACAATTTGTTGTACAAATATATAGTGTAGAAGGAAAACACATGTGAAAATTGCTGGAAGTTCGGCTCTTTCAACTGGATTTCCTTCATTGGCATCATCCAACGCTAACTCTACCAATGATCATTGGAGACCTCCTGGAATGACCTTGATGCTCAACAAGCAGAATCAACAGATGAAAAAGCACCCTACCATGCAAAAGAATTGATCAAGTGGAAGGAGTTGGATTAGTTATTAATTTTGTGGAAAACGTATTTTTAATACTTTAATTTGGCTATAATGAACCACATTATATTGTGGAAGACCTATACTTCTGTCTATTTTTTTTTTTTCTTGGGCTGAACATATACTTTTGTCATTGGTGTGAAAGACATATATTGGTTTGGGAAAGAACAATTTGGTTTTCGTTTATGGAATAGTTAATCTTAGCCTATCTCCCCTTCTCACATGCTTGAATTTGATGGATGACTTTACATTTTTAGATTTATGTTTTTAGTTATTGGAATGGAAACTAGTTTAGGTATACTATTAATAAGATTTCGTATTGGAACAAGATGCCAACTGTTAACTCTTGTGTTATCATCAGTAGGCAGCGTAGTTATAGGTTACCCAATCAAACGTCAAAACAAGAACCCATAGTAGTTATAGGTTTCTTAATTTGATTTTGAAATGACTAATTTACCCTTTTTATTTAACGGCAGACTAATAGAAGTTTAGATTTGGACCCCAATTGCTAATGAGGCTCACCACGGGGATTTAGTTAATTAACAACTTTTTTACAATGAGAGCCACATTGAAAGTGCGTATCACCACAGGGACCGCAAAAAAAATTTGGCCATAGGTTTTTTAATGTGTTTTTAATTTTCTCTTACTTTTTAAAATTAAACTTATCAAAACCAAAAAAACGTGAAATAGATAAAAATGAAATCCCCAGGCAACCCATCATAGTTACTTCCTTCACGCCGACCGTGTTTTTCTTTTTCTCCTCCTCCTCCTTCTCCTCTCTCTCTCTCTCCCCAGCAAACCCATCATCGTTATCATCGTTCCCTAGTCGGATTTCCCAAATCAAATATGGAAGTCCTATTTGAATGAACTTTGTTCATTCGCTTATCATTCCCACATCGAATCTGCAAGTTCAGTTTGAAGGAACATTGTTCATCCCCTTGATTTTGTAGCAGATGCAAATGACTCGATGGAATTTTGCAGTAGAGGCGCAGGGTTGAAGCAATGAAGGAAGGGTAATATGGGTAGGAAAATTTTGATTCCGATTCACCCTTCTCTAATCCGACCTCCCCTCTCTGGATTTTGATTCCCTCAATATCAGGAATCAGACTCTTGATTTTATGCAGGGCCCTCAAGACTCTTTATTCCTCTCGGTTTGGTAAACAACAAAGTAATCCGAAATGGGAATCACTCACATTCTACTCATTCCGTTTTGAGATATGTAAGCATGCCCATAATCTTTATTGCACCAACAAATCAAACCTAGCTACTCATATTTCAGATACTTTTTTTTTTATCTAACAACGGTCATCTATTATATTTGAACTCAAAAACTTTTTTAATTAAGTGACGAATGTGTGACGTTAGCTGATAAAAAAAAAAACAAGAATGTGTGACGTGTTGTGGCCAATATTTCTGAGGGGGTGCGGCAAGCAAAGGGAAGAAAATGTATATGCTCGATAATTATACTGTATCATACGATTAATTCTCATGCCAAAGCGCTTTTATTTGTAAAAAGTTAAGTACAATTACATTAGGAAACAAATCCCACACATAATGGAATATCCCCTAATCCATATCTACCTAGGATTTACACAATCACATTTAACACATGTGTATTTTATCCACAATACTCCCCTTGAGTGTGCAAATACTCAAGTAGATATCGCACGATCTTCTCGTGGATGAAAGTCGATGGTGTCGGCTCCTCAGAAAGACACAGAGAAACATGCTAGTCTCAATCACGGAACTTGCATATAAAAAGAAATAAAAATCCTCACAAAACCTCGGCTATGGTAAAACCCAAGATGGGACAAAAACCCATAGTCTAGGAGAAAAGTGAGTTAACAATGTCAATACTAAACATCTAACGGATGTCAAGAGGATGTACACAAGGGTATAACCGTAACTGTATCGGGTGCTCCTTATTGCCTAGTCGTGTAACAAAACCCAATGGGAAAAATGATCCTGATCGTAGGGGAAAAAGAGTACATTGCTGTTAAGCGAGTATACTTCACAGATACTCGAGTTTGACAATATTCCGAATGAGAAACTAAATAATGTTGCAAATCGCATAATCCACGCATACCAATTCCTCGAACAAGCTTCGGCAGATTTCCTAAGCAGCTGGGACTTGCGGAAGAGGCTCGCTGTTGTCCTGGGAACGGATTTGCTTGACTTCAATGTTCCTCGATGCTCGTTGCCGATGTGAGAAGAAGAACTTCTTTGGCCAACAATATGCTTGGTGTTGTCTCCTTGATGTATCTCCTTTTCGATCCGGTCAATACATGCATTATCCCTGGAAGATCGTTGTAGGGACATCAACGACCGAAGAAAGTCACAATTGCTTCACATGCTCAACAACAGCCTTCACCAAAAACACTCACGAGTAGCTTCGTGAAGGGCGAGAATCTCAAAGATGATTCAAGAGGTAGCAACTAAGGCCCCGTTGGTTGACTTCAAGATATCAGCGTGTTCTAACGGTAAAGACATAACCTGCTTGAGAACGTGTCGGCGCGGGTCGTATTAAGTAAAATCGCATACAAGATAACTAACAAGGCAAGCATCATTCAAGACCATGGGTGTGATCTATTCTCGAGATGCATAGATAGAATAAACCCAAATTCGTAGGTACCCTTAAGGTAACGAAGGATGTCTTTAACACCATTCCGGAAGAAACCAAGGTGGGCGCATTGCCATATCTTGCAAGAAGATTAACAAGTAGTAAGGAGATGTCCTGGGTTTGCACCGAGCTAAGTACAATAGAGCGCTCAATTGCACTTAGATATGGAACTTCGTGCTCCAAAACCTCTTCCCCTCCTCATCGCCTTTAGGGACGGAAGGGCCCTGCTTTGCATCTAGCGATCGGACGACCATAGAGTACTCAAGGTTTCGCTTATCCTCATTAAAACGACGTAACACCTTCTCCTCGGGTGTAGTTCGATTGGTGGACCAGTATCCCAGCCGAATCATGTCACAAAGCTCCAGGCCCAGCAATATCGAAGCCTTCTAAGATCTTTCATCTCAAATTACCAAAGTATTTAGCTTTTCTCAAGCTCTTCGAGTCCTTAATGAGATTCATGTCATCGACATAAACCGCATCATTATCGCAAAATCCTAATGTGACTTCTTAATAAACACGCATGGGCATAATTCATTATTCACATATCCTCGACTAATCAAATACTCACTAGACGTTATACCACATCCGTCCGATTGCTTTAATCCGTAGAGTGAACACCTCAATCTAATTGAGAGGGTGTCTCGTGGCTCCGTAACTATTTGATCCACTTCTCAATGTAAGTCCTTCAGAACTTTCATATAGATTTCGTATCAAGATCCCCATAGAGACGTTACTACATCCATAAGTCGCATATTCAGCTTTTTTTGGAAACTACCAAACCGATAAGGTAGCGGAACGTTATGACGTCCACGGAGAATAAGTCTTCCTCGTAATCAATCCCAGGGCGTTGGAGAGAAACCTTTGCGCCACAAGGCGGCTTTTGTATCGCACTATTTCATTCTTCTCACGCCTCCTTACAAAAACCCACTTGTAGCCAACGGGTTTGCATGTGGTGGTGTAGGAACCACAGCCCAAACACCTTACTGCCGCGTTTCTAATCAAGTTCGACCTCGGATTGCTTGTTTCCCGCCTCGACTAATAAGTTCTACGTCCATATTCATCAACGGAACGTGGTTCAATATCATCGCCGCATGATATCAGTAGCTATCGTGACATGCAAATGACACGCCGACTATCATCTCATTCCTATTCCAAAGCGCATCCAAGCTAGCATAATGGACCGAAATCTCACGATTTTCTGAGGCGGATTGGTCTCTTCAAGGACACTCACCATAATCTAATAACCCCATGCCGTTGGAAAGGATGTGGAGTTGGAGCATGGCGTGATTCGAACTAGGTTCACTAGTTAGCCGCGGGGGTTCTTCTTCCCGGTTGTGGAATCCTTTGAACCAACAAATCGGCCACGCTCAGTAGGAGCAGATGATTGGCTAGCCGCCAGGGTAATCGGGTCGCACCAGTAATGCCAAACGGCCCCAGTGGGCGTTTTCAGCCCTTCAGGGCGATGGTTCGACGTACGCTTGGTACACATCTATCTTTGCAGCACATTCGCAATGGGTATATGTGTGATCTCGGCTACTCGCTAGACCGCAAAGCATCCGGCATGCTTTTGAGCAACGCTCGTAGATCTAGGATTCTTGCACCTCGGGCCAGATCGAGCAACAAGGGGATCTAAATGAGACATAGTGGGCAGACTCACTACACCAAGGGCGTTTCTTCAGAACAATTCATGTTCTTTATCTCTCCCCTAACGATGGGAAGACTGCCTCATTAAAGTGACTATCCGCAAATCTAGCGGTAAGAGATCGCTCACGTGCTGTCTTTAAGTAACGAATGACTCAAGCGAGTCATAACCACAGATTCTGCAATTCGCCGAGGACCTTATTTTTAGTAATGTGTAAGGGCGCTGCATTTGGCACATAGACCGGCGACAACCAAATATGCGCAAATGCGAGATACCGCTCAGATTCAGCTACCAACCGGAGCGCGTAATATGGTCGGGTCAATACGTCTCAGCGGACCAACATTTGCCATGCACATTGGCATGGCCCCATGCGTATATCTAAGTTTGGTTCGCATTACCAAAGTCCGAGCGATTACTTGAAGGCGCTTTTAATAACGCTTCGCTAGGGCCGTTGGTGTAAACATGGGCTACTAAAGATGTTCAACTTCAATCCCAATCGACATGCGTACAGTCATCGAAAGTTTTCGATGTAAATTCTCCAAAGATTATCCAAATAACGACTTAATCGGATAATCGGTGGTGAGCCTCGCCTAATAATCCGAGCTAGAAGCTTGGAGAATGCAGCATTTGAAAGTGGGACAGGAGGGGCACACGTGGGCGACCAACGTGTGGAAGCATCAACCAATACCATAAAGTATCTAAATGGTCCGCAAGATGGCTGAATCGGTCCACAAATGTCCCCCTCGAATCCTCCTCGAAGAAATTTGGGAGGATCTGGTTGATCTTGTGTGTCGAAGGGTGAGTGTTTAGCTTACCCAAAGAGCACGCTTAAGATGAGATAGTGCGAAGAACGAAATCCTTACTGGGTAAAGGGGATGCCCGCGGTGAAGTACTCGAGGATACGGCGCATCATAATTGGCCCAGTGGTGTCCCAAACGGTCATGCCAAAAGCAAATTTTCCAAAGGCCATCGTTAGGGCCGGGTTCACATGGTGGCTTTCCCCAGGGAGCGAATGGTTGTTGTGTACAAGCCATTTGAAGGCGCCCATCTTCTCATGAATACGCTTCTCGGCCATATTCATAAGAAGTTATGCATGAATTCAATCCCATTTTCGTGTTTCAATATGGTAATTATTATCTCAATATCTTTAAAACTCAACAACGCTCTTCCGAACGCTGAGAATAAAGTGCCTCTTTTTAATGGTTAACTTTGTACCATTGGACAACATTAATTGGGCAAAGGCTGGCTCCCCTCAATCAAAGCTGGGATGAGCTCAGTGGTTGTCGAGGTGATATTTTAGGTATGGTTAGTGAAATAGGATGCGTTTCACGCAATATGGTGCGTGCGGTAGGTTGCACCATCCGCCGTACAACCAACTTCCCACAAGACATACCTAGAAATAATTTAATTGAATTGGTCACTTGAATAAATAAAAATCATTCATTCAATTAATTCGAGAAATAATTTTCTTACAAATAATATCCAAAATTAAAACTAAATACCAAAAACAATCGGCCCAAACAAAAAGGAAAAATAGTTCAAAAACTTAAAACCAAAGCTAGGGGAATTCGCCACATAGTGGTTCTAGGCCACTAGGGGGGAAAATTCGCCAACATATAGGCCTTTATATCTAAAATCTAATTTTCCATCTGGGAGCGCTTGCTTCTTGAAAATCGTAAATCTCCGTGAGTAGTATCTTCGGATTCTCCACATGAGCGAGATTAGTCTCTATGGCTTTACGACTGAATGGTACTAAGAAATAAAGAGAATAAGCTCGGCACCAATGGTCTTGAGAACCACATCGGGTAACACAGTTCACCGCTTTGCTCTTAGTCTTGAAGCCTGAGGCTTTGGGAGCAAAATTAGTGCGTCGGGGCGTTATTTCTCCCTTGAATGGGCCCACGCTCCGCCGACCTTGGGCTTGTGGCCAGTTTAGAACCCTTGCCTTTCCCACCACCACGCCTCGGCGTTGGTTTTGGCCTCCCCGATTCTCGCCAGTGCTTCTCAGTACGGCCGAGCCATTAGGTCTAGCTTGATGATTTTTCATCATCAGCCTAGTTTTGCTTTTCGTGAAGAAGTAGTAAGACAGATCAAATCCTAAAATTTGGTGAATTTTTGCTCTATATTGTTGTCATAGACAATATTGGTAGCATGGAAAGTTGAATGGCCCCTCAGAGATCCTCGTCTACCAAGTCTTCCTTGCAAAATCCTGGAGGTTGACTGATTCGACAAACTTCGTAGTTGTACTCATTCACGTATTCTTAAAGTCCTGGAAGCGCAGGGTGTCGGCCACGTGTCTTGCTTCTCAGTGAAGAAAATATCTCTTTGATGATCAAAGCGCTCTTCCGCAGCAAGCCATAAAGCTCTGATCCTCTTCAACAGGTATTCGTGGCTCCTCCGCATAAGGCCATGCATATGTTCCTGGATGAAGATCATGGCGGTTGCTTTGTCGCCTTCGCCAACCAAATAGTCCGTCTCTGCCTGCTTTGCAGGCTCCCGAGGCTCTTAGCAAGTGAGGTGGAGCCACATCTTGTACCCACTTCGAGGTAGTTCCTTCCAGAGACTTCCAGCCAGAAGTCGGAAGTTTGTTCAAGTTCTATACGCCGCTACAATGAAGCGGAACAAGATAGTGGTCGCATTATGAAAACCTGTTTCATAGACTTGGAGTAGAACATTCAGTTCTATTAGACATTGTTTGGTTTAAATTTTCATGAAAACTACTGCTCTACGGTATTTAATTTTTAAGAAACTTCACAGTTTCATTGACACTTATTCAAGCTTCAGTTCGAATTTTGAGTGAACTTCAAGTTCATATATACCGCAATCAAACGCAATATATATAGAACAAAAATAATACAAATAATAAATTTTTAACATATATCGTGAATGGGTAGTGAAATATAGGTCTACTTCGGACTCGTTTGGTAAATATGACCCAAATACTTGGTGGGTCGTAGTTGAGCCGGCAGCCCAACTTTTATTTTCTCGGCCGGCGCAAGAAAATAAAATAAAAAATTTGGACAAGTGAGCCCAACAGGGTCATCCAAAGCCCACACTGGCCGGTGGTGAAGAAAAAATAAAACAAAGCGCCAGGAGAGCCGCTGCGGCACTCGCCACGTGCCCCGAGATTCGGTTGGCCCATCAAAAATGGGCGAAGACGCGCGCACGAGAAGAAAAAAAAGAAGGAAGGGGCCCAATAGCCTGGGTCCGGGCCAAGGGCCGGGAAGGAGCGAGCTCCAATGTTGGGCCGAGGTGAGTCAATAAAAGGCAGTGCCAAAGGCCTGGGGTAGCCTTGCTTGAGCTGGCTGCAATGGCTGAGCCGGGTCGCTCTGGCCGGAGCCGCTTGTCGGCTGCCGCAGTCGAAGGTGTCGGCCGCTGCCGGCCGTGCCAAGGCGCCGTGTCGGGCCGGGCCCGATTAGGTTTTTTTTTCTTTATTTTTCAAAAAACGAAAAAAAATTTCTAAAGAATGTCCAATTAAAAACGAATTTGGATGTTTTTTGTAGAAAAGCGAAAAAAAACAAGAAAAAAACCTTAATTTTTCCTTCTGCTCGTTAATATCAATTCACTTAATATATTTCAGATATATTAAATGTCGATGCTAACACAATATTTGGTGTAAGATCAATAATTCTTAAACGCGTAAAAAATGGGTTATGCATCATGGTGAAGGTTCATGCAATCGTCTGATAAAATATCGACAATCGAGACCGTGTTTTAGAAGTACCGATTGCCGAAGATGAGCAACAATTTGTTTGCGTAAAAACCCTTCGATTCCTTAGCTAAATGGGTCAGAGCGCATTCGATAACGTGTTGTGGCCACATTTCTCGGAGGGGTGCGCAAGCAAAGGGAAGAGAGAAATAGAGAAGGCTTGAGGAATTATGATCAGACAGATGATTAATCTTCATGCCGTGTGCCTTTTATTTATAGTGAAAGAAGTACAATTACATTAGGAAACAAATCCCACACATAATGGAATATCCTAATCCATATCCTAGGATTTACACAATCACATTTAACACATGTGTATTTTATCCACAACATGACGTTATAAATTTATGGAAATTTAGCCAAAATAGTCAAATTTCAAACTAAGATTGCCAAAATAACCAACCTTTAGACTCATTGCTAATATAATCAATTTTAGACATTGAAAAGACTAAAATACCTCTCTCATATAATCAATTCTACAGCAGCTCTCTCGCTCTCTCTCTGACTTTGCAAATCTCTCTTGCTCTCTACCCGACTCTTCCTCCTATCCTCCTAGCCTCTCTCTCCCCTCCTAGCCTCTCTCTCCCCTCCTAGCCTCTCTCTCTCGCTCTTCGTCGGCTTATTTACAAGGCGAAGATGCTCTCATCGACCGTTTTGGTGGTTGCATTTCCTTGCACACTCAGATCCGGCAACCTTATGCCTTGTGCTACCAAATCCTACAACTTTGGTACCTTGTGCTACCAGATCAGGCGAATTGACTCGCACCCAGGTATGCCCCTACCTTCCATTTCGAGTTAGGGAAGACGTAGATATCGTGTTGATATAGTAGTAATACCTTGTCTATATTGTGTTTTGATACTGTTGATATAATGTCAATACGTTGGGGAAGAGACAGTGAGAGAGGAGTTGTGGAAGTAATTTAGACATTTTTCCTAACAATACGTTGTCTATATTGTAGTTCGTGTCTATATGTCTATTTTAGCTAAACACTTTTGAAATTAGTCTATTTTAGCTAATTTTTCTAAATTTATTGTTGGAGGGAATTCGAACTTACATAGGAGGTACAAGTAATTCAGTTGTATAAGTCTCATAAATAACTTACAAATTTTGTTTCCCAAAATAAGAATTACAAAAGAGATAAGATTGCAAGCCATCCTGCTTAGTATATAAGCATCTAGAATCCTAAAATCTGTCGACTGATTGTCACAAATTCTAATCATTGATATTTTTGAGGATCCTAAAACATTTGTGTTACATATATATTATTTAGGAACACAAATCACAGTCATTGGTCTAAGCTTCTCGAAAGTGGACTTTCAATCTTTAGTGTTTAACATGTAACATCTTTTGAATCTCTAGGTGCAAGTTAGAATGGGCTTCCAATTTCCAACAGTAAAACTTTTGAATTCTAACTCAAAAATTCCAAATCCGAATAATTTCCAAAAAATAACGGAAATAGGAATACATTTAGAAATTTCGAATTTTCGATTCAAATTTTTTCAAAGTGTTCCAACCTTTTTCCAAAAAATTTTTCCAAAATGTTCCAATTTCTTATAGTTATTTACTCAAATTATGTAATTTGTTATTAACTTTTATATTTTATTGCTAGTTTTGGATATATTTTGTTCATTGTTTTTGAAGAAAGTTGAGGTTTCACCATAAACCAATTGGCAATATGGGGAGTAGCCCAACTTACTTATAAGTCCATACAAGATCCTTCCTCCCATCAATGTGAGATTCATTCTCAACACGCCCCCTCACGTATGGCTAATTTTCAAGCCTAACACGTGGGCAACACAAACGGGGTGACATGGAGCACGTGTGGCTGTTGGGCTTCACATGTGAGACAACCTGCTCTGATACCATGAAGAAAGTTTAGGTTCCACCATAAACCAATTGGTAATATGGGGAGTAACCTAACTTACTTATAAGCCTATACAAGGTTCATCCTCCTATCAATGTGGGATTCATTCTCAACAATTTTTATATTATACTTACTTCTATATATTAAAATGGATGACTATACTAGTATACCACAAAATTACTTGAATCTATACATAAACATATACCAAATATTTAGAAAGAACAATAAATTACATGTAAAAAAAAAATTGAGAGTATTCAAAAACTTTTAAAATATATAAATTTCCGAGATTAATCCGATTCTAAAATTTCTGAAAATTCCAAATTTGAAAATTGTGTTCCGATCCTATCCAAAATTTCATATCAGAAATTGGAAAAGTGGTTTTTTATTCGATCCTTCCAAAAAACACCCCTAGGTGCAAGTAACAAAATATCTACCACCAACCAGACCCTTTTTCTGTGAAAATTTAAAAGTAGGTGGTGTTATCCACACACCCCTTTTTACCTTCCACAAACCCTTGTTAACTTCTGTCTTTTGATCATCTTCAATTCATTTGATCCGACAGCTGAAAATTGAAAATTGGCAGGGGTGTGAAAGGTAAAAAGGGATGTGTGAATAGTACCACCCTTAAAAATTAAAAGGTAAATTACATTTTACCATCTCAATTTTGGGTCACATAACTAACTCATACCTTATCTTTTGAACGTTACAATGTCATCCGTCAACTTACGAATTTGTTTCAATGTCAGATCTCTGTTATAAAATTAGACAATTTGTCTATTAACTGCTGACGTGGCAGGCACGGGGCCCACTCCCTCACCCACCTAGATTAAGATATTAATTAAATATTAATAAATTAAAGGTTTTTTTGGTCTGAACAAAATTAAAATTAATGTCAAAAAACCCTTTCTCCTGGATTTGTCGCTGGGGGGAGGGGGGTGTTTTGCCGGGAGACGATGTTGTTGGCGAGAATGGCCTTTTTTTATTTTAAATAAATTTTATTTTGGCATTCTTAAATAATTAAACCTTTTTTTTAATTATTTTTTGTCACGTGGCACAAATTTGATGATATGTCAGCAAACATGTGGGGCCTACACTTGTCACATCGTCAATTAACAATCAAAATGATGGATGTTTTAAGAGAGATCTGACATTGCAACAAATTCATAAGTTAATGTATGACATTGCAATATTCAAAAGGTGAGGTATGAGTTTGTTATGTGACCTAAAGTTGATGTGGTAAAATGTAATTTACCCAAAATTAAATGACATATATGTGAAAACTTAGGAGGGAAACAAAACAAGCCAAATAATTTGTAGCTATATTTGAAGTGTTACCGTGTGCATGAAGACCTCATATACCGTTTTTAATTTTCCTCAGAAATCCAGGAAGCCTGAAAAATGAAGAGCAACTTACGTGGAACGGGTTTACTACCATGTGACGTCCTGATTCAATAATATATTGCCATGTAGAGAAAAACTTATACATGGCATGTTTACACTGAAAAATAGCCTTTGGATTTATCAGGCTTAATTGGGATTACAAATTAATGGGCTGAGTCTAAAGTGAAAGGCCCAGCCCAAGTCCAAAGAAACTGAAGAAGGAAGGAAATATCTGCTCCTGCTAGAGTGCTCAAGTACCTATGTCTACCTTGATAAAGAACATTCAATACAAAGATATTGGCGGCATGGGAAAAGGCATTCAGAGGATGATTAAGTCCAGATGATGATGACCAATTGAAGCGACAGCAACCACGTAGGGCATCCAGCTGTCCATATATCTTTTGAGCCATGACTTATAACTGAGTATTGGGTTGGGCCTGACCCAAAGGCCCAACCCAAACTAGTAAAACAAAACAGAAAGGAGTCTGAACAGCATTTAATGCAAACCACTGGGCAAATTGGAGGGAAACAGACTACGAATAAAGAACTCTTTCTCAGTGGGAGTAGGCTGATCAGACCAAGTGATGTTCTCCTTCCCAACAGAGGACAGTACCGGCAATGACGTGGACCCCTTACTGGCCTATATATACAAGGAGAAGATCCAGAAATAGGGACACTCAAACCAAACAAAAACAGAACTCACACGTTCAAACCTACAGGAAGAAACCTCTGAGGAAACCCCTCAAGCTCTTTCATAGATACAAGATCTTTATCTTTATCTAAAACTCTCGTTCGCACTACTTGTGTAGATTGCGACTCTGAGAAGTTCAAAGGCCAGTTACCCAGGATCATACATCCAAAACTCCCCACGCGGAGTAGTGTTTTGCTCTGCTATCCAACCAACTTGGCGATAGTATCGATTAGAATCTTGGACCAGAGGGTCTTTGATTTGTTTTCCTTAGGAACTAGCATCCTAAACCCTTCCCGATAGACTTGATAGACCATCCCGATGGAACTAAACCCATCCCGACAAGCTGTTACTCAGGCTCTAATGAACTTGAAATGTAATAAAATTGAGCTTATATTTATTTGATGTCTTTTACATTCAGTTCTGATTAACTGCCTTTAATTAAAAGTCTTTATATTCAGTCTTTACATTCAGTCTTTATATTCAGTCTTTACATTCAGTCTTTACATACAGCTTTTACTTAACTGTCTTTACTTTTATGTACGTTTGAGCGTGGGGGGTTCTTGGCTATAACAAGTTATACCGAAATCCCATCTCAAACTATCTCTGGTATAACATCAAGAGAGAATAAAAGTCCTTAATGAGCAAGGCAAACAACGAACCTAACAGTTCATATATGTATATCTATATATAAGACGCCAATCCGATGAACGGAAGTCATATTACTTGTGGCGCAAGTATCTAATAAACACTACATCTTTCTATTGGCAGAGCCAATAGTGGCACGCCTGACAAATATCAAAAACAACACAAGGCCTCGCGAGCATCCCTCTGAAGGGATAGGAGCTGAGCCTGTCGGATCAGTCGCCAGATAGAAAGGTTCGGGACCAGCGACCGGGCCGACTCGATATATTCCGAGCTTGCACTCCTGCAAAAGGCTTCGTGAACATATTTTTGGCACGCCCGGTGGGATACCTTTCTTGACGTTTATGCCCAAGCATAAAAGAAAGGACAGAAGAAGCTTATTTTCTCAAGCACAGCTTCAAATGACGGGAAAAGACGCCACGTCTATCTCGACAGACTTGGGTCAAACTTCACCTGAGACCCAAGCCTCCAGCCAGACGCCCAGAAGTAGCATGGAAGAACTCCAGTCCTCTATGGTTCAGATGATGAAGACCATGGAAAGAATCGCTTTGGACAACAGAACAGATATCAGAAATCTGTGCACCTCATCCAATAATGTCCAAAGCAAGATCGACCAGGGTTTCTCATTCCTTTCTAATCAACTGACTGGATTAAAAGGATCATCTGAGAAGCCAATATTGAACATGGGCGGAATGGAGTCGTTCAAGCCATTCGTACTTCCAGCAGAGAGTCTACCTCTTAAGGGCAGGTTAGAAGATGGGGGCAAAGGATTCGTCACTCCCAACCCGATGGCACAAGACCTTTCATCTGAGGAAAGGTTAGAAATGCCCAACACTTCGCTAGTGGCCGGGGAAAGTTTGTTTCTGAATCCTGTAGACGGCGCAACTAGCGGAGCCCAGAAGGGGAAGCCAGGGAAGTATATTCCTAAGAAGAAGGAGCCTGAAAAGTTCCCTGGCGGTTTCCTTCAGAAGAGAAGACCTGCTTTCACTCCGAGAGCAGGATGGGGTAGGGCACAACCACAAAAGCCACATATGGCTGGAAGGGGAGGCTTTAACCCCAATACGTGGAGGAATCCTGACATAGAGCAAAGTTCGGATGGAAGTCAGGGAGGTCTCCACTATGGACAAGAAGATCCCGACCTGGTATTATTGCATGAAGAAGGCGATAATGCGGGGTTGAGAAACGAGATAGCCGAGTTGAGACGGCTAATTCTCAGGGGTGTTAGGCCAGAAATGGCCACCAATCAAAGGCCGGTGTATCAGAAACCGTATCCGGCCTATATCGACGAGCAAAACCCCTTCCCGATGAACTTCAAAGTTCCTAACTTCCCTACTTACAATGGGGAAGATTCATCGGCCTCGTCACTGGAGCACATTAGGAAGTACTCCAACCAATGCATGGCATTCAAGGACAATCCCAACTTCAAACTCCGTTTATTCGGTAATTCATTAGTCGGGATGGCGTCGCATTGGTATTCCCATTTGACTCCCAACTCCATCCGAAGTTGGGATCAGATGGAAGCATCCTTTCATGATCAATTTTACAGGATGGAGCCAGAAGTCACTATTAATGACCTGGTGGAGGTTAAGCAGTCTGATCACGAGACCACGGAGGACTTTATCATGAGGTTCAAGCAAACCAAGATGAAGTGTAAGTTCCCCATAAGCAATGACCAAGCTGTGGTCATAGCTCAAAGGGCGTTGAAAATCTCCTTACGTAAAAAGTTTGGAGATGCCAAGTTCAACGACCTGCAGGAAATCGTGATGGCTGCCACCAAATATGAGAGGCTGTTGGCAGAAGAATCCCAGCATAAGCACTCTTCCAAGGTGCCTTTCTTCAGGAAACCTTCCGTAAACCACTTGGATTTTGAATTCGTCGAGCAATCCGATGGTTCCGGGGATGTTTTTGAAGAGCTGGAGATATCTGTGGTCGAGATGGTTCCGCCAACCACCCCAATGATCATCAAAGGGTTGGTGAAACCAGTAAAAGACCAAAGGGCTGCCTTAGAAGCGGGAGGCTATATTCCCAACAAGCCCCCTAAGTTCCAGAGTTATACATTTGATCTCACTAAAACGTCAGAGATCTTTGACGAATTAGTGAAGAACAGGTGCATCAGGTTGGATCCATCAAAAAGGATACCCAAGCCTGAGGAACTGAAAGGGAAGAAATACTGCAAGCCCCATGGCTCCTGGAATCACAGTACCGTGAACTGCGTGTCGTTCCGGGATTGGATCCAAGAGATGATCAATAAGGGGAAGTTGGTCTTGGAAAAGCCCCAAGCCACTATGATGGTAGATACTGAGCCCTTCCCAGAGGTTCCAGTAAATATGGTAAACCTAAATTGGCCAAGAAGTGGCCAAAGGAAGGAAACCTTAGACCTCGGTAAGGGGAAGAGTTCAGCGAGCGCCAATCGGGATGTGAGAATTGAATCTCAACCCGACAGACCTAAGGCGTTTATCAAAGGAGGAGTTGTACTGTGCAGCAAGTGCAAATGCGAGTGCGAACTCCAAATTCCTGCTCCTGGGGCAGTGATAGACCAGGACTTTGTCCGAAAACAAGAAGGGCTGAGACTCAAAGAAATGAGGAGTCCAGCTAGAAATTATGGTCCGCATAACCCTCGAGGAGCACCTCCCCGGAGCAGTATTTTTGAGCGAATTGGGGGCATAAAGAGAAGAGCTCAACAGGAAGTTCCCCAATCATCAAGTAGGCTACTACCAGCCTCGGAAACCAGACGATGGGTTCCAAGGCCAGTAAAAGAACGACTCACGCACCCGAGAGAAGTCCTAAGGGTGAAAATCCCTAAGGAGGCGGTGAAAACCCCCATCCCGACTAAGGTAGAAAAGCTAGTCGAGGTGGATGGAAGATGGTATAGAGCTGGAAAGAACGGCCGGGCTGAAGAAGAGCTGTCTAGAACAGCTAAGAGGAAAATACAGAGAAGATACGGGGCGCACATGCGGTCCCAGACTGATACCTCAGAGGCCTCCACCAGCCAGGCCAATGCTAAACCGACGACAACGGTTCAGACAGCTAAGGCCAAACCAACAATAGATCAGAAGGCCAAGGCTAAAGCAGTGACTACCCAGAAGGCAAGGGTAGTGCAGACTTATGTTCCTGTTAAGGGGCAGAAGTCCAACCCGATAGAACATGAGAAACCAGTGAATGGTGTCCATGTCGACACGATCGGGACGAAACCGATGGAGGTAGAGACTGGAGAGTCTTTACAATCAGGAGCCATGGATGTGGGAATCCATTTTGGGTTAGTAGACATGATTGATGAAGTCACTACTGAACCTTAACAATTGTTAGACTATGGCTCCGATCCCGACGAAATGCTTCCAATCCAAGATAATGAGGAAGCGTTCCAAAGGGCCATCGAAGAGGAAGAATCAGAACAGTGGTTAAGGAGCTTAACTGTTGACAACGAGGCTAGACAAGCGGGTCATGAAGCTGAGAAGGAACATGAAACCAATGATGGAACCCCCAACTTGGTCATCAATATGGTTTTTGTCCTTTCTTCAGCCTTCCATGCTGAACCCGATCAGGAGGGGACACTCGAGGGAGATTATATCTCGAGTGATCCTTCTATATTGTTGATCACTGTGTCTGAAGGACAGGAAGAAGATTTGAGAGTCGAGCCTCAATCTTCGGATGGAACCTTAAACAAATCATGGCGGATTTATGACGATAAGATGATCTTTGCAAGGCCAAACCAACAAATGGCTGCGCATATGAGGCCCATCTACATAACAGCTCATGTGGAAGGAGTCCCCTTCTCAAGGGTGATGATAGATGGAGGGGCTTCAGTCAATGTCTTGCCGGTGAAAATGCTGAAAAGGCTAAATCTGACCCAAGCAGATTTGATGCCTACAGAAAGCTCAGTATCCAACTTCTCTGGGGGTATCACCAAAACCTATGGTGTTGCACCCTTGGAGGTTGGCTTGGGATCAAAGAAGATTATGGTGGTCTTCTTTGTCGTGGAAAGCACCTCAGTATATAGTGCTTTACTGGGGAGGGACTGGATACATTAGTCCTTATGCATACCTTCCACACTACACCAACAGATTGCCATTTACCATGATGAACCTTCAGAAGGTTCGGAAGGATTCTGGGAGCTGGTACAGGCCGATCCACGGCCAATCTTCCCGACAGCCAGCATTTCAGAGGCAAACTTTTACAATCCGTACATGGGAGCATTCCGATGCACAGGAGCTGATAAAGACGGCCGCCCTACACAGGTGACGGCCCGAAAGCTCCTGGAATCGGGTGTATTGATGACCCAAGAAGAATGGGACCGACCATTCTTAATCCCTAGCCTCAGATCTTAATGATAGGTACAGCCAACAAGAATAGAGATCGAGTGATGGCTATCCGATCACTGATCCAAAGGCTATGAGAGTACGGAAAAGATAGGCGGGCACTTAAAAGGATTTCGTCCAAGGAAGAGGATGGAGATCATGCTAGTGCCTCTGTAATCAAGGAAGATTTCATTAAAGCCTTAGACATATCAGCCATCGAGACTAAAGCACAAACAGCCGAGTACACTTACGATTTGGATTGGCCTGATGACCTTGAACCGAGCTTTGACATATCAGAGTTCGTCTCAAGTGAACCAGATCAACCACTGTCAGAGGTCCAAGATCCCTTAGAAACCATTGAGCTAGGGACCGAAGACGATTCAAGGCCAATACGAATCAGTACCCTGCTGTCCTGTGATTATCGGGTAGAGCTGATCAAGCTGCTAACAGAGTTCAAGGACTGTTTTGCATGGCATTATGATGAGATGCCAGGGTTAGATCCAGCTTTGGTAGAGCACAGAATGCCAATCAAAGAAGGATACAAGCCAGTCCAGCAAGCAGCAAGAAGAATGTCTAAGGAAATAGAAGAAAAAGTCCAGGAAGAAATAAAGAAATTGTTAAAGGCAAAATTTATTAGACCAGCCAAATATGTGGAATGGCTGGCTAGTATTGTACCTGTAATAAAGGTTTTGACTAAGGCAATAAGAATTTGTGTCGATTATAGAAATATTAACGATGCTACTCCCAAAGATTTTTATCCAATGCCTATGTCAGATATGTCTATCGATGCGGCAGCCAATCATATGATTCTATCCTTCATGGATGGAAATGCTGGTTATAATCAAATCAGAATGGCTGAAGCAGATATTCATAAAACTGCCTTTAGATGTCCTGGCCATGTTGGAGCTTTTGAGTATGTAGTCATGCCCTTCGGATTGAAAAATGCCGGGGCTACATACCAAAGAGCCATGAATGCTATCTTCCACGACCTCATCGGTCATAATTTAGAAGTCTATATCGATGATGTAGTAGTCAAATCTAAATTCGATATAGAACACCTAGCAGACTTAAGACAAGTGCTAGAACGAATGAGGCCGCATAAGTTGAGGATGAACCCGAAGAAATGTGCCTTTGGAGTAAGGGCGGGCAATTTCTTAGGATTTTTGGTTCATCAAAGAGGAATAGAGGTAGATAAGAATAAAGCCAAGGCAATCATAAACGCACCCTCGCCAAGAAATAAAAAGGAACTCCAAATGTTGCTTGGAAAGATTAATTTCTTGAGAAGGTTCATTGCAAATTTGGCTGGAAAGCTTAAACCTCTATCTCCGCTGCTGAAGCTCAAAGAAACAGAAAAGTTCAGATGGGTAGTCGGTCACCAGAAGGCTTTCGATGAGATCAAGCAGTACATGGCTAAACCACCTATTTTAATGCCACCGAAGAAAGGGAAACCTCTTAAGCTGTACATATCAGCTTCAGAGGAGTCTATCGGCAGTCTCCTGGCCCAAGACAATGAAGAGGGCAAGGAGCAGGCGGTTTACTACTTAAGCAGGAGTCTGACTGATGTGGAAACCAGACACACCCCGATTGAAAAGCTGTGCTTAGCTTTGTATTTTACATCGGTCAAACTCAGGCATTACATGTTGCCATACACAGTCCACATAATTGCCAATACGGATGTGGTCAAATACATGTTATCCAAGCCAATGATGGCTGGTCGGATTGGAAAATGGATGTTGGCTCTGTCAGAATTTTGCTTCCAATATGCGCCTCAGAAGGCTATTAAAGGACAAGCTATTGCAGACTTCTTGGCATCTCATCCAAGCAATCCGACAGTATTGAAAGAGCAACCTCCTAAGATATCGGAAACAGCAGTATCCAGTCTGCTAATCCGAAAGGAAAAGGATGCTTCTTTCGAGATTTCCAAGAATATTGCCAGTTTATGGCTTACACCTTGGAAATTGTTCTTTGATGGATCCTGCACGAATAGAGCCTTGGGTGCAGGAATAGTATTGGTTAGTCCTAAAGTCGATCATTATCGTTATTCATTTCACCTAGACTTTGATGGCCTGACTAACAACCGAGCCGAGTATGAAGCACTCATAATCGGATTGGAAATACTAATGGAACTGGGGGCACCAAGCGTGGATATATTCGGTGATTCCGAGTTAGTCATCAACCAACTTACTGGAGAGTACAAGTGTAAAAATTTGGTGATGGCTAGTTATATGAGTGCCGTCGGATTCTTGGTGAAAACCTGGGAGGACTGCATTACGGCAGAACACATTCCTAGAGAAGAGAATTTGGCTGCCAATGATATGGCCCAAATTGCCTCTGGAGTGCAAGTACAGTTTGGCCAATCCAATGAATGGGTTGAGGTTCAGACAAGATCACTTCCTTCTGTATTCGATAGAGAATTCGAGATGGATGTTATGCTTATAGAACCCGAAATTGAAGATTGGAGGGTTCCACTGTTGAAGTATCTTAACAATCCATCGATACAGACGGAAAGGAAGCTAAGGACTCAAGCTTCAAACTATTCAATATGGGACCAAGCTCTAGTAAGAAAAACACCAGATGGGTTTCTACTACGATGCTTGGGAAATATTGAGTCCATGAAAATAATGGCTGAAGTCCATGAGGGAGTATGTGGTGCTCATCAGGCTGGGGTCAAAATGCGTTGGTTAATCCGAAGGTATGGCTATTTTTGGCCAAGAATGGAAAAAGATTGCCAAGATTATGCCAAAGGATGTGAAGAGTGCCAGAAGCATGGACCTCTTCAGCATGTCCCAGCCATCCCGATGAACCCAGTAGTAAGGCCATGGCCCTTCAGGGGCTGGGCCATGGATTTCATCGGGCAGATTTATCCTCCTTCTTCCAAAGGACATACTTTTATTATAGTAGCTACGGATTATTTCACCAAGTGGGTAGAGGCCGTGGCTGTCAAGAAGATCACTTCTGTAAAGGTCATCAAGTTCATAAAAAGCAAGATTTTGCACAGATATGGGATACCAGAAACTATCGTAACTGATAGAGGCCCGTCCTTCATATCTAAGGAAACGATGGAATTTGCAGAAGAGTTTAAAATTAAGCTCATACAGTCCAGCCCTTACTACCCACAATCTAATGGCCAGGCCGAAGCAAGCAACAAAGTCTTGGTAAACATCATTAAGAGAATGACTGATGATAATCCAAGGAAATGGCATGAGAAGTTGGGAGATACTTTGTGGGCCTATCGGACCTCTAAAAGGTCTGGTACAGGGACTACACCGTTTGCTCTAACTTATGGTCAAGATGCAGTGCTCCCGATGGAAATCAATGTAATGTCTTTGAGAGTTCAGAACCAATATGGTTTACACTCGGATGAGTATTTACAAGCCATGTGCCAGGAAGTAGAAAATCTAGATGAGAATCGGCTGGAAGCTTTGAATAGAATCCTGGCAGGCAAGCAGTCCGTAGCTAGAGCATACAATAAAAAGGTCAAGGGAAAAACTTTCCAACCCGACGAGTTGGTATGGAAAGCTATCTTACCATTTGGAACCCAAGTTAGAGGGTTTGGAAAGTGGAGTCCGTCCTGGGAAGGACCCTTCTTGATTGACCAAGTAATCAGGAAGGGGGCATACAAGCTAAGATCGGTGGAGGGCATTCAACAACAACATTCCATTAATGGAAAGTTTTTGAAGAAATACTTCCCAACTCTATGGGATGTCCGAGACATTTATTTAGAGGAATCAGATTGATAAACAAGAATTATGTTTAGACATCTTTTGTGTGAACAAGTAAGAAATATATTTATGAGAAACTTGTTTTATTACAATGAGAAATTGTTCATACAAGAAAGTCTGAAAAACAAAACAATCCTACTCTAAGGATTGTACAAACAATCTACACTGATCAAAAGCTCCCCTAAGTGTGGCCTCTAACGTCTTTGGTCGCTTCACCTCATTTGTCTTTTCCCTAAGCTGCGCGGCCATGGGTTGAGTACGAGCTTGGAGTGGGGCAACGGCATCCAGCTTAGCTTGCAATTGTCCTTCCAAATCCGATTGCTCAGCTCTTAAGCGTGCAAGCTCGGCAGAAATGACTTCAATCCTGTCCGATACACTAGACAGTTTGTCGCCGAACTGAGAGCACTCCTCTGTTGATGACCGAAGCAGGGAAGAGTTGTTGGAGTAGGAAGAGAGGAAGGTTTGAGCTTCTGCTGCTCTCGGGACTGCTTCCTGAAGTTCCCGATGGGACTGACCAATGATGGTCAGCCAAGCAAGAAAGGTGGCATGGTCAGCTGGGAGAAGCAATCCGACCTTGGCCAGGAGACCAATGGCATCTTGTATGTCTTCAATGGATTCAACCACGGTGTCCGAGCAGAAGCTCTGGCCTACCCAAGACTTTAGCCTCATTTTTGCATCCTCAATATCTCTTTGAGGTGTCTTGGGTGGAAGTTCAGCGCTCATTTCCTTCAACTGGGCCAGTCTAAGGAGAAGTGAAGACTTGGACCCAGGAGAAGGAATAGTTCGAGGTGCAGCCATTGATGGCTCTGCTACCTCGGCCGACTGAGTTCCTCCAAAGGATGTTAGGACCTCAGCAGCACTTGAGGCAGTTGGAGAAGGTTCAACCTGACAAAGGGAGACCACATATGTTAGCATTAGAGAGAAAGCTTTTCGAGATAGAAAATTATTAAAAGAAGTAATTCAACATACCTCTCCAACTATTTGCTGCTCGGAAGATGTTGATGCATCCCAACCACTAGTGGTCGGGATTAGCACGGTCCTTGCCACTTCATCAGAGATTACTGCATCGGATTGAACCACGGGACTAGGTGGTGTGGCAACCCGATCAACAGGAGACACTTGAGGACTTGGGGGAAGAACTGAAGGTTCTTCTTCCACAAGAACCAAGGCCATCTCTGGATTTTGAGGCGGGGAAGGTACTGGTTGAGGAGAATCTCCTGCAGTATCTGGAGTTGGCTCTCTTTCCCCGGTTGGCTCAGCAGGGACCTAAGGAATAAACCAGTTATCAACCCGAAGCTTGAGCTACAAGAATACTGACAACTTAAAATTGGTCGGGTTGAATGTTTACCTCTGAGACATGAGGGCGAGCTTCCCTATGGCTTCTACTCTTATGCTTTTTCTTTTGAGGAGAGAAGCCAGCTTGGGAAGGTTCGGCCGAAGCACCCTGAACGGTTGGTTCCCTGAAGAGGGCATTATAGATTTCCAAACGCCTTTCCATTTGGAGAAGTTTTTCATTCAAGGGAAGGACGACCCCAGCAGTTGGCCTCTCTACAGCCAAAGGCGTAGGGACGTTGGTATCAATGCCCATGAACTGCTCAGGAAAGAGAGGATCCCGAGTCTGACCTGCTTCGGGAACCATAAATGGGTCCGGGAGACTATCACCCTACATCAGAATTAAACCTGTTAGTGTTTGGTCAGACAAGGGAGGTGGTCGGATTGGTATATCCTTTAAGGGATTAGACCAATACCTGAGGAATTGCTCCCTTGGGGGCAGCAGTTGATCCTTCTGAGGTATCCTCCTCTCCAATGGTTCTTCGCTTCCGTTTTGATGACCTATCTATAAAGGCAAGATCAAAAAATTAATAAAAACTAAGGAAACCATTGATGGTTTGTTTGATGGAGGAAAGACTTAGTGGAGGGAGGAGATGCTACAGTCGCTTCAGCAATTGGACTTGCAGGAGCAGGAGGAGGATTTGAAGAAGGGACCTCGGGTTCCTGTTGGATGTTTTGTCGGATTGGGGCCGAGGGCCGGTCTTCACGGCTCTTAGTCCTTGCTTCCCCAATCCTTTCCTTGCCCTTTCTGGAAGGTCGGGATGGGCCAACGGGGGGCAAGACCACTTGTTGAACTTCCTCCCCATCATCATCACCAAAAAGATTTTCGGTGTTATTGCTATCATAAGGAGGAATGCCAACTGCAAGGAAGAAAGAAGATGGTTAGTTGACAAGGAAAAGGGTCATCCCGATAACGGGATGAAACTATTTTGATCATGGATGAAGTTGAGAACTTACCAATAAGAACCTTCCGGTTCTTGATGACCAAACTCCGAGTTAACTTCCTCTGGTAGTCAGCGCTCATCTCACCTCCGATGTCGAAATGTTGAAAAAGGCGACGGTTGGCTTGGATGGGGTGTTCGGGAAACCTTTCTGCGAATTGAGCTTCCCACCAAGTGTCAAAGGCTTGGGTGCATTGGACGTTGAAGGTATCGGGTTTGACCCAAGCCTTTTGAACTATGAACAGATTCTTCCTCGCTCCAACTAATTGGGCATCGGATGGCTTCTTGACTCGGAAGGAGGTTGCCCCATTCAAGCTATCGTATAGTGGTCCTGGAGTGGTTTGAAGTAAACCAAACTGCCGACAGAGGAAGTCGGGATGATAGATCTCCACTCCGTGGGTGTGTCGGGATGCACGACCCACTCCCCAGGAAAGATCTCTGGGGTAAATGCAGCTAAAGAAGTGGCGGGCAAAGGCCGGATCAGCTCCTAATCCTTCAAGGAAGGATCTGTCTGCAAACCAAGGATAGGTCCTGGTGGCAGACACCCCCCACTCGCTTGTTGTCCTCGTCCTGCACTCGCCAAAATAGAACATGTAAACGGCGAATGGGAGATTCATCGCCGCAGTAGCTTTCAATTCGAGTGCAGGGACAATGTCATCCCTGAAGCTGATGTCTGGAGCCCTAAGCTCGGGGAAGTACCACTGGAGCCATATCTGCAGCATCCAGGTGGGCCCGTTGAAATTCAAAAACAAAGGCTTAGGGCAGGTCATCTTGTGCATCATATGATAAATATGAGCCAAGACAAAAGGACCCATGGCCAGATCATTGAAGGAGTGGAGAGCAGATGCTAAAGGGAACCATTCCGACTTAACGCATTTTGATGCGTTTGGAATAAGAAACCTGCTCAGGAAATAGACCAGGAAATGGACATGTTCCCGAGCAGGGTCTTGTGCAAACCGATCAGCGTAATACCTTGGATAACTGCCAAAGGCAGTATGATCGCTGAAGTCGGATTCGGGTTCAACCTTGAATAGCTGCGATCGGGTTGCTTCCTTGGCTTGGGCGGTCTGGATGAATGCGTCACTCCAATCTCCAGTGACATCCACCACCATTCCCGATGGACGAAGGCCAAACAATTGGGCCATGTCCAAAACAGTAGGAGACATCGGACCACACCTAAAGTCAAAGGTGTTGGTGGTGGTGTTCCAATACATGGCAGCGGAGAAAACTAAGCCGAGATCGGCTTCCTGGGGAAGCTTGGTCATCTGGATCAAATGGTAGATGCCATTGCTGCGCCATTGATCCCTGAAGCAAGGTGCCAACTTTTCGACCCAGTCAGACCATGTGAGGCCCATATTCTTTCGGTCGGATTCAACCCCGTGCACATATGGGGATGGGAAACCCCTTTCCACCATTTTCCAGGAGGTTTTCTCCAAGGAACGCATAAACGGATGGGGGCACGTCCAGGGCTTCATATCAACCCGATCGATGGCTGGAGGAATATTGGGAGATAACCAGCAGGGGCCGATGGTGTAAGCATCGTGAAGGGGAACGAGAACAGATCGTGTATAAGTGTTTGGGGGGCAGGCCTGAAGGGCCGCCACCCATTTCTGTTTGAGATCAGCTAGGCGTTCTCCGGTAACGTACTGGGGTTCCTTAGAAGGGGCCATGGTTGAAGTTTTCGAGTGAGTGAGATTTGAGAGAAAAGTGGGTTTTGAAGGAAAGAGTTTGGTTTGGTTACTGGATTTTGATATCTTCTGAGTTAAAAAGGAAATAGATGTCCAGAAATGGAAAAGAGGCGTGCAATTTGTACTGTGCACAGTAAGGACAGTTGTGGGTCCCCGTTATGGTTCTCGGAGATCGTGGGTAGTAGAAACGTTTTCGTATTTAATCAATGTTAGTGCGCCAAGAAATGGCGCTTGACATAAATGCACGAAGTCGGAGAAAAGAGCGAACAATTTTAATTTAGGCTAGCCGACCTTAAAACGGCTAGTGTAAGTTAAAAAAGGGTAGATTTGGTATTTTTCTAATCCGATGGCTTGAGTTAGGAATGTAAGTCTGAAATCAAAGAATTAGTAAGTTGAGCAGTTTTTGCTTTTGGAGTTCTTTGTCCGAACAAATAGGTTAGAAATAAAACTTGTTTTATTATAGGATAGAAATTGTTCGTACAAACCAGAAACAAAAGTTACAAAAAAGAAAATTCGGATTACAGACATTCAACCCTAATTCTAACTCTAAGTAGAAAATGCCAAGGAAATCCTTAGCAATTATGGTCTGCCATAGATGGCTCCTTTTCTGACTGCATTGTCTTCATCTGCTGGATGCTATCTCACTCTCACAACTCTGGGGAGAGTAGGAGAGGGTAAAGTTAGGCAGCAGACTGGGGATGTTCTGTTTCCAGTGCTGCTGCGCCACCCTCCTGCACGCCAGACAGAGGAATTGAAGCGGAAGGGCTGGAGTACTGGAGAATCCCACTCCTACTCACCTCGTTCCTGAGATCAAGGAAAACGAGATGAGAAAGAAGGGGAAGCCAGGGGAGAGATCGATGAGGGGATCCGAGAGAAGTTTACACCGGATCCCCAAGAGATTACGCACAAACTCCAGACTTATGGCAAGGACAGGGCATGGTGGAATCCCCATTAGTAAACCAGTCATTGGTAACAAGGGTGTGTTAGGATATGAAAACCAGTCGAAGATTGGAACAAGCCTTGAGGGCATGTTCTCATTTTTATAAGGATTGTGCAAGACTAATGACATGGATGGAGGATTCCCTTTCATCACTAAGGATGAAGAGTGAAGAAATGATTTTTGGATACTAGTAGATGCCAAGAATGGTGTTGCTGGTCTTATAACTCAGAGGGTGCAAGTATAAATAGAGGGTATTCTGAAGAGTCTCGAAGATATGGGGGATTACCAAGGGATTTTGGATTTGACCAAAGCCAGTTATGGCGCCTTTATTTGATGGTCATTCCCGAGATTTGGATAAGGATCACAGATTCGAAATCTGAAAACAGAGTTCTCGAGGAGTTAAACTTGACTAAAGCCGAGAATACAAACGGCTTCAGTAAGTTTAAGGGGGCAACTGTTTACACTGAAAAATAGCCTTTGGATTTATCAGGCTTAATTGGGATTACAAATTAATGGGCTGAGCCTAAAGTGAAAGGCCCAGCCCAAGTCCGAAGAAACTGAAGAAGGAAGGAAATATCTGCTCCTGCTAGAGTGCTCAAGTACCTATGTCTACCTTGATAAAGAACATTCAATGCAAAGATATTGGCGGCATGGGAAAAGGCATTCAGAGGATGACTAAGTCCAGATGATGATGACCAATTGAAGCGACAACAGCCACGTAGGGCATCCAGCTATCCATATATCTTTTGAGCCATGACTTATAACTGAGTATTGGGTTGGGCCTGACCCAAAGGCCCAACCCAAACTAGTAAAACAAAACAGAAAGGAGTCTGAACAGCATTTAATGCAAACCACTGGGCAAATTGGAGGGAAACAGACTACGAATAAAGAACTCTTTCTCAGTGGGAGTAGGCTGATCAGACCAAGTGATGTTCTCCTTCCCAACAGAGGACAGTACCGGCAATGACGTGGACCCCTTACTGGCCTATATACAAGGAGAAGATCCAGAAATAGGGACACTCAAACCAAACAAAAACAGAACTCACACGTTCAAACCTACAGGAAGAAACCTCTGAGGAAACCCCTCAAGCTCTTTCATAGATACAAGATCTTTATCTTTATCTAAAACTCTCGTTCGCACTACTTGTGTAGATCGCGACTCTGAGAAGTTCAAAGACCAGTTACCCAGGATCATACATCCAAAACTCCCCACGCGGAGTAGTGTTTTGCTCTGCTATCCAACCAACTTGGCGATAGTATCGATTAGAATCTTGGACCAGAGGGTCTTTGATTTGTTTTCCTTAGGAACTAGCATCCTAAACCCTTCCCGATAGACTTGATAGACCATCCCGATGGAACTAAACCCATCCCGACAAGCTGTTACTCAGGCTCTAATGAACTTGAAATGTAATAAAATTGAGCTTATATTTATTTGATGTCTTTTACATTCAGTTCTGATTAACTGCCTTTAATTAAAAGTCTTTATATTCAGTCTTTACATTCAGTCTTTATATTCAGTCTTTACATTCAGTCTTTACATACAGCTTTTACTTAACTGTCTTTACTTTTATGTACGTTTGAGCGTGGGGGGTTCTTGGCTATAACAAGTTATACCGAAATCCCATCTCAAACTATCTCTGGTATAACATCAAGAGAGAATAAAAGTCCTTAATGAGCAAGGCAAACAACGAACCTAACAGTTCATATATGTATATCTATATATAAGACGCCAATCCGATGAACGGAAGTCATATTACTTGTGGCGCAAGTATCTAATAAACACTACATCTTTCTATTGGCAGAGCCAATAGTGGCACGCCTGACAAATATCAAAAACAACACAAGGCCTCGCGAGCATCCCTCTGAAGGGATAGGAGCTGAGCCTGTCGGATCAGTTGCCAGATAGAAAGGTTCGGGACCAGCGACCGGGCCGACTCGATATATTCCGAGCCTGCACTCCTGCAAAAGGCTTCGCGAACATGGCAATGCATCATTAGACAAGGGACACCACGTGGTGGTGAACCCGTTCCATATAACTCATTCTTCTGAAAATGTCGTCAAGTTGATGGTTTAGCTAATGAGGGAGGCTCACTATGCAAGGGACGCCACGAAATGTTCTGATCTTTCGTTCGCCTTCTTTCTTTCCAAGAAGGCGGCTTTCATAGGTGTTCCGATCATTTCAACATTGCTCGTTAACATTGCTACAACCTCCGACATTGGGGGTCTGAGGTTTGCGTGAGGCTGAAGGCACTAGAAGGCGACGTGGATTGCTTGCAAGACATCCCTTTCCACATATCCATTTTCTTTTATTTTTGGATCTATCAGATCAATCACATTCGACGTCTCAGATAATTTCCATGCCTACATTTTTAAGCGAAAAGGTCAGCGGGCAAGATTTCAAAACTATATATAAACAGGATGATCAATAAGTTTCTGTATGAGTAAGAATTACTCAAACGATAGAACGACCTACATATTCAGGGATGCTATGCATTTCTGATGATAAAGTGAGATTCTACCGCTGATTATTTTGAGCACAAGAACTTGAAAACTATAGATGTCCGCCTTTTCAGACAATTCTCCTCTAATAGCGATGAAACTAGAAAAATTTAATAAAACCTTACGTTGGAGACATAAGCGTAGCCACATTATGTCGGAGATATAAGCGTAGTCACATTAGTTATAGCATGTGTATATCCACCCGAATTTGAAATTATTCTTTTCAAATTTATATTGGTTTGAAGTACGTAGTCGTTTGTATTAACAAAACTCATATGTACATTTACAATAAACGTTGTGTAATTGAGCTGGGAGAAGTCTATAATGCACTTCAAAGATATAGAATGGAGTGATCATAGATATGATCTCTACAACAATATCAATCGTACCCAATCCACATTTGACATGCAAATGATCATTTTGTCTAGCAACACTCAATCTCTACTTTATACAGTAATTATTGTTGTTCATTTCTATTTTCATTTCACTAGTATGAATTTTCCCTTAGTTTGAAGTAGTGTTGCAGAGAAAAGGGACGCCGGGTCAGACTGTTGGTCTTTTTGCTGAATGTCAGACTGTAGCTAGGGTTACAAGAAGCTTGATAATGCTTTCTTCTTGACAAAAAGGTGACCCTCCAACTACTAATTTGGGTGTGAGGAACAAGAAATAGCTGCAAAGGGTTCAACTTTATTTCTCAATTGTACATTTTCAAACCCTAAGTTCGGCAAAATACTGTAGAATTTTATCCATAATCTTTATTGCACCAGCAAATCAAACCTCCTCATATACTTCAAATAATTTTTTCTTAATCAAACAACGGTCTTCAATGAGATTTGAACTCAAAAACTCCTTCAATTATGTGAAGAATGTGTGCTGCTGTAATTTTTCTTTTTTGATAAATATGGGTGGGAGGAATTCGAACTTGTGCTGATGTACCGAAGATAACCTACAGTTCATTGACTTTAAATTGCAAGTCATGAGCATGAAAAGACAATATATATATAGGCTTTCTACGCTAAGGAGATATCCTTAATTATTATGAAGGATATACCTACTTAAAAAAGTTAAAAACTATATTATATATGAAGAGGCTGAGAAAGCAGGTGCTTTAAAGCATACAGGTACAAGTAATTCTTTTGTATAAACATGAAAAAGCTTACAAAATTTCTTTTGAAGATCCTAAAACATTTGTGTTACATATTAATATATTGTATAGGAACACAGATCACAGTGATTTTTCTAAGCTTCTCAAAAGGTGGACCTTCAATCTTCAGTGATTAACATGTAACATCTTTTGAATCTTCAGGTGCAAGTAACAAAATATTTACCACTAACCAGACCCTTTTCTATGAAAATTTTAAAAAAATTAAACGACGTATATGTGAAAACTTAGGAGGGGAACAAAACAAACCAAATAATTTGTAGCTACATTTGAAATATTACCGTGTGCATGAAGACCTCATATACCGTTTTTAATTTTCCTCCGAAATACAAGAAGCCTGAAAATGTCGTCAAGTTGATGGTTTAGCTAATGAGGGGGACTCACTCTGCAAGGGAGATGGGAAAGCCTCAGTTATAGTATCCCACGAAATGTTCTGATCTTTCGTTCGCCTTCTTTCCAAGAAGGCGGGTTTCATAGGTGTTCCGATCATTTCAACTTTGCAAGTTAACATTGCTACAACCTCCGACATTGGGGGTCTCAGGTTTGCGTGAGGCTGAAGGCACAAGAAGGCTACTTGGATTGCGTGCAAGACATCCCCTTCCACATATCCGTTTTCTTTCATTTTTGGATCTATTAGAACAATCACATTCGCCGTCTCAAATAACTTCCATGCCTACATTTTAAAGCCAAAAGGTCAGTGGCAAGATTCAAAACTATATATTAACAGAATGATCATTAAATTTCTGTATGAGTAAGAATTACTGGAAGGATAGAACGGCCTACATATTCAGGGAGGTATTGCATTTCTGATGATAAAGTGAGATCTGTGTTTTTTCTACCACTGATTATTTCGAGCACAAGAACTCCAAAACTATAGATGTCCGCCTTTTCAGACAATTCTCCTCTAATAGCATATTCTGGTGCCGTATAACCTCTAAAGAAACATAATTCATATTAGGTACTATAGTTTCATTTATAAATGAGTCATTGATTAGATGGCACGTTCTATACATTTGTGTTATATGCATTGCGAAATCTTGAACGAACGCACAGAACGTGCCATCTAATCAATGATTGATGAAGGGGCCTTGTGGAAAATATCATATCAGGTGAAGGACTTACAAAGTTCCAGCAAATGTGGTGCTGAGATAAGCTTGGTCTTCAGGGAAGAACCTAGCTAACCCAAAATCTCCAATCCTCGGTTGGAATTTGTCGTCAAGAAGAATGTTGCTTGCCTTGATATCTCTGTGGATGATTCTCAGGGGGGAATCCTCATGTAGATATTGTAACCCTCGAGCAATACCTACAATTATCTGGAACCTGGTGCTCCAATTCAAGAACTGATCACTCTTTCCTGATTTCCATCAACAATAATTATAAGTAATATATACCCAAAGTTTAATGATTTATTTTTTGTGCGTGACGGAAACCACCAATATAGAGATGGATAGAATGCAAAGTAGTGAAGATGTAATACCATAAATAATGAGGTCCAAGCTCCTGTTTTTCATGTATTCGTAGACAAGCAGGCGTTGAGGCCCATCAGAGCAGCATCCGATAAGACGAACCAAATTCCTATGTTGTACACTAGTGATCAACTTTACTTCTGTAAGAAACTCTGATTCTCCTTGTTGGGATTTGTCAAGGCACAATCTCTTAGCAGCAATTAACCTCCCATCTCCTAATTTCCCCTAAACAAAAGATACAAAAGAGATTTAGATAAAAGGAATCCACCCATATGCCTCCAAATCCGAAAGCATATGTGTTCTCCGAAAAGAACCAAAAGTTTTGTTTTTACTTTTTCCAAGAGTATTTTCATTTCAACCTAAATCTTTGCTCTTGCAGCCTTGCCACCTGCACTACTGTGAGTGATTGTTTTAGAAACCTTATGAGTTCAATAGTAAGCTGTGGTTTGAAATGAGTGTCTCAAACTTGCACATTCGAGAAAAATAAAAAGTAACACCAATGTTGGTTCTGTGGATTCATCTTACCCGATAGACAGGGCCAAATCCACCTACTCCAAGGAGATTACTAGGATGAAAGTTCTTGGTTGCCTTCTTCAATGTCTTAAAGTCGAAATAGCTTATTGTTCGAAGGTTTCCGCTGAAAACATCTGTCGATGCTGCATTAAGACAACAGAAGATTATGATTGAGGCCTTACCAAAATGTTGTTTGGTTATTTTTTGAAATTAATCTACTATAGTACAACCTGCTGGCCGCCTGCTTGCTACTGCTACCAATTTCTTGATATCTTCTGCTTTGATGTTTTTTCGAAAGACAAATAGAATAACTAGCAATATTACGAGCGTGGCTAGCCCTCCAAGGAAAAAGAACAACGCTGGAGACGGCGACTTGGAAGCAGGGGAACCCGTTGTCATAGAGGATACTGGAGAAATCTCTGCAATCAAAAATATTTTTAACAGATTTTTAGTTGTTTGGGGTTTTTGAATTGAAAAAAAAAGCATATACTTATAAGGAATAAATGACTGGGCAACAGGATTGAATCATTCTAGTGCATGGATCTGTGCGTGTAACGCAAGTCTCTTGATGCAACTTTATATACATCTTCATTTAAAGTATCCAATGCAATCAAAGAAAAATAAAAATAACACTTTCAACTATCACACAAATTCTGCTTAAGCGCTAAAATATGGCGCTAAATGCACTTAGAAGATGAAGAGTGTGGCAAGTCAAATCAATCTGACATCTAAACTGATGAGACAAAATATGTTTTCATGAAACATGCGAAATATACAGATTTTGTTTTCGCATGTCATGTTCCGGTGATCTGATGCTGTTGGTGGGTTAACTAGATTTATGAGACTGTTTGTGGGCATGACGAGCAAGTGGAATTGTTTACAGCGCAAGGTTTCATCAAGGAGAAGCTTGAGACAATATCCCTACTGACATCCGAATAGCAGTTCGGTTTAATGTTAGACCAATATTGATTATTTCCTCCATAATATCATCAAAAAAGTATCTTCCAACTGTGACAAATCTACAACACGAGGAGTGTGGTCTCGTATACGTTGAAAATCTTGGAGAACATATCCATACAACAGCAAATAAACATGGTTTTTACAATATTACCGCAACAATTAATTAAATTACATAAGATATAATGTTAAGGGTACTGAAGAACATTGTTTTTGCGGTGAAGCAATCGTTACGTACCTTGTAGTCTCCGGGCAGTCATTGTTTATTCTACGCTTGCCGAAGGCTGCAGCAGAGACAGCAATGCTACTATTGACTGCAAATGTTGCTAGCAGCTTAACAACAGCAACGACCACCATCCATTCTTCTCGTTCGATCTCTTTCCGTCTTCCTTGTTTGTTTCGTTTTCTTCTTCTTTTACTTGCGTTGGCGAAAACGCTCTGGGGGAGAAAGAGAGACAAGGAGAGACGTAGAATATATAAGGGAAACATAAGAGTAATCGAAGGAATGGAATTTCGGACGTTACAATATGTGCTTTTTTGGTCACTTATGGGGACGATCTTTTTTTTCATTGCCAAAGGACAAGATCAATGATTTTAGTAACATACTAAGTACTGACGCATAATAATAATAATAATAAAATTTCTATAATTAGAAAGAAAAATACTTTCATGAAAAGTGCATAATTAGATTTTTAGAGTACCAATAATAATTCTCATAATAATAATATATTAAAATTCCATTCTAGTATGGTCACTCTTGGATTTGGATGTTTATGAATAATAACACGTTTACTTGTCTGAAATGAGTAAAATCATGAATCGGTAAAGTCGGGAATTGGAGAGACAAGAAATGGGAATCGTACTCTCCTAATTAATTGAATTCTCTATCGTTGCATTATAGTGCGGGAATCACATCTTTTTTATCATTCCATATATAATTTTAATATTCACATGTTAGTGAGCCCCCAAAAAAGAGAGAAATCATAATGATTCCAATTTTCATTCCTTGTAAACCCACCAAATATTTTATACTTTTTGGTTATGAGTTATGACTCGAGACCTCTACTAAAAGGTGTTACTTTAATCAACATTTCCTCCACTCCTACACCTCGAGAACAATTCGAACGAGGATTCAAACTTAAGACTTCTTGTAGCACTAGGAAGAGAAGTATCATTAAATTAATTACTAGTTGGGAATAATGACAAATTCGATCTTAGATTTACATGGCATAACACTACAGCCAATTAATAAAGAACAATTCATGTGTATAACATTCACAGCTGTTGACAAATCACATTTTTCTAACCTGTTGGAATCACAAAGGTAATGACAGGCTGCAAGGGAGGATCTATCTAAAAATATATACATAGTAATTTACACGAAATTCTGGTTTCACATTTTTTATGTAAACACAGATGATAATATCAAGTGTAAAAGAATTAATATAGTAATTTTTAATTAATTATATTTTTACAAGCTCAATTCACTAATTTGTACTCCTGTTTTTGTATGCACAAGCAAGCATCCATGTGGTTCAGGTTTCATAGCCAATAATCCATCAATCTGCAAAACAAATAAACAAATGTAATGACAATGGTAAGACGCCATTAACAATAAGAACGGATTTTAACTCAAACTCTGTATCCAGTCAAATGATAGTATGATACGCTCACGCAGTGCGAAAAATGTTCATGGCTAACCCCTAAATCAAGGCTTATGAACTTGGAAAATGTTTTCATCCCTTCATAACGATCCTGCCATGTCGTTCCTTGAAGGCTTGAACCCTGTCAACTGAGGATTTGCTTGCTCATGTTTCCTGGAGCACCAAAATAACAACTTTAGACGTCAACTCTTTAGGGAATAATTGCACTAGGAAACTACTTCTCTCCTTTTTTTCGTTTTTAATGAAGAAGATACGACTTTTTAGATGAAATTGGAATGTTGAATGCCTTTTAGGGACGCATGGTTGTGGGATCTATCCTTCATACAGCACAATTAGAATATTTAGTACTTGAGACGAGGGTTTCCCTGACACTATATCCTTTAACAAACTTCGAATGTGCTGTGAGGTGTGTGTGCTTGTATCTGTATGAATTGTATAAAAAGGTAAACGGATATAAAGAAACGATACCTTGTTCTGAACTGCCTTTTTGTTGTGAATTTCATGACTCCTTGGAAGGCGATGGATAATATGTTTTCCCCATATGAGATGGGCATATTCTGGATGATCAACAAAAGGATTTCTATTGTGTTGATAAAACTTGCATACTCTTTCATTTCTCAACTTCTCTTCTCTTGAAGGTGGATCAATATCATTCCACTTTAACAATGTAGAAAGCAGTCCCATCTCACCAGTTGCTGCCGCATGCACCCAAAAAGTTCACACTATCAAGATCCATGCTCAAAACAGGTATGAATTCTTAATTCCCAACTAATAAGACAATATATGCATGCAAGAATGAACTCAAAAAACCAAATATAAACTGCATTCGTGCCCCCACGTTTAGCTGCAAGGCCCCTTAATTATCATATAAAATGGATTGTGTTTACATGGCTACAGACTAGTCAAAGGTAATTTTTCCAATTATACTTACAAATTTTTGGAGAATCTGAAAGGCGAAGAGCTGGGCCTCCACCTGGTTGACGAAACCCATAACATACTGCCATGTACATCAGTGCCCTTGCAACATCTCCTCTATCCTAGAAGAGATAAATCAAGTTACAGCCCAAAAATCAAAGGTTCAGTCTTCAATGCCAAGCTAGAACTAGAAGCCTAGAACCTCAGTCAAACACTCCTTTTGATCAAGGCGACAACGAATCCACACTTCAAAAGGAACTACATCATCTGGCAATTCAAATAAGAACTCCGAATACCAAAAACAATTTTACACTATTGAGGAACAATAACAGAAATAAAAGTAATATAACAAGATATATATTTTATATGAGGGTACCAGAATACTACAATCCTTGCAACCCTGAAAAGACCTCCTCTTAATGTAACAGGAGATTTATTTATATGACGGTCCAAGAATACTAGAATCCTTGCAACCATTGATAAGCCTCCTTTCAAGCCTAAACTCCTAAATGAGGGTACCAGAATATTATAATCCCCGTCACCATGAATATTCCTTCTATCAAGCCTCGACTGCTAAGGCATGCATGTGTATAACATTAACATCCAAATTTAAGACTTGTGTGGCACATGGTACACGCATTGTTAGAGATTGACTACCCTGTTTGGTACCAGTACCACTTCTTTTGGTATTTTCTACTACTTGTGAAAGAAACCACAGAACTTTAATAAAATCCAAATATGTTGCTTTTACTTTTGATTCTGCTTTCTCAAAGTCTCATTTGACAAGCTGCACATGAATGCTTCCAACAAAGGCTTTTGTTTGTACAAAAGCATCCAGGTCCTTTTTGCATTATGCCATATTATTATTCTTGTCTTGCTTAATCTCCTCTCCCTTCATAAATTCCCAACATTTAGTTATAAACAATATGGTTTTAACGTTTTTCATTGGATTTAAATTATATAATACATAACAAAGCGCTATCACATGAACATTAAAAGAATAATCATATGGCAAAATATAGCTAAAATACCTGTTTAGGTGGTGCCCATCTGTCCTTGTCAGTTTCCGTGTCTAAAGCGGCTTCTTTGTTAGCTGGCTTCAAACATTTAGCTGAGGTAACACTGCATTCTCCGTAGTATTTGTTCCCCCTGGATGAATTGACTGCAGGAAACTTCAACTATTTTACACAAAAATAAAAGAGATCTAATTTTCACATACATACAGGAAGTGGCCCATCTTACCATTCGCATCTGCTGGCCGAATGTTGTGTATATCAGTCATGGACGGACCGTCTTTTAACCCATAAGAACGAGGCCATAGATGCTCCCCTAGAAAACAGAAGCTTTAACATTGAATTTCTTCCACATAGAAAAAGACAATAGGGCTTGGAGATTGATATATTTTGCAGAGCAAAATTAGGCAGCCGCAAGTAAATAAAGGATCAATCATAGAAAACAAAAGCAACTTGAAAGAAGGCTGACAAAAGAGAAACACTGCAAAACGAACAAAACTTCATTTCATTTGAACATGTCAATACGTCCACCTAACCAAAAGATGTAACCAGTATCTAGACCGAGATTATGAGCCAAAATTGTGCTACCTTAAACTTCTTTTAGTTAGAGTAGTCAATGTCACATATACAAGTCGTTATACCTTTCACTAATGTTCTCTATTTGAAGTTTAAACATTTAAAACAAAAAATATCTGAAGTTTCTAAGTATATCTATCCCGGAAACACGAAGATCATGGAAGAGCAAACTACCCAAGGTGAAGATGCAGAAAAATCTATTAACTTAACCACAGACCATTAGAATGCAAGAAACCAACATCAAAATGTATTAACTTAATTGACTCACTATTCCATCCTTCCGGTTTTCCAGCTAACGACTTGGGTACAACCCTCAAGGAGTAAATTTCAACTCTGCATAAAAACGTCGGTAGGCAAATTGGTAAGAGTTGCAGGGTAAATTTGATAGTACAAAAAAAATGCAGGAAGCAGTATTCAGCACATACATTCCCGACGAAGCTTCTGGGCTGTCGATATCCGAAGCATCAAGAATCTTGAGAGCATTCCACACCTATTTCCAAAAAAACTTGAAAAATTTATAAACATATTAGATTTATTAAAAAGTAGCAATCCAACAGAAGCAATAGCGAATGCTAAATACCTCTTGGTAAGATAAAGATTGGTGTCTGGAAATAATGGAATTCAGTTTTTTCTTGAGTGATTTGCCCTCTAAATTCTCCACACTGGCATAATAATTGCTAACATCTTCACAACCATACATAAAAGAAGGAGATGGATAATCAAATACCGCAGCATCAGCAACAACATTGAGAAACAACAAATAAAAAGAGATGATCTGAGAAACCCATCTCCAAGAAACGCTGATGCACTTTCTGTAATTCCATCTGCACCCAGAAAGAATGTGACAATTACCCAATTGCCCACTACCATCTTAAACTTTATCAGCAACCCAGAATTGGACTACTGAAAAAGGTGAGAGCTTGGAGGTTACTGACCTTGTAGAAATGGGGGAAGTGGTTGGAGAGACCAAATTATTATCTGGGTTGCGATTGTTGCAAGCTAATTCGAATGTGGGTTTTTGTGGAATGGAGGATCGTCTCAATTTGAAGTGCTCTCGGCGGCTGTGGAAGAAGGTGGCTCTCTGCTTACGGACGGCGGTGCTGTCGACGACAGATTTTGTGCAGTGGAATTTGGTGGCCACCACAACGGGATACTGCATTTTCTCGGTTTAGAATTTAGATACCCGCCACAACTTCTGGCATTCAGTTAGGGAAATGTAACTTCTGGTATTCAGTTAGGTTAATGTTCTCACGTGACAATAATGTAAGATTTTATAATTTAATAATTTTAAAAAGAATAACTGTTAAGTGCCACATTATTTGATTTACAAATTTAATTTGAATAATTTAGTCTCTCTAGCATTAGTCACTGAGTTATGCAATTTATGCCAACTGGTTAATTTTCTACTCCATGATTTTTCAATCCTCTGATTATCATGATATTTTGAATTTTCGATTTAATTAGTAGAACGATTGTATTAGTGGGTTATATAGTTAGTTTTTCAAAGTGAATATGCATAATTGTTTTTTGACAATGCGATAAAGCGCCATATGTAGATTTTTTATTTTTGAAAAATAGGAGACCAAAAAATAATTGAATTGGGCACCATTTCAGGTTGGTGGGCAAAAATGAACTCAAAATTTTAAGGAAATATTTTTGCTTACTTTTCTCTCTATCTCATTGATTTTCGTTAGATGATTTTAAATTTTGAGGTTTGTGTAATAGACAAATTAAATAAAACGAATAAGGTGGTGAGCAAAAATGTACTCAAATGCTAGGTTGGTGGACAAGAGCTTGAGCCCAAGTGGCTGGCATGTGCTTCTTCTCTCTCACGAGTGACTATACGGACGGAGCGTACTACCAATTTTTTTTTATAGATATTTTTGCTTACTACCCCACTGATTGTCATTAAATGAGATTAAATTTCAAAATTTTGTAATAGATACATTAAATAAAACTCATTTAACAGTAATTAATAACGCTCACTGCCAACGAAGGTTGGTTGAGTTGGTAAGGATCATTCGTTTCGCTAGACCAAAGCCTAGGTTCGAGTCCCACAGTTAGCAATCCCTCTTGGTGGGCAATTTATAAAAATAAAAAAAGGGGCTAAGACCCCCTTTGTAAGTCCTCAAAGAGGCTTATGGTATGCCCTGACCCTGGGATGGGGTAGCCTCCCCTCCTCTTAAACTTTTGTTTAACCAAAAATAAAAAATAAAAAAAAACTCACTGACCCGTTGCTTAAACGTAAACTTGTAAAATGGGTCAGGCAGACCCTGTCCGGCCCTGAGAAGTTAAGGCCCAAGCCCGACCTGGCTCTAAAATTTTGGGCCCTAGGAAAAAACTGGCCCGATTAAGTCTATTAATTGTTAGTTACCATTTTAACTAAGGTATTTGTTTGGTTAATATAGTCAATTAAATTATATAAGTATTGAAAAAAAGTTACTAATATTAAAGAAAGTTCAAAAATATCACGCCTAAGGGCCTGGCCTAAGAATCGGGCTTAAGGGTTGGGCCTATGGGCTGGCTTAGGACCTAAAATGCAAGACCCAGGCCCTACCCATTTAAAATTGGGCTGGATAAAACCCGGCCCAGCCTACAGCCCAAAAAATAGGACTGGCTTTAGGCCAGCCCATCGAGCCTTGGCCTTTTTTACAAGCCAACTTAAACGACAATATTAATACCGAATATCCATGGTTCAACTTCTCACAATCACTACCCATATCTCTCTATCCCTCCCTTCCTATGTCCATCACTCTTTCCCTCTCTCTCCCTTGTTCCCTCCCTTCATCTTCTCCAATTTTTGTCAATTGCTACAATTGTTCAACAAGCTATTGCCCAAACAAAAAAGCAATTCTGCTACAATTTTTTAACATCTCAACACCTAGAAAATTATTTATTTGTCACAATTTCTTTTTCTAGATTTTCATTCTCACAAATCCAGTTGCAGAGAAACGAGTGAAATAGATGATTAAAAATACTATTCTGAATTCAGTTGCACCTAGGGATTCCGAGAATTCTGAATTTTCAATTTGAATTTTTCCGAAGTATGCCGAACAAAAAACCATAAAAAAAAGTTTCAAAATATTCTAATTGTTAACAGTTGTTTACTCAAATTATGTAATTGGTAATGAACTTTTGTATGTTATTGTTAGTTTTGGATACCTTTTGTTCATTGTTTTTATATAATAATAATTGTATTAATTAAAAAGAATAAGCATACTACTATACATAGCAAAAAATTAGTTTAATTCAGGAAATGATAACCACACACCCTTTAGCTTCTCACACACCCCTGTTAACTTTTGTTCATTGATTTATTTTGATTTATCGAAATCCGATGACATATATTAATAGGGTTGTGCGAGAAGGTAAAAAGGGTGTATAAAAATCACCTCCTGAATTTATACATAAGCATATACCAAATATTAATAAAGAACAACAAATTTCATGTACGAAAAAGTTTGAGAATATTCATAAACGTATAAATAGGGGTGGGTAGTTTTATGGGTCACCCGCCCAACTCGACCAACCCAACCTATATGAGTTGGGTTGGGTCGGTTACAAAACAAAAAAATAAATTATCGGGAGCCCGATGAACATATGATTGAGTTGCAGTTTCAAAATGTACAAAACCGTCGAAACCCAACCCACCCGAGTATGCATGTTTTCACTGATTTAATCATGTTTCTGTTACATGTGTCAATTTCACATTGGTTGTTAGTTAAACTCAACTCAACCCAACTAAATATCTTATATTAGATGAAACATAGGCTCCAGCACCCCCACCGCTTCAGGATTTCTTTCTCTCTTCTTCCCTATTCAAATAAACTTGATCATTCTTCATTTCAGACTTCTCAATATCTAACATTTATCTCGCCATCATTGCATGACCCCAAGTTCATATCCTAATTAGGTTATCAAACCACATGTGTTGCTCCCTTTAAATTTAAAATCTTTTCTTTTCAACACATTCTAAATTATGACATCAGACGTGGTGTACCCTCGGGTGATAAAGTTATGTGAATATTGAAGTACTGAGCACTAAATAATATGCGGAGCAAAAAGAGTTGGGCATGACCGATGAAACTGCCCAACTCAACCCGACAAAGAATGGGTTGGGTGGGTTGGTTTGATCATTAGTTTGGGTGAAAACGGGTTCTAATTATGTCAACCTGAGATCATCCGAAACACCAACTGTTTGAGGCACAATCTGAACCGAACCACCCGACGCCCACCCCTACCTATAAATATATGAATTTCCCAATTCTGTTCCGAAATTTTAGAGATTACTCGGATTTTGAAAATCTCAAATTTGAAAATTGTGATCCGATTCCGAAATTTTGGATTGAAAATTAGAAATGTTGTTTCTGATCTGATCTGTCCGAAAATCACCCTATTCATACCCTTTCTGTGAGAAGTTTATGAGCATATTGTTTCCATGATATCTCATGCACCTACAATTAAAATGACAATGAACTTCAAAGTTCAATGTTTTGAGCATTGAAAGTATATATAACTCATCAACTATATAACTTAGTAAGAATGCTTAATGATTTGACTATGTTAATTTTAGTCTCATCCAATATAAAGTAAAACTTTATATGAAATATTGGAGGAAACTAACAATGTCATGTAAAAAATCTTAGCATGTTGTTATGACTAATCAATTGTTCACCATATGGTTTTTCTTTATAGATACAAGTAAAAGGGAAGCCCTCTTTTGTGCCTTCAATTTTGGTCTCAGCCTAAAGAAATAATTTGGTGAGAAAAATTAAAATAATTTGTTATATATTTTGTAGGAATATTTTTAAATTAAATATAATTTTATAGAGAGAGGCCATTCGAGATTGCAAAGAGAGGTGGGGCTCGATGACAAGATTTTAGTTGAGTTGGTCAATAAATCAGGGGTTGTTGCAAGTAATATGAAATAGTAGTTGTTGAAATTTGAACGAATCATTGACGATCTTGGGCTTGGGCAATGTTTTTCTTAACAGACACTAGCAAGGGCCCATACACTTTGATAAAAAAAAATTCAAATTTCCAACAAGATTGATTTCATCACATTTAAATTGTTGGATTAGATTTTTCATATCCATCTAAAATCTGAAATTTTTATCTATGATTGACACATAAACTAAGATCCGACATGATAATATTTTGAATCATTCGATGATGTTTGGGAGTTGCAATAATTCAATACTTTTAGGGATTGTTATTGTTGTTTAAAGCCATTTTCCCATTATGTTGTTATTAGGCTATAACTCTATATTTATGTTGTATTCATTCTTGTTATAACAGTAGAATATAATAACTCCTTAGCCTGTATAAATAGGTTGTACAATTGTTTTTGTTAAATACAAGGAAAGTCAGTTTCTACATGGTATTAAGAGCCTGCATTTTTTTTCCAATGGCTTATAGTCTGACTTCTTCTTTTGTTGTTCCTACCATTTCCATTCCCAACATCTCTAATCTTGTTTCCGTGAAACTCTCTGACACTAACTATCTCATATGGGAAAGCCAAGTGAAACCCTTTCTCCTCGGCCAAAATCTTTGGCGTTTCATTGATGATTCTCTCATCTCCATCTCAACCATCAAATGTTTTCTTTGATTGCCACTTAAATCAGGATCCAACATGATAAGGTTTCATCTCATCTTAAACTATCAAGATTTCTCACCTTTATCCCAAGTTCTCAACTCTCGAATTGCTGTATATGGTATCATTCATTTCCTATGTATCAATCTCCCTTAGTCTACTTCTCATCCACAAAACAACACGAAATTAAGTCAAGTAAACTTGTTTGATAGCAGAAACAAACTTGTTTGATAGTAGTGATTCTGAAGATGAGAGAGTTGGGAACATGTTGGTGATGAACATCGTCACCAAATGGGACGCAACGGAGAAAGAAAACTCTTACATATCAAGTTCGGAGCAAGTTACCAACCTATTACTAAGTGTTGGGTTTTATCACAAAAGGCCTTGGTGATATTAGGGGTGGAAACTCCCATATTGTTATGCCCCGTCCCTTAGTTTATTGCACTTTATTCCCCGAAAGTGTGAATTGACCAAAATGCCCTTGAAAGGCTAAGTGAAAATCATATGTGAACATTTGAGATCATTTCGTATTTTGTCTCATTTTTTACCGTACCGTCGTTACGAATGCATGAGTACAAACAGGACGTAAAACAGACTTGTAACGTAGGAGTTATGAGTGTTTAAAGTCGAGAACAAAATGGTAATTTTGCATCCACGGATATTTTCATAACCTTCCGGACTACACGAGAGAAATTGTTTTATTTCTTTGTTTTCTCTTGTTGGTTTGCATGCCAATAAGACCCATCCCTTTCTATTTTTAGTAACCATATCTCTCTCCCTCAGCTCAACTCTCATTCCCTCTCCCTCTCGACTCACTCCTTCACACTCTCTCTCTCTTGCTGCAACACAGAGGAAGGAGACTGTGCCACCTTCTTTCCCGGCTAACCAACCTCCCAAACCACCATCCCCATCCTCACCTAGACACCCTGCGCTTCACCACACTCGCTGTTCTCAGCTAAGGTAAGGTTTCTAACCCGAGAGCCAAGATACGGGCAAATTTTTCTGACGAGATTCTTGCCGTTCTCGGCTACGGTAAGGTTTCTAACCCTCACAAATCGTTTGATCTCGTCGAGTAGGTTCAAATTCATGAGTTGTTTGTGTTCATTGCTGAGGATTTGAAGCGTCTCTCAGAGTAGATGAAGTTTGATCCATTTTTCGCCTAGGAAACCTTCACGGTCTTCTGAAGTTCAGTCACAGAAGTGGTGACTTTCGTCAGAGCTTCCAGGATTTGATTCATGGTGGGTGGAACTCCGTCAATCGGGGTTGGAGTGGTTGTCAGTGTATTAGAAGCATCGGGGAGTTCATTGCTTCCTCTCTGAGTATTCGCGCCAGAGCTCACGTAGCTGTCTTCAATAGAAATGTTGTGGTAGAGTGATTGGTCGAGGGAATATGATTCTTCTATCAATGAAAGCACCAATTGCTAGAACTAAAATTCCACACCAACGTGGATAGGGGTTGTCTGCAAATCCAACCACCTATAAAAAAAGAGAACAACTGTAAACAGTCTAAGGTATCAATAGGGTATCGACCAAAGGCTCTCCGACAGTCAAGTTAGTAAGCAATATTAAGACTCAAGCAGTAGGCAAGAGAATATGCAAAGAACTTAGTATTCGTAAATTGTGATGCGTTACCAAAGATATGCCCTAGATGAGAGTATATATGGTAGTAGAGAGAGACCTTTTATGATATTGAATATGTATTAAACCGGGAGAATCCTAGAGAATATCTAGCAATAGATAATGTTTCCTCTTAAGAGTGTGATTACTTGCGGCGTGCGTCAATCCCTAAATAGTAGGAATCTCTAAGAATATAGGAAACATATCAAATCCCCAGTCGAATATGGCTTCCGCATCTTGCAGAACAAGAATGGTCGATCTCAGTGAAGTCTACAGACTTCGCCTACCTTTCCAGAGTACAACAAATATGGTGGCATTGCCGGTCTGATTGAGCAGCTTATCCTACTAGACGGAGTTGTTGAGTCCATGACCGGACTTCTGTGGTATTCGTATTCCGATCCACCTTACTCCAGCCCTGAAAAATTCATGGTCCCACAAATGCCCCTAATTATGCTTCTGAAAGGGCATTCCCCTTGAGGATGGATAGTTATCCAAAGACCATGCCTTTCGAAGTAAATCAGAATACCAACCGTTTGATTTCTTTTGACACGTGTTAATCTGGGTCTGTTACCATTGCAAGGAAGTTGAGGTGCTCCGGATTCAAATGTGCAGCCTTGAATGCTGTGTCACAATGACTGCAATGATGAAAAGACGCCTAAAATTTTCACACAAGCACAGTGGTCAGACGCAACCTTTCTCCTTCTCAAGGTTTTTTGTCACATCCCGGACCGACTCCGCCGTAGCACGATATTGTCCGCTTTGGGCCACACCCTCACGGTTTTGTTTCTGGGAACTCACGAGCAACTTTCCAGTGGGTCAACCATCATAGGATTGCTCCAACCCAAACTCGCTTAACTTTGGAGTTCCGATGGAATTCGAAGTCAATGAGCTCCCAAAAGGCCTCATGTTAATTGGAGGTGGGCATGTACATATAAGGCACATCACTCTCTCTCCTTCGGTCGATGTGGGATATCACATTTTTTGTCACCGAGATTGTCCATCTCAAGATGTATTATTCATATCCTTATGATGGCTTTTATTTCTATCTCACCTATAAATACCTTGACCTCTTGCCATTTTTCTAAAAACTCACTTATTCTTCTAAAATTCTGAAGATTCTAGCCTCTCATTTATAGCAGAAATATGGCTCCTTCACCTACTCAATTTATCTCAACGACTATCCACGATGTTTATCTCAAACTTCCAATGGTCAGAATCCAATATCCAAAGGATTGTGATCCCTTCTTCGAACTTCGTCTAAATCTGGCAAAGGACTGCAAAATCCAGATAGAAGCTAACGACGATATCCACACATTCCGGCATGGATATGCAATTTCCAATTATTTTCATACTAATGTCCTCTTAACCAGCATTGGACTGGAGGTTGTAATGACGTCGTCCACAAGGGTATGCCCCACAAGTTCTACCACGGTCGTTCCTGTCATACCATTGGCGTTGAGATTAACAAGCAGGTTGGTGATTTGACTGTCTTCAAATATATCCGGAGTTTAGCAAGAAGATTTGGCTTAAGTTTCTTCTCAAAAGTTTTGATCGGGGATTAAGGTTTGTTTCTCCCAATTGTTTTGCCTTGTCATTGAACTTGTGGCTTATTTTATGCAATCAGATTTCCGTTTTTGTCTTTTAAGTTTATTTTACTCAAGTCATTAAGCCTTTTAGAGTAAAGACACTTAGGACTTTTCACCCTTTGCTTCCAAGTCAAGGAATGCAGTGTAATCTAAAAATCATTTTAGAGTTAACTAACTTCGAAGTTATAAGTAGTAGTGCCAAACACTGGAAGTATATGGAGTTTGGCTATATTCTGCCTTAGCTAACATTATAGAAAAATGTTAACTCCAAAACTTTAGTGTTTATAAAGATTTTCACTGCGGTAGTTAGAGTACCACCATACTCCGACACTAGGTCAATGACCCATGAAAAATCTCCTGCTCTGAGACTTGTATTGACCGGATTATGGATGAGAAAGTATAAACCATTATCTAGAATGGCCTCCAGATAGTAATGTCAGTCCGACATACTGAATTGTTGTGTAGGCTAAATGAGGAGTTCGAGCACCTTGGTGGTCAGATAACTTTGATTTCATTTGTTCTTTTTACCTTGCCTTATTTTGAGTCTGAGGATTTTAACAATCCCAATGAGCAACCAAGAAGGCCACCGCATAACATACTTGACTTAGTATGCTAGTTCGGGATAGAAGTAATCGTACTTTGGAGGCAAAGTTCAAAGCCAATACTTCGGATGATTTCCGTATCGTCCTTCTTATTATTCCCTCAAATGGCTAAAGTCCGAGTTTGAATGTTATAACCACAACCTTTGGGTTACATAAACTTTCTAGAAGTCGGATAGTGCACTGGAGCTTCAGGAACAAAGGGGGCATGTCTCAATGTCCAAAGTCTGCCAAACGTAACTGCTTTTAATACGGCTCGAGTCTCTTATGCTGCTAATCGGAACACCACGCAGTGTGCAATAGAAGACTCTGAAGTGTTAATACTTTGAGTTTAATTTTTAGACTTGCAATTCTTGCATAGTCACAAAGTAATAACACAAGAATGTGTTTAGTAGGGAATTTTAGGTATTCCCTAGGGGTACTCCTTATGTCGCAAAAAAGAAAAAGAAAAGAACTAACATTTGATAGTCAAACAACTTTCTTTATTGCTCAAAGAATGGGGTGTTTGATGAGGGGTGTGATTGAATCCATAATCGGATTGCTTACATATTTCCAAGCGAGAAGAATCAAATCATAGGTGTAGTTCTAGAAAAGATGATACAATGTAGGTGGACACTGAAGTTCATCTTTGACGAAGTGCCTTAATTTAGGCGAATTGTGGAGATGTGTTCTCCATGAACATGTCTATGCGTAGACAAATGGCGTAAGTATTTTGTGGTTGGATCCAAACGGGATGGCCTATATATCTTCTCATGTCATTGAAAAATCAAACCAAGTGTAGTTCCTTTGGTGAAGTCCTCAGTAATATTGCCAGAGCTTGGCAATATTCCACCTCTTGGTAATCGGAGTTTTATCCATCTACGCAACGTTGTATGTTCTTTTGCCTCCTACCTAATGACTTGGTACGGACCTTCCTAGTTTGCCTTGAGCTTGCCCTTTCCTGGTACTTTGGTGTTCTCGAAGACTTCCCTTAATATGAGATCTCTGACTTGGAACCTTTGAGGTTTGACCCATTTGTTATAGTACGATCTTATGTGTTGTTGATAAGAGTCAAGTCAGACTTGGGCGCATTCTCTGCGTTCTTCCGCGACGTCAAGTTTGATTTTGAGAATGATGGCGTTCTTCAGTTCAATTTTTTCTTCAGCATATAGATTTGGCATAGTAGTGACTTGGGCTAGGATGATGGCTTCAGTTCTGTAAGCTATGCAGAACGAGGTTCCTCCAGTTGTCTTTCGAACAGTTGTGTGATATGCCCAAAGAACTCCATGTAGTTATTCCGGCCATTTACACTTTTTCTCATCGAGCCTCTTTTTTAGACACTGGAGGATAGTTTTGTTTGATGCTTCAATCTGGCCGTTGCCTTGGGAATATCAAGAAGTAGAAGTAAGATGGCGTATCCCAAGTTCTTTACACCAATCAGTGACTTCGAAGTTGGTGAATTACAGATCATTGTCAGTGACAATGGCGTGCGGAATACCAAATTGGCATATGATATTCTTCCATATGAACGAGTTGATAGTTGCTCCAGTAATCTGAGATAAGGGTTCCGCCTCTATCCTTTTGGAGAAGTAATTCGTTGCTACTATTAAGTACTCATTGTTTCCTCTAGCCTTCTTGAGCGGACATACAAGATAGATGCCCATTGCATGAAGGGCCATGTCCTAGTTAGGGTGTTTAGTTCTTCTGCGTGTTGGTGGTTTATTGGAGCGTACCGCTAACACTTGTTGCAAGTTTGAGAGTAATCTTGGCTATTCTGTTTCATGGTAGACCAGTAGTGCCCTGCCATTAGCGTCTTCTAGGCCAGAGTTCTTCCTCCGAAATGGTTTCCACATATTCCAAAATGGTTGTCAGCCAGAATCTGCAAGCCTATTTATAGAGTTACACATGAAGTGGTTGGATCCACGCACAATGACATACCTTGAAGCCTTCTGAATTAGTTTTTTGGTCGAGTGACAATCGTCGAGAAGTTTATCGTCTTGAATATAGTTAATGATCTCGTCCATCCAATTTTTCCTTATGTCGATAATAGCAACCAACTCCGATTTGGGTTCGCGGATGTTCAGAGTTGAAAGGTATTCGAAGAGTCCGTCGGAGTGTGTAATCTACTATAGACGCGATGTTTCCAGAGCGTCTGCATGACTGTTTTTGTTCCAAGAGAGTTGTTGAATTTCGTACTTTTCGAATCCTTCGAGTAATTGTTTGGCCTTAGCCAAGTAGAGCCCCATGATCGGATTGTGGGCAGTGTAGTCTCCCTTGACTTGATTCACAACCAGAGTTGAATCATAAAAAATAGAGAGTTCCTTCACCTGGAGTTCCCGCTGCTACCCGAAGTCCGGCGAGCAACGCTTCATACTCTACATCGTTGTTACTTGCTCAACATTTGAGCTTCAATGCTTGCTCGAGATTATTCCTGCCCCTGCTCCATTTGCATTTGACGATCCATCCACGTAGAGTTTCCAAAGATGAGGATTCTCGAGTGTTTGTTGTGGATCCGTGAAGGATTGGACATGTTGGCTAGCCATAGTAAATTATGCTATGAAGTCTGCAAGTGTTTGGATTTTGATTGAAGTCTTAGGTCGATATATGATTTCATGTTGTCCCAGCTCAATAGCCCACTTGTTGACTTTGGAATATGTGTTTGGATTGTGCAGAATTGATCGGAGAGGGTACTTTGTCATATATATTATTCGGAATGACTGGAAGTATGGTCAGAGTTTTCTTGCTCCTGTCACCAAAGCAGGAATACATTTCTCCATCATCGGATATCTGGTCTCTGGTTTGATAAGACCTTTAGACACATAGTACACCAGTTTCTACTTCCCCGAGTCTTCTCGGATCAAAGCTCCAATAATTGCGCATTCCGACACTACTAGATGCAAGTACAAGTCTTTTCCGTCGATTGGTTTGGACAACAATGGCAGATTAGACATGTATTCCTCCAGTTTTGTGTTAACACTCGTTGGTCCACAACAGGCCCTTCATAGTCCTAGGCGACTTTATCTCGACGATGGCCTTGATTTGATCCGGATTAGCTTCAATTCCGGGCTTGGAAACCGAATAACCTAAGAACTTTCTATTGTTTTTCCGATCTTTTCTTTAAAAATCTGATTTACTAACCTCTGATAAGTTGGCATTGCTTTTTAAGTCCAAATGGCATAACTTTATAATAATACGTAGCTCGATTGACCACGAAGGATGTTCAATTTATAACAGTATGTACATCTTGATTTGGTTGTATCTAGAGTATACATCCGTAAAGTTCATCAACTCATGTCCTTCTGTGGAATTGACGAGTAAGTCTATCCGTGGTAAAGAATATGGATCATTAGGGCATGCCTTGTTCAAGTTTGTGAAGTCCACACAGACTATCCACTTGTCGTTCTTCTTTTGCATGACGATTACATTGGCCAGCCACTCCAGATGGTGTACTTCGACGACAAAGTTTGCATCCTTAAGTTTGTCGATTTTCACCTCTATAATCTTACTCCGCTCCGTTTCGTGATTACGCTTGCACTGGATGAATGGCTTCATGGTTGGGTTCAGATAGAGGCAGTGGCAAATTATGGAAGGGTTTATTCCAGGCTTGTCCTCTGCTGACCAAGCGAACACGTCTTTGTTCATTTGCAAAAAGGCGGTGAACAACTCCTTCTCTCGATTTGACAACTTTGATCCGATCCCAGCCTTGTGTTCTGGTCTGTCAGGATTTAGACTTATGTAGATAACATCTTTGTCTGCTTTGGATTTTGAAGTACTGTCGTCTTGGGGATCGAGGCCCAAATCGAATTCCTTATAGCCCATTTCTTCACACTTCTAAAAGAAAACATTATCTATTGCTAGATATTCTCTAAGATTCTTCCGGTTTAATATGATCCAGTATCCTCAAAGGTTTCTCTCTCGACTACTATATAAACCCTCATTTATAACAAAACTCTGGTAACGCAATCTATGCATACATTGTGCCTTGTATATTCTCTTGCCCACTGCTTGAGTCTTAATATTGCTTACTAACTTGACCGTCGAAGAGCCTTTGGCCGGTACCCCACCAGTACCCCACCAGTACCCTACCAGTACCTTAGACTATTCACGGCGCGAAAAATTGGTTTCAATACTCTTAATTTCCTTAACTCCGTTAGGAGTTGGATAGCATAGTAACTAGTGATATGACGAGGGAACCGCTTTCATTCTGTGTAACCAATTCCGGCCTAGGATGGCGTTGTGTGGAGTTAGACATTCCATGATGTGGAAAACTACCATCAAGTTATAGGGTTCCGTCTGAACCACTAGTTTCACCGTTCTAAGAGATCGGATCGAGGTACCTTCAAAGGTTTGCAGAGTTGTCTTATTCCTATTAATGCTATCCAAAATTCTCATATTCTCCGTTGTATCTTTGAAGAGGATATTGACTTCAAATCTACTACCAATTAGCACCCAGTTGATCATCGCGTTCAAAATCTGGGTCTTGATCACCAAAGCACCATCGTGGGAAGAATGCACATCCTCCAAGTCTCGATCATAGAACATCAAGATATTGGAGTTGATTGGAAGTGGCATGTTGATGGAAGCTACCATCCTTGGCTTTTTGCATGCAACCTTCCTCTCTTTCTTGGTGTTACCCAGGTACTCTTGTTCTCCGTAGATACAATTAACGTTGAGAGTCGGCTTCTTTGATGGGTGATGACCTTTTTCTTCGTCGGTGAGTGTGTACTTGTCGGACTTCTTCTTATCTTTTCCTTCAACGCATTCCTCCTTCTTGGCCTTGCTTTTCATGAATTCCCAACAATGTCCTTGATCGAGAAGTTCCTCTCGATATGTTCTCGGAGTGTACGCCAATTCCGAGTGGTGTGTCCGGTGCTCTGGTGGTAAGAGCAATATTCGTTAGACTTCCGCTTAGTGATAAAATCTAGAAAAGGTTTTGGCCTTTTAAAGTAAGGCTTGTGCTTAATGCTATGAAGAACGTTGTTGATGCAAGTGTTGAGAGTAGTGTAACTTCTTAGCTTAGATAAAACATGCTTGTCTTTATGCCTTCTCTTGTCACTCTAGCAAGAAGATGGAGGCAGTGAGGTATCTCGCTCTTCCGGTCTTTGTACGAACTTCATCTCAAGTCCGCGGCTAGAGTTGGTATTCCAAGCCATGTCGTCCCATTCGGTGACATCATTTGATATGTCAAAGCACTCAGCTAGGGTCGCGTAGTCATATTTCTTCTTATTCAACTTTTGAGACAAAGAATAATGGATGTAAATGCCTTGTTTGAAAACCATTGTAGCATGTTTGTCATCAGGTTTGTCGACTTCAGCTAATTCCGCACAGAATTGTTTTAGGTAATCCCTAAAGCTCTCGTTCTTAGATTGTGGTTCCATGCAGAACCCAGCTTCATAACGTTTCTAGACATGGCAATACACAAAGAAAGTACTTGCAAATAGCTCATCAAGGGTTTTGAAGTTGTCGATTGAATGAGTTGACAACTCTAAAAACCATCTCATAGCTAGTCCCTTAAGGGTGGATAGAAACATCTTGCACATACATGCGTCGTTGTTGCTGTACAAAGCCATATCGTTCCGATAATGCATGATGTGGTTATTCGGGTTTGAGTCTCCACATAAATACTTGAGTCTGGGTTGAGAGAATCTCTCCGGCGGAGGTGTAGACTCAATGATTGAGGAGAGGGCTCCTAACTCTAGAAACAATCTTACTCGCGATCTGGTTTCGCAGATCGGTCGGAGTATCCTTGGATTATCACGGTTCAAAGGTCTGCGCAATTCTAGGTCTTCAGACTAATTCGGCACGTCGAAGTCAAGATGTCTGGGGTCTACTTGAGAGACTCTTTCAGTGTCCAAAGAATCAGAGTTGCATGGAGCTCGATTCCCCCCTGCAGTGGCATGGTTGACAGTAGGACCTTCACGCTTTTCCGTGTGTAGATTCAGATTGGATGTTGCTACCGAAGCTGATGCAACTGTAGTTTTGATCGGCTGTCAATCCGGAGTTTTGGTATTCAGATTGCCAAGTCCGAATACCGGAATTTGGGTTTGCATAGTGGTTCTTCTAGCATTTTTCAGTGCCTTGAAGCATCTATCGGGGTCGACGAAGTTTGATCGATTTTTCGCCTAGGAAGCCTTCATGGTCTTCTGAAATTCGGTCACAGAAGCGATGACTTTCGTAAGAACTTCCAGAATTTGATTCATGGTTGGGTGGAACTCTGTCAACTGGGGTTGGACTGGTTGTCGGTGTAATAGAAGCATCGGGGAGTTGATTGCTTTTGCCCTGAATATTAGCGCCAGCATTCACGTAGTTGTCTTCAACAGAGATGTTGTGGTAGAATGATTGGTCGGGGGAATATGATTAATGAAATCTCCAATTGTTGGAACAAAAATTGTGCACCATCGTGGATAGGGGTCATCTGCAAATTCGGTCACCTATAAAAAAAGAGAACAACCGTAAACAGTCTAAGGTATTGGTGGGGTACTGAAAAAAGGCTCTCCAACAGTCTAGTTAGTAAGCAATATTAAGACTCAAGCAGTGGACAAGAGAATATGCAAAGAACTTAGTATGCGTAAATTACAATAGTTGCGTTACTAGAGATATGCCCTGGATGAGGGTATATATAATAGTAGAGAGAGACATTTTAGGATATTGAATCCGTATTAAACCGGGAGAATCCTAGAGAATATATAGCAATAGATATTGCTTCCTCTTAGGAGTGTGATTACTTGAGGCGTACGTCAATCCTTAGATTGTAGGAATCTCTAAGAATACAAGAAACAAATCAGATCCCTAGCCGTATTTGGCTTCCATGTATTGCGAAAAAAGTATGGTCTATCTCGACGAAATCGGCGGACTTCGCCTACCTTTCCAAAGTACAGCAGATGTGGAGGCACTGCTGATCTATTTGAGCAGCTTACTCCAACGGCGGAGCTATTGAGTCCATGACTAGACTTCCGTGGTATTCGTATTCCGATCCACCTTACTCCGACCCTAGAAAATTCATGGTCCCACATTTGTGATTTATCCGTATACTTGGCATAACTGTCTTTATATTGTTACTGTGGCTTTCATACTATACATAGCATAATTTTGAAAACTATACGAGTTTTTACATCAAGGGTTTATTATGTTACGAAAAGCAAAGATTTTAGAAATCCTTATTTTTGCCCACTCACACTTTGTGTTTTACTCCCCTTCATAACTTAGTAGCTGGACTTAGTGGCGAGCAGGAATCACTGGTGGTTCTGACATCCGCTTCAGCTAATGTAGGAAATTTATTTCCTGTTAGTTCATGTTATATCCATCTTACTCAGGATGGAAATATTCTTACTTTTACTGCACTTTTAACTATGCTCTGTCACTGCATGCATTTGTAATAAGGGTTTTACCCGCACTTTTACGCACTCTTACTTTTAGTTTAGTTTAGTTTAGTTCAAGACTTCGATTTTAATTTATTTGCACTTTTTACACATCACTTGCATGTTATGGCTTTCGTCACCCTTCTAGGTCTCAGCTAGCATGCCTCGATTTTGGTGTCCTTTTGGATATCTGGGTCGCGGTGTGTCACATATGTTAATTGTATATTATTTTGTAATATGACCGACGTGAGATCCTATTCTCCAACACAACCCTGTAGCGATTTCAACGTAATTATTAAGACGAATAAGGAAGATCTAGAACTGGACCGCATCACGCAGATAAAAGATGCAAATATGGACCCAAGCCCAGCCCGTTCTCGATGATGTCACTGGTGACGTCAGCCACGAGTTGCACTTTTCTGCGTCAAGAAATCAGAATGCAAGGCCCGCTGCAATCCACGTGGTCAGTCTATGGTCGTCCGATTCCAACAGAAAATTTAATCCAACAGCCCTCTATATTTTCATGAAATAAAATTTAAAAAATTGTAAAAAAATATGAAATAACAAATATTTTTTTCAAAGTAATTTTTTTTTGTTTGCCTATAAATATTTTTCTATCCCATTTTTTCATGCTCACACCACAATTCTATACAATCTTTCCAAATCCCATTTATTTTTCACAAATCCTGGTTTTAAACACTATACATTCTAATTTCGTTTGTGGTTACAAAAATGGCGTCTACCTTCGAGGGAGAAAAGTGGATTAATCTCATCCATTAAATAATTGAATTATATGAGAGCTTTTAATCTAGACCTAGTCAATGAGATGAAATATGAAAACAAATCCACGTATTTACACTACAATATAATTCAAATAAGCAAATTGTAGCCCAATGCTTTCTCTAAAAATTACACTAATTGCCATTTGTGAACAAATTTATGAGTGACGGTTACACTAGTTTGTTTTTGAATTGAAACACGTAAGGCACCACCTAATGACTTATCACCAAATAATATAGATTTTGTACACCTTTGCAGTAGGTGACTAGAATTCCTTATCACCAAATAATATAGATTTTGTATCTATCTAATAGATTATTGGTGTCTTTGTTTGGATATAACACAAAACACCAATCTTCAATGTTGTTGTTCCTGTTTAGCACAATAAAAGTGTGCTTACTTTTTTGTTTTGTATGACATTTTGTAATGTTTTTTTTTCTTTTTAGTATTTCCTGTAGTTTAGGTATTGCTATTGCGAATGTGGTGTGACTATATGATGCGTAGGTAGTGTGTCATATGTTATCTAGAAAATAGGTAGTCAATAGTTTTGTGTATCCATATGAAATTACTACCTATTTGCAGTACAAATTACAATAGAAAATCAATAAAAAGTGTGTTGTTCAGTATTAAATGAATAAAAATAAATAAATATAAAATAAAATTCCAAAAATAAAATCGAGTAAAACACTCTAGAAATGGCAACTAATGAGGAAATTTCTTTAAAGCAATGGTACAATAGAAGGTAAATAAAATAATTAACTTAAATAACATTAAATACTTGAAATGATTAATGAGTTGCAACGTAGGAGGGTAGAATAGGCATGACAATTATTTGAAAATGGTGCCCAAGCTCAAAATTGGAAAATTTGTTGACGCGGAAGGACGGTGAAAGGGTTTAATTTGAAATTTTCAAATAATTGGGTTTTTTCTAACAAACCCTGACACTTTTGGGTTAATATCTATTTTAAAATAATCAATATGAATAGTAATTTTCATGTCTATTAATATCCATAATGGGTAGACAGCGGATTAATCTTTGTTAAGGTAGTTTACTATTCATGTGAATAGTAACTCTTCCAACCCTCTCTAGGAGCCAAATCCACCAAAAATAAGTGGAAATGCTCTAAAAGTAATTTGAAGTTGCTATGGATTATTGGTATACAAGCCACGTTGGCTAACCTCAATTTTGTGTTTTGATGTGAATGTTGAAAAGTTTGAGTGATGGATACGAATTGTAGCTCCATTGCTAATGGATTCCCGCAAAAGTTCAGCACAGTTAATTTGATGCAAAATAATCTTCTTATATAAAAATTTAGACATAATATTTGTACACCATTATTTGGAAAATGGGCAAATCCTTTTCATAATTCACTCTCATGCATGCCGGAGAAACTACAAGAACTTTAGGGTTGGTTTGGTATTCAATTTGAAAACAATTTATAGTTTTTAAAATTGATGAATGTAGTTAAATTACTTAGTTATCATCAGTTTCAAAAACAAAAAATCTGATCCAAGAAGAATACGAAACTGTTGAAAATGTGCCCTAAATCTAATCATTGGACGATACTTTATGGACATTTCAGATTTTAAACTAATGCAGTTTAATCTTAGGGCAAAAATTATTGTTTAAGGTCGTCTCATTATATGATATACGCCTTAACAATAAGTCCAAGGAATATATATATGTAGTTAAGAGAATGTAATCTAAGTAAGTTAGATTCTTGAGACTTTTCTCTTTCATACACATATCCTAAATGTTCCTGGTCATAGGATTGTCAATTGGGTGTTGACAATCTGTAAAGATCAGTGCATATTATGTCTTTTCTCCCGAGAGTGACGAGTCTCGAGTCATTGGTGTGTATAACATCAAGACAAGTATGTCAGTGCCTACTAGAGAGCGAGTACATTGAACACGATCGTTGTGGGATCTCATACTCATGTCTTATAAGAACTCACAAGTTGGGATAATGCAAATTAGTCCTTTGACCTGAGGCACTACAGTTTTCTTGTGATTAGGTCCTTAATCTTTGATTATGTTAATGGCACTTCGAAATGCGAGGGTGTCCATGGTATAGTCGTGGTTATGTTTCCTAACAACGGAGACAGGTGTATGTACAATAAGGGATCTCTAACCTTCAATTACGTTGAAAGTGAATACTCTATGATATGATGACACACCCCGCCCTCGATACCCACATGGATACTGAATTCGGAATGTGTTGGCCGACACTCGGAAGTGATGTAGCCATTTTATGCATGACAACACTTATATTATACAATTTAAACTGCCAAAGAGTTTGTAGAAGTTATTACAAATATTCACAAGGTTCAAAGCGTAACTAATGTAAGGCAACGAAAATAAATAATAGAGTCAAGCTTCTAGAATTTCTATCCATAACAGGGATGGATATTATTATAGAAACTGAATAAAAGATAAACTCCCTACATTATCGGGAGGAAACCTGAGTTGCCACGCTATGCCTCAATGTCACTGAACGCACCTCTACTAGGTCCTGAAGGGGGGGGGGGAGCAAAAGTAGGAAAGTGTGAGTGTATGAAAAAGAAAGTTTTTCTAAAACTCTTTTCTCTTTTCGAATATAGTAAACCCCTGTTTGAAAACCAGTATATATATAAAACCATACTACATATATAGCTGTCATGTAAAACTCCACGGGTAGAAACATAAATTCAAAATGTTTCCTTGTACGAGATAAATTCAAAGTAAATCACAAAAATCCAACTTATCACGATATAAGCCATTTTCCCAAGATATCATGATATATATATATATATATATATAATCAAATATCACAAGGTATATAAGCAATCACCCATGTAAATGCTAAAAGACCTCTCTCCAACCCTGTACAAGCTCTTTACGTCATAACCACTTTTGTACTCCTAGTACCACACATATGTAAGCTCTTGCGCGAACAGCATGTCACACCCAAGTTCTTACATTGAGGGACCTCCGCCAATAATAAACACAAATGTGAAGACAAGCTTGCACTAAGGTATTTACCAGACAATACCCTTAGAGTACAGTGTGTGTGACCCATACATGTGAGACTTGTCCTACGGTCGTGAGACGATACTAAAACATAGTGAAAACATACCAAGTGTGTGAAAACATATACATTTGTCGGTGTAAAATGCATGATCATACCCAAGTAAGAAATTCGTATCTCAAATATAAAATATGTATAGGCATGATCAAAACAACGTTTCAAAACCATTCATATTTATATATATTATTCATATATATACAAGTATAAAACCATTTAATAAAACAATGTCCACTCACAGATACTCAGGAGTGTAATCCTTCTAGGTGCCGTGCTCCTCGAAGCATCTAAGCGAATGTTAACCTAAATATTAGTAAGAAAATAAATTAAAACATTTCTCAAATATAAAATAATCTCCTATAACTAGAAGAATTTAAAATACTATTGTTTATAGGAAAAACGGGCTCAAAAAATGATTCTCGTAGTCTAAAATTGTGTCCGTCGCCAAAAGGCCACACGGGCCCTCACGGGCCGATAGCAGCTTGCCACGCACCCCCACGCACGGGTACGCGCTCTCACGCTCCGGTTAGGCGCCTGTTACATGCTCTATTAAAGTTAACGGTGTGCCGTTAACTTTAATGGGAGATTCCAAATTTCTAACGAAATATTCTAACAGCGTTAGAGAATATTCTGTTAACACCGTTAGTAAGATAACAGAATATACCTTGGAATTAAAGGAATATGCTGACGCCGTCAAAAATATTATGTGACCACTACGGAATATTCCTCTGTCTCGTTTCTCTCGCCGATCGCCGAAGATGCCGCTGGCCGCTGTTTGCTTCTCTGCATTCTGGAAAAGTTCGTCCGAAAATTTCTAATTTTTCAGAGATTCATAACTAGGTCAAAACTCAACTAAATTCCACAATTTTTATGTCAAAATGAAAGTATTGAAGAGAGGAATGCATTCATACCAATTTGGGGTTGAAAAAGTGGTTGGAAATAGTCTGTAATTGGCCGGAAAAGCTCGGGAAATCACCTACTCCGATCTGTCTCAAAACAGCACCAAACATTACGTATTTTATATCAATTTGAACTTACTCAACGAGACTAAGCTAATGGTAATGGTTTCGAGCCTTACCTAGGTCGGAATCGATGGGAAGCTCGCCGAAAATTTTTTCTCTCGCCGCGGATCTCGGTTTGATGATTCCAAAATCAAGGTCGTGCTCAGGGGAACGAGGAGATCACAATGGATGTGTTTGTGGGTTGTGGTTCGACGGAAATTCAATAGCCCTGAGTTTGTGGGATTTAGTGTGTGTGTAGGGTTTTTGCCGAGGTAGAGAGATGAGGGTCGGGGAGAAATGCTGCGGGAAAGGGAGAGAATAACTGGGTCAAAACCCCACTCAGAAGAAACCCTAATAAAAAATACTGACGTGAAATTACTAAAATGCCCTTGAACTTTAAAGTCTCGTAGAATATTCATTTTAGCTCCAAATTACGCTCCGCTTACGCCCACGTGTTCGTATCGACGAGTACTACAAGAATACACTAAAAGAATAATTGATACTTGTCATGATGACAAAGTCAACACTTACCCTCTAGGGGTATTTTGGTAATTTCACAACTATGTGCGAAAATTTACATGGAAAAACTCGGGACGGGTTGTAACATATGATTATAAATCTCTGGCCAGAGTATGATTAAGATTTTGGAATGACGTTCCAAATCATATTCACATAAATCATATAGTCAAGGGATCACATTGGATAGTAGACATGAACAACTATCATCCAAACAATGTGATCAAGAGTATTGTTTAGAGAAGGACCGTATTGCATTGTAATCTCAAATGGAATAGGTTCTATTCTCATCGAGCTTAGCTTGGACAGACATGACACACTTTAGGTGTCATTCATGGCTAGTGGAAGCCCTAAAGATTAGTAATCTTCCTGAAGGGAGAATTGAAAAGTGGTTTCAATTCACAGTCGATAAGAAAGAATTCTAATCGCCCACTACCTTGCTAACGAGAACTTAAATGATCGTACACCTTTAAATGGAAATGATTGAAGACTTTTATGAAGTTGAGTGAGAACAATTAAATGGTTTAATTAATTATAGGGTATGACTAATCAAATGTTGATTAATCATATGAAAATGTTTCATTTTTGGACCTCAGGTTAGTTTTGGATCAAGATGGCCCAATGGGCCTATGAATAGTTCAAGTCCATTAATATGAGAACAATAAAGCCCAAAAGCCCAAAAACCCAAAGACTTATGCCTTGGCCGAATTTAGACAAGAGGAAGAAAAGTGTGAGGATTTCAATAGTGAAATCCCACACAAACTTTGCAAAGCAATTGACTTTAAAAGTTTGGAATGAGATCACTATTCCCATAAGTCAAATTTGAGGAAAGAAGGGCTTCTTTTCTCTTTTCCTTCTCCTCTTGGCCGAAATTCTTAGGATGAAAAATACTATTCATGTTCTTCATCCAAATCACTCAAATTCTTTAATTTCGCAAAGAACTATGAAATGTTTGATCTTCATAGGAGACGAAGTATGTAGGCAACCTTGATTTGATTCAAGGTGCAATCTCTAAGCGAGGTGTTCATCCATGGATGAGGATTGAAGGCCCTCTTTTAGGTGTTTAGTCTTTTGCTAATGCAGAGAGAATTCTACAAGAGTAAGGAAATCACTCAACACTTTGTCAAGTTTTGGTTCACTGCTACTAAATTTCAAATGTCATGGGCAAAATTTTTTATTCGAGTACTAACATACTAGTTAAGAACATTTAATTTGTTAATAGCATATATATATGTTGCTCAAATAAACTAACAATTTTAATATTTTTCCTTGACAAATAGCCTCTTAAAGTAGTGTGTAACGTCTGTGATAAAAGAAAAAAAGAACACGCTAGTTGAATATTTAAAATCTAAATCCAATTTAAAAAAGAATTATATATATTCAGACCAAAAAGAAAGAAAAAACAAAGAGTTCTATATACAAAAGCATTTGATACAACAAAAGTAAGTACAACAAACTACCAAGAAACTAGAAGAAATAAGCGATTCCCGTATCACCAAAAAAATCCACGTGCCATTTCGTTATCCGTGGTCGTCTGGAATATCTATCCCTCTGCTCGTGTGTCTAGTCTAATGCCTTCCAGTGTTTCACTTCCATCCTTTCTACCCTAATAAAAAATAGAATTTCACCCATAAAAAATAAAAAATATTTTGGAAGGTAGTGAACTTGCTTTTCTTCTCTCTACTATCTAAGTTTTGGCGCCTTCTGTATAACTCTTTAAAAAAAAAAACACTGGAAAAAAGCTAAGAAATGGGTGGTGGAGTACTGGGGGTGGGGATAGTTGTACACTCCGTCCGTATTGGCGGTCGTGAGAGAGAAGAAACCCACGCCAGCCACCTGGCCACAAGCTTGAGCTGTCGTTGTTGTTGTTCCTGTTGGCTCTCATTACTCCCCGTCGCTCTGTTCGAAAACCTGCTCAGCCCCGTGATTTCCGACACGCTTCTCGAATTTATTACGCTTCTGCCACGGCCACCACCCCAGCTCCATGATCTCCTGTTCTCATCAATCCCTCCGGGCCCTCCTCCTCCTCCTCCTGCTGCCGCCGCGGGGCCCGCAATCACCTGCTGCCCATTATTATTCTCATTCTGCTGTGCCCGCTGACGTGTCAACCCCTCGCTCATGATCATCTCCGACCGTAGATACAGAAGATCCGACGGCTGTACGTCGCTCCATCTTTGGTGGGGCCCACCGGGACCCGACCCCGACCCGGTTGGAGAGACTATGATCCGGTGCTCCAACCTCGTCCTGTCTTGACCCAACAGGAGTCCGTCCTTTCTGGGACGGTCGAAGCACCCGACGGCGGCCGGCTCGCTCTTTTTTTTAAACATTGTCCAGCTGTCCAGCGACCTCCGAAACGACCACGTTTGGAATTGATGATATCCCGGTCTGTGTTCTCCGGCGAACGAGTGCCGTCCCGAAATCCGACGAAAACCCGGGTCGTTCTCGATGTCCAGAACGACATCGCTGTTCTTCGAGTGCAAGATCTTGGCGGCTTCGTCCACTAAGAGGACGTCTTCCGGGTCGACCCGATACCGGCAGAGCGGGCAGGTAGAGTGGGCGTCGAGCCACGTATCGACGCACTCGACGTGGAACGCGTGTTTGCACTTGGGGAGGAGACGGAGGACCTCGGTCTGGTCGAACCGGGTCAGGCAGACCGCGCACTCGAGCCCGTCCTTGTGGCCACGGAGCGACCCGAAGCGGAAAACGGGTAGGGACTCGACGACGGAGCGGTCAATGCCGGAGTTTTTACGCGGGGCGGGTCCGGTGGGTCCGGAATTGGAGTTAGTGCCGATGACGACTAGAGCGCCGCCTTTGCAGTGCTTGGCATAGAGGAGAATAAGGAATATGACGGAGAAGACGGTGGTGAGAACGCCGACCATTATGGCTATGCTCGGGCGGAGGGAGGAGGACCTGGTGGGGCCCGCGTTGTTGGGTTGAGGGGGATGGGGCGGTGAGGGAGATGGGTTGGCTGAGCTGGCAATGTCGCCGAAGCCTGGGGTGGAGAGATGGGAATATGCTGCTGCTGCGTGTGGGTGGGCGAGAGTGGGCGTGGTGAGAAAAGAGAGGAGGAGGGTGGGGAGAAGGAGGAGGAGGAAGAAGGTGGTGGGGGTGGTGGGCTTGAGAAAAAGAAAGAGGAGGCCCATTTTTTAATTTTTTTTTGGTGTGAGGTGGGAGTGGCAGCAGGAGGCGGAGGGAGGGAAGAATCTTGGCGGTGTGAGGGCGAGAGAGTTTGTAGTTTTTGAGGCGCAAAAGGAGGAGGGGCGTCTTTCTTGAGATTCTTGCCCAAACATACAAACAAAATTACACCAGACAAATGCATCCATCTATATCTATATCTATATCCATCATATATATAACTATAACTATATCATCATTGCTACATTTATTTCATTTTCCTTTTCCTTTTATAAAATGATGATGATGTTACGAGATGAATTCGAACAAGGATAAATTCTCTTAATAATTGCAGCTATAAATATTCTAAATTATCGTTTAATTTTGTTTGTCTAATGATGTAACAGATTTTTTTTTTGGGTCTGAATGATGCGACTATGTTTATTTAGGTAAGTTTGCAACAAATATAGATTCATTTGTTTCTAACAAATAAGATGTTGATTTATTGACGATGAGGCGTGATATGCAAAGAGAATGTTGAATTTATTCAAATTATAATAATTTGTTTCATTTTCACGTTTATTGTTGAATATGAGTATCTGAGTTTTGAATTTAGCCATCTTCCAACAAATAGAGATAGAAATGTCACTGGACGAAATAGTCATTAGAGCATTATTGGATCTTGATTTCACCAACTAGGGTTTAGGAAGATTTGCATTATTGTAGCCATCATTGCATTATTGTGCCTTAATTGGTTAGACAAAGACCTTACAAAAAGAAAGAAGAACAAGGACAATAACGGAACAACATCAGCACTGAGCCACAAAGAAAGGCTAGTTTTTATGTGGAAGATAGGATGTAGGCAAAGGAATCCATAGCCCGCGTGCGGCAGATGAAGTATATACCTGAACGAATCCAATCAATCACAATGATACGAGAGAGTAGATGAAATGAGTTCACAACCAAATTCACGACCAGGTGTCGTTTATATCTAATAATATGTTTTTTCAGTTTTATGTAAATTGCTTTCGTGACACAAGTGTTACACCTTGAAGAAAAATAAAGTTATGAAACGACACCGTGGTGTAACGGAACACGTGATGGATGTTTGGGACTGCACTCAACAGCGAACAGCCCACAAGGTTGGTCCCCCGCTGTATCTGCGCCCTTTTGGTTGATGATAGAGTGGATTGGATTGGACTGGACTAATTTGTCCGTGTCTCGTGCGTTATTTGGTGCCAGGACTGGACTGGGATATGAAATTTTATGAAGTTTTGGTTACAGATGAATCCAATTTCCAAACCAGCAATTCACCTTTATTCCGTTCAGGGTATGGGACTGGGATTGTGCCTTTTGGAACGGTGCTTTGCTCAAAAGCTGTTTTAGCCGAGCTCATCCGCTACACAAGTAGTACAAACTGTACACAATCTCCTTGCAAGTTCCAACGTACCTAAAGGAAAATACAACTTTACAAATAACGATATCAATATTGTTGTAAAAATATAGAGAATCTGATGGAAGTTTATAAAAGAACGCATTAAATGTGATTGAGCGTAGCTCCTTACGATTTGGTGGGTATTTTATTTGGATAAATTATATCTTGCACTATTAAGTTTTAGTCAAATCGTAACTTCATATATTATTTTTAAAATATTACAATATCAACACCAACTTGTGTTTTAGTTGCAATTTCATACATCCGTTAGTCAATCTGTTAATTTAATCGTTAAATGATGATGTGGCAACTATGGGCAAAAAGAAAATTAAAATAATTTTTTTTTCTTAAATTAACATTTGTAAAATAATTATATATATATATATATATTTTTTCCTATGTAGTATATTTGTGACAACCACATCAGCAAACTAGTGGGATCCGCAGTTGCCACACCATCATTTAACGGTCAAATTGACGGTTTGACTGACGGATGTATGAAATTGCAACTAAAATACAAGTTTGTGTATGACATTGCAATGTTTTAAAGATGATGTATGAGATTACAATTGCACCCTAATGTAATTTACCCTATTTTTTTTTCATTTATAATTGTGAGGTGAAAATTTTGTGCCATTACGATTTAGTGATACTTTTCTACATTTGTGAGTGAGAGATTTTAGGTTCGACTCACTTAAATAGTTATCTTATTATTATGGTTGACTTATTGTATAACTTAGACAATCCCTCACCCCTTATTCTTTAATGTAGAATATTGTTGTGATAAAAAAAAAAGTTGACGCGTTAAGACTTTTGGCAGACAAAGGATATTGTGTTATCCAGACAACCATTATTTCTCCATAAGCAGTGTAATGGGTTCACCAAACAACCAGACCAACCCAACCAAAATTGGTTGTGTTGGGTTGGGTTAGGTTGTAAACTTTAAAATATTATTTTCGCTTAAAAATCTGACTATTCGATTGAAATTGACCTACCCGAATTTAAACTTTTTTTAAACATACATGTATATTACATAAACATATACATAAATGCCTCGTTTGGCTGCTCGAATTGGATTGACTATTTCAGTTGGATAGGATAATCTGCCATCATATAGTATTGACTAAATTAGTCGGGTGTTTGGTGCAGTATAATGGTTCCCTACTGAACATTCAGCAGGACTTTCTATACAGATACAGTCGTGGCTTGTTCTAGTTTAGACATGTGTCTTCTATTTTTCTTTTGTGTTTCACCCATTATTTTAAACAACTTACTCCATTTTTACTGAGTTAAAACTAGGGCTGGGTTCGGTTCCATTCGGTTCAATTTTTGGCCAAAACCGAAACCAAACCAATATTACTGTTCGGTTCGGTTCGTTTTTTTTTTGGTTTTTTTCGGTTCGGTTTGAATTTGGTTCGGTTTTTTCTTGTTCGGTTTGGATTCGGTTCGGTTTTTTTTTATTAATACGAAAATTCTTTTGTTAAAAATTTTTTTTTTTTGAACAGCCAATGATTATACAAAGCCAACCAAACAAATAGACGAAAGGCATTAGGGGTGGGCATATTGGACCGAGAACCGAAACCGTACCATGTTCGAACCGAAAAAAAAACCGATCGGGTCGGTTCGTTTAGGTTTTTTTTCGGTTTCGGTACCAAACTGAATTGGTGAAAAAAAGTTCAGTTCGGTATCGGTTCTTTATTGGTTGGAACCGAACCGAACCGATTTTTTTTTATAAATCATTTTCCACGTGGCTGAGTTCTATAGGGTGATATCCGAGTACACTGGATTCCCATAGACTCTACCACACCTGATTCATGCCTTCAGTCAAGCTGTCTTCTTCTTCTTCAGTTCTTTCTTCTTGTCGACTACTCGACTTCGAGTTCCAGTGTTCCACTTCCAGTCTTCCACAGATAGTTCAAACTTCGAATTCGATTTGCCCACTTTCTCACTCGCTCTCTCTCTCTCACTGTCTCACGGTTTCTCTCCTTCCTTCTTCAGACCCTCTCTCACTCTCAGACTCTCACTCGATCTCTCCTTCCTTCAGACTGTCTCACGATGCCTCAACGCCAGTTGCCATTGCTGCTCCTACAAATCCTCCGGCCCTAAACCTTTGAAGAATGGTAAGACTCCAATCGAATTGCACCTAATTTAATAAATTCATCGTCTAACTAATTTAATTAAACTAAATTAGGTTTGAGTTATGAAAATTTGAGAATTTTTGAATTAGGGAATTTTTGTCAGTTTTATTCAAGCATTAGGGCTTTTGGATTGATCCAGAGCTACAGTAGCAATAGTAGTTTTAATTAGTGCATATAAAAGTTTTATTTCTGATATTCCCTTGGATATCATCTGTTTACATATGTATATGTAAGTAGATCTTCTATTGGATTAATGTAATGAACTCGAGGCGCCTATTGGCTACCTAACAAATTGAGTCATATGATTTTCTTATCATCTCAGTCATATTTGTGCGTTGATTAATTGTAATTAGATATATGATTGTGTGATCAATTTGTTAGCCTTCTTTTAGATGCCATTTTGTTAGTATTAAGTACGTATGTATGATCTATCTGAGTGCAAGGATCAATATTCCAGACTATAAAATTTCCAGTAAGTTTTCTTGAACCCCTTTACCTCCTTCCACTGGCTAGTATAGTTCCGAATTGAATGCAATATTGTTTAGAGAAGAGATTTTTACGGGCACCAACTTATTTCAGCGTCTAATATGTACGTATAGATCCATTTAGACTCATTAGCCTTGGCACTGCAAATTTGCAATATGTTTGCACAGAATCGGTTTAACTTTTTGAAACTGAAGTTAACCTCACCGACACTTTTGGGATTGTAATTTCTGTGGAACAGATATTGAGTATGTGTGTGTGTGCTTGGAGGATTTCCTTCACGAGCTCCTCCAAAGTCTCCTCAAGTTCCAAAAATGCCTAAGCATTAAAATCAAAAGCTCCTTCAAAGCCTCCAAAACCTTCAAAGAGCACGAGTGTAAGGGGTAAAGGTAAGCGGAAAAATTGAAGTTGAACAATGTTGCATTGCTTTTTAGTTTGAACAATTTATTTATTTTTCGTTTGAACTTTGAACTTTGAAGTTGAAGGCATTTTGATTTGAACTTAAACTTTGTATGAACTTTAATATGGCTACTTGAACTTTGCTTTTTTTTCATTTGGGTTGTACTTAATGCCATAAGGCATTTCGTTTCAATGCTTGGTTGTGAACGTTTAATTGAATGTTTGAACTTTGATTGAATGTTTGAACTTTAATTGAATGTTTGAACGTTTCAATGCTTGGTTGTGCTGTGTTGTGTTGCTGTGTTGTGTTGCTGCTATTGTTGCTTGGCTGTGCTGTGCTGAACTTGTGCAGCTGTGCTGCTGTGTTGTTGTGTTGCTGCTGCAAACAGCAGCAGCACTTGCTGTTTGTTTAGGCAAAATATGATAAATGAGCCTATTTTTATAACAAATTTCTTTTAAAAAGCCCAAAAAAGTGGGCCTATAACTCTAGGCCCAAAACCGAAACAGCCCTGTACCGAACCGAAACCGATTGGTACCGAATTCTTCGGTACCTCTTCGGTTACACTTGGATACCGTACCGAACCGGTGCCGAAATTTTTTTCCTATTTCGGTTTTGGTTTCACTCCCGAACCGAACCGTGCCCACTCCTAAAAGGCATACATATTAAATCATCAAGAGTTAATTCTAATAAGTAGGAAAATTAGGAAAAATTAGTTCCAATTATTGATTGGCAGCCATGTATTATGGGCTGGAAGGAGAATCAAAATAAACAAATTTAAAACATTGGTTTGGATAATCATACCCCAGAAACCTTACAATTCTAATCAGTAGAAAATGACCTAACCATTAAAATCCAACAAATCAATACAAAAATCTCAATACTTCAGACACTAGAACAAGACCAGTTCTCAGATCCCAAATAAAATACAAAAAACCCATCAACCCAAATAAAATTACACTATTCAATCACTACCCAAATAAAAGAGAGGGTAGTCTAGGGTTAATATAGGGAATAAGGCTTTTTAAATGTTTGGGCCAAGTGTGGGCCTATTAAGCTTGTATTGAAATTGGACTAATATTTGGAATTGGGCTTGAAAAATTAATACCCAATAAAAATAAATAAATAAAATATTAATTTATATTTATTCGGTTCGGTTTTTTTCGGACTCGGTTCGGTATTCGGTTCGGTTTTTTTCGGTTTTCGGTTTTTCGAACCCACTCCTAGTTAAAACTTAAAATCAGAAACAACAAGTCAAAGTTAAAATTCCAGGGCCTTCTACTTTCAGCTACTTTGATGCCGGTGAAAAAGAGAGGACAGAGGGAGAGCATCTCCAGCATACTCATTCCAATATTCGTTTAAAATAAATCAAATTAATAATGTCTCTCTCTTTTTCTCTCAACTATAGGCAATTAAATTGCCTCTATTTCCTTTATCAATCCAATTATAAAGATTTCATTAGAATCTGCAGCTACGACATCGTCCTCACCTTTTTCCTAGCCAGGAGACCAACGGCCGCGACTATTCTGACTTGGGCTCCCGCATCGTCCGATCTACCATGCTAGTGGCGGACACCGGGCGGAGTGGTCGTGAATTCTGGAGTAGTCGAGGTCAGCGGTGGCTTTGAAGATGATGTAAAACACGACGTTAGTAGTGGTCTCAGACCTCTTAATTGTGGTGCTAATATCGACAAAATTTTAAGTAAAACACCAAAAAGAAAGAATAAAAGACACATGTCGCAACTAGAATAAGCCACGACTGTATTTGTATAGGAAGTCCTTCTGAATGTTCAATAGCGAAGCACTGTTTTTGGACTAAATATTGACTATTTATACTGTGTTGAATAAAGTGAAAAAAAAAAACCTCTCTATCTCCATCTCCTCCTCCCCTGTTTCTCTATCTCTGTCTCTCTCTCTCTCTCCATTTTTCTCCATCACCGCCACCTTTGAACAAAACTCCAACCCACCCCGACCTTACCTAGCCTCCCATGTCTGTAAATTCTTGCTCAAAAGCATGGAATTCCAAACACCTACAGTCCAAAATCACCAAAATAGCCAAACCCAGATAACAAAAACGGAAAATAACAATCACCCCATATCAAATTTGATGAAAATTCACACTTTGATTAAAACCCAGAAGAGCAAAAAGCTTAGATACCCATGAAAGAAGCAAACTTCTTATCCAAAATCAGAACTTTGTATTGAAGTTGGAGAAGTGGGTGCGGTGAGGTAGGCTAGGTCGAGAGGTGGGCGCGACGAGGTGGCAGAGGTGAGATGGGTGAGGGGAGGTGGCTGAGGTTAAGAGTTCGTTCAAAGTTGGACGAGACGGAGAGAGGGAAGAACGTGAGAAGAGAGAGAAGACCGGAGAATGAGAGAGAGGGAGGAAGGATGTAATCGATTAGTTATACCGAAGTTTTTGGGGTATAATTAGTCGGGCATGAGGCTTATTAAATGGTGGGCCCGTTTAATTAGTCGGGCCACTATTTTTCTACGAAGTGCACCAAATGGATTGGATTATTTATCCTATTTGGTCCCTTATACGGTGTGCCAAACGAGGCCAAAGTCTAATAGTCATTAAATACACTTGTTTATTTATACTTTAGTTAAATAATGAAATTTAAATATTAAGTAACAAATAGTGATTTTATAATACCAAATTCACAAGATTTAAGGAGTGAGAGAATAAATTAGTGTCAAATTCGTTATCCACGAGATTCAAACTTAAGTTCTCTCACTTACATGTGAAGATGAGTACCACTAGAATGAAGTACTAAGTGGCGGGCGTCTATGATTACTAGAGAAAATTGTATTTGCATCGGAATCTTGCAACAACATGCAAATGCCCACGCAAAAGCATGATAAATTGCTTCGGCACATCTGTCGTCGCAATTGAGTGAAGAATTTCCGATGGGGTTGAATTACCATCACGATTAAGTGAAGTGTTTGCGACGGTGTCGAAGTGCCTTTGCATGGACCCCACAATTTGAGACAGCACGCAATTAGGCTTCTTAATTATGCTAAAGAGTACTACTCCAAGTCAAATTTAGGGCTTTTCTAATTGAAACAAATTTAGGGCTTTTCTAAGATATTAGTGGGGGATTCGTGAATCATCTAAGATATTTGGGAATAGAAGGAAATAAATAAAAGGAAAAAAAAAAGGAAGAAGGAGGAGATGGGGCTTTTACAGGGGAATTTGACAATCTCTCGAGTTTTTTTTTAAAGAAAAAAAGAAATTCTTCCTCTTCCTCTGGAGGTTAGAAAATAGGAAGGAGGGAATTATCGATCTACAACCCAGGGACTCACCAACAAAGGATAAGCCCAAGGATATTTCTATAATCAAGTTGTTTACTTATGCTCCAATAATCATTCTTCGAATTGTTGTGTCAAAGCTTTCTTTTAAGAATACTATGTATGGTTTTGTTTGCAGATATAGTTCTTGATTACTTCAAGTCCATCATTATTACGGGGAAGGAGGATGCATGTTAAACCACTTGTGGTTGAAGGAGCCAAAGACTTTTAAATGTATTTTATAATTTAGAATACTAATTTCATCCTTATTATTATTATATATGTAGTACAAATATCTATATTCATTTCATTTTTGTCATGTTTTTCTAGTTTTTATTGGATTTTTTATATGGTTCTAATTAAATGCAATTGATGTTAATTTTAAGGAAAAGAAATTTATTTAGCAATTATTTGTTAAAAAAATATTTATTTGTGACGGCATAAACCCCGTCACCATAAATTAACAGAAAGTTAACATAAATTAGCACAAGGCGACCATATTATTGTGATGGCGTTTTACCGTTGAGCATTGTTGAGCAACGGCTCTTTGCCGTCACAAAATACCTTTAGTGTCGCCACCTATTTAGACGACTCATTTGCCGTCGCCCTGCCGTCACAAAAGCATTTTGTGACGGTATATTCATTTTTTGCGGCGGAATGTTATCGACACAAAAGCAATTTTCCCTACTAGTAGTTGTACTGTTGAAATTTGTTTAATGACATATACTATTTTAGGGGTGGGCAAACGGGCCCTAGACCAGCGGGTCTAGGCGGGTCCACGAGGTTCAGGGCAGGTCCAAATATTTTGAAGGAACAATAAGACATAAATCCATATACAAGATCAAGTTTCAAAACACAAAACTACAATCTGTAAAGCTAACTAAGAAAACTAACATGAAGAACTTCCATTTGATGAAGCCATGAATGAAATGCAGAACAATCATAGCAGTCCTTCTCCTCTCTGTCAGAATCCCAATGCTCAAACTAACAATAGGTTTTAGTCCCAAAAAAAAAGCGTATATTTTGTGAGAACAGAGGCCACTATATATAGATATACAATCCTTGCCAAACCCAATAAGTATTCCCTATTAAAATCCATATAGGAATTTGAATATGTTTCATACAATATATCAGTTTAATGCTTTAAAGAATCATTCACCAATAAGGATTTAGCATTCCTCTTCTAACAAGACATTTGTTACATCTCGTTCCAGAAATATCAATATTTTATTCCCGAAAGTGGAAAATGACGAAAATGCCCCTAGTTGACCTTTCGGTTGACTTTTGCGTCATAACTCGTACGACCCTTCCCTTTGTATTTTCTTGCTGTGCTCGTCGTTACGAACGTGTGGACACAAACTGGACGTTATTCGGAGTCCGAACGAATATTTTACGGGTGTCGGATTACCGACGTTTCCCGTAATTCAATTGTGGATTGTTTGGGTAGTTGGATTTGGGGCCCAGTTTCCCTGTTGGCCCATCCCCTATTGTCCCCTTGTCTGTTTGACCAAGCTCCCCCTCACCACTCAATCTCACTGTCTCTCCCTCACTCTCTGCAACTCACTTTCCCTCTCTTTCTCCCGTGGCTTCTTTCTCTCCCGGAGCCAAACCAGTGGCTTTTTCACCACTACCAGAAACCAACATCACAGTCATCTTCTTCATACTCAAACTGAGCCTAGGAACCCAGCTCGAGCCTCAAACTTGGCAACCTAGAAAACTCGGTGAAACCCCGATCTCTTCCCGTTGATTTTATCGACGAGCCTGACCTCGATCTCCCTTAAAACCATCACCATTCACTTCCTGGTGATCCCTTGGACCTGGATCAAAACTTGGATGGCCGTGTTTGGCCAGGAATCGAAGAACCCGAGATCGGCCTTTTGGACTCGAGACTTCTTCTCCATTTTTCGGCCACCTCTGGCCAGATTTTGGCCCCCAAAGTGGTAAATTCTTATTCTCCCTGTTCCTAGCTTCATTTTGACACTTGAATCGTGCAATTTGGCCTTGAAATGAGTGAGATATGTCGATTTGAAGTTTCCGGCTATTTTTCCCAGTTTTCGGCAACGGCGACTGGAAAATTGGCAGGGATGACCGGCGCTGGGGATGCCTTTGCATCTCCTGTATCTAGAAACGCCCAGAAAAGCCATACAATGAATCTAGCTATCTACAAGCCGAAGGAAAGGCAGCTCGGAGATTAGCAGAGGTAAATCGGTTCAGACCGGCCCTGGTGACGTCAGCAAACCGGTTCAGACCGGCGCTGACGTCAGCAACCGGTCCAGACCGGGCTGACGGTCAGCGTTGACCGTTGACCGGCGCGTGAGGCCATTTGACAGCGCGTGGCGGTGCGTACGGCGGCGCACGGCGGCGGTATTGGGTTTTCCGACCCCGTATCTCCATTTTTGGGTTTCCGAACGCCGTTTTCTTCGTATTTTCGAATACTTTATTAATTATGGGTGTTCTAAAATAGGTTTGGCGACCCGTGGAGTACGGAGAGCGTGCAATTGGGCTTTTCCGGCAAAGGTTTATGTGAGTGGGCCCCTTCCTTATTAAATTAAATATTTTACATGTTTTGGAATTATTATTAGGCTATGCCTATGCTTCTAAACGGTATTTATCTTGCTATGTTAGTGAACTTTAGTATTATATTTTATACTTGGTTCACTAGTATATGACTCGGCTATATTTTATGGGTTTTGGAAATTTGTATTATTATGCCTATGCTTTTAAATGTGATTTATTTATACTTATACATAGTGAACTTGATTTATTTATACTTGGTGAACCTTGGGTTTAGTAAATATATCGTATTTTGGTTCACTTAGTATGTTATTAAATTGGTATTTTATGTACCTTGGTATCATTTTGGTATATTCTTGGTATTCCGGATATGGCATCTATGAATACCTAATTATATGTTTACTTTGAGGTTTATTTTAGAAAGGAAATTACCCCACCTTATTTTTATTTAGAAATATTCCGTGGTATGTTTTTACACGCTCAATTATGAATGCTTACATGGTGTCAGTAGTACTGTTCGGGGCCAGGACCAGCTTCACGTGGATGTTCACACGCACCGACATGCTCACTTTGGATCCATCATAGGTGCCAGCCTGTTCTAGGTCGCCTTGGCGACTCGAACTAGTTGTGATGCGCTTAGCGCCAGCTTCATGTGTATGTAGTATATGAGTGTAACATTATTCGTACACCCAGCATGTTCATGACAAAATACCTCTGTATGAACTCGTGTGTCTGTCATACCTATCGAGCGTATACCCTACTTATTTATATTGTGATTTTACTATCGGATTTCACTGATGCCACGGAGGCTTCTATTTGATTTACGGGTTTCCCGTACTATTTTATTATATGGACTTCTGGTAAAGTATTTTTATACTAAGTTGTGGCTTTCTGCCCGTTTGGGATGGTAAGTACATTTCCGTACTTACACTAATTTTCTACCTACTACTGTAGTATGTTTTCCAGAAAAGTTTTCCAGAACTATTACTTGATTTTGACGGCGAGGGGTTACTATTTTCAGAAAGGAAAGGTTTTACAAAATAATTACTTATGGCTCACTCACCCTTCTGTTTTTGCGCCCCTCCAGGATAAGTGGCTTGGAGCTGTCGACGTCGAGACGCGGTGGTATGACAACGTAGGGAATTCTTGTATTTGTATTCATACTGTATTCTCCTACTCTACTCCACAATTGTTATTTTATTATTTATTTCCGCCTGCACACTTTCGTGCACTCTGACCTTCATTTAATTCAATTTGCTTAAATTATTTCATAAATTCTTCTAAATGGCTTTCGTCACCCCACGTGGTGTCGGCCAGCACACTCGACTTTTGGGTGTCCACCTGTACATCCGGATCGGGGTGTGTCAACATTCTTATTCAAATTAGACTAATGTAGCCGACCTCTAAAACACCTAACTTCATGCTCATACTTTAACATTCTCCCACTTGAGCATGAGACCAATTTTAAGCACAGCTTCACCAATTATCAAGAAGTGATCACTTAGTCTTATTCAAGAGTTTATCATCACAACCAATTTTCTATGCATTTCAAAATATAGAAACAAAGAACCTTCAACTACAAACCAAAATGCAGTATTGATTCCAAGCTTACATATATTCAATTTACATCTATAACATGTGATTAAACTGATACTATCAGACCCTCTAACAACTTGCTCCCACTATTCAAAAGATTAAAACATTTTAACCACAAATGAAAACAACGTTGTTTGATAACAAGCCATTCCAATACAATGAATGACAAAGTGATAATTCAAAACCAATTGCTTGAACAAACAAACTGTTTTCAAAGTTTCAAAGCATCAAATGAATTATAACTTACCAGAGACATGAACCAACTAGCAAAACAAAACCAAAATTATTTGCTCCCACTCATCCATGCCAAACACAGTATTAAAAAAAAAATATTCAGTTCCAATCATTTCATTATTCAAACATAATGAATAACATGATCATCATTCAACCATTTGCTTAATCAAATATCTTAAAAAAAATTTCATAAGCAACCCCATGAATGATTATATTACAATTCCACCAATTGTCTTATCAAATCAGAAATGATTTTAAAGCATTATAAGAATTATAATTTAAAATCAACTGGCCTAAATACCCTTAGACTTATACTCACATTCAAACACTTATTCTCCCACTTAAGCTAAGTTAAAGGTATCGCACAACCTAATAGCGCATAATCTCAGTTTGAAAAAAATAAATCGCACACCATTATGCACACAGTTTATGTATCAAAAGATATAGTCTCAATCCATTTGGAAAAACTTATCTCACATAAACCCAGAATCACCAGTTTCAACAATGATCAAAATCAGAATAGAAAACACAATATTTCTACATTCAGTTTGATCCTAACTGATTAATTATCCATCAAACAAGATCAATCACAATTTTGATAATATCTGGATATCGCAATAATATGTCTTCATTAAAACTAGATAATCTTTTTTTCTTAAGGAAGTTAAGATGATCATCCAACAAAAGTTAGTGCACATATAGATGTAGTACACAAAATCAAATCCCTTACACTGACAATATTTCATGTGGGATGAGTTCCACTATCACAATGAAAATAGAATGCATTCATCAATTTTATATGATCACACATACAAAATATGATTGTATAGCTTATTCATGGTTGCCACATATATGCATTCTTGCCGACATGGCTTAACCAAACAATCTATATCATTCTATACAAGGTATAGATATAAAAGCCTTCACCAAACAATCTATATCATTCCATACAAGGTAGATACAAAAGGCTTCATATGTTTTCAATTATACACCGAATGACATTAACAAATCCATAAATTCTGAACCCAATCATTCATATGTACGGCAAAACATCTAAACCCTAGAATATATAGTCTACCCAAATTGAGATATGAATTGTACTCATAATATTGAAGTCATCATCATGGATACTTGTGTAATTCAATTTGTGCTTTTCTAGAATTTTAATTCAAACCAATCAGACCCACATAAAAGCCATGGGTATTCAGCAGCAACAATAGCTCATGTACTCAATTTGAAACATATGTGAAGCCAACAAAACACCATTTGCCCACAAGCTTCACCCAAAAATATGTTTTCATATATCTATATATGTATAAAGAATTTTATAGATATTCCTACGAATTATTGCTTCAAAATCCTAGAAAAATTTAATCAAAAGAAAACCATGTTCATAACAGCTCTTATAATTAGTCAAAATTAAAGTTCTATAAATTTGGAGAGATTGCAACAGTTACGGAATCATATATGAATACAGACCCATCGTGCAAATTCATCAATTTGATATGTTCATCGAAGCAAACCTCCGTCATTGCAGATCAATCGAACTAGAATCATCGATAATTTATCTTGATTAAAACGAGATAATCAAGATCATTACTTCTTCTTCGGAACTCAAAATTCATCTTCCTGAATAAGTTAGTTCTCTCACAGACAAATCATATCCATAAACCAAATTAGTTTTTCTTTATCGAAACTATATGTCTACGCATTCAAACAATTCCCACATTAGCTTAATACTAAATCAGAGATCAAAGAACACATATAAATCAAGAAAACCAAGTTTTCAAATTGTTGGAACAAAACCAAAATTAATTGAACCAACAAAATATACCTCTCAATTTTCGATTCCAATTGAAAACAAGAGAGCGAAAGCATCATAACTAAAATCACAAATATACTAGAAGAGGAACAAAAGCACGAATCTTTGAAGAAAAGAATATTTCGATGTAAAAGAAATTCAAATTCTTTCAAAACTCCAAAGGTCATATTGGCGCAAAAATGACACCGACAATGTCACATCTCTGACCGACTCCGCCGTAGCACGATATTGTCCGCTTTGGGCCACGCCCTCACGGTTTTGTTTTTGGGAACTCACGAGCAACTTCCCAGTGGGTCACCCATCATGGGATTGCTCTAGCCCAAACTCGCTTAACTTCGGAATTCCGATGGAATTCGAAGCCAATGAGCTCCCAAAATGCCTCGTGCTAATTGGAGGTAGGCATGTACATATAAGGCACATCACCCCCTCTCTGTTGGTCGATGTGGGATGTCACAGACAAAATTGGGTAAAGACATATGACCCAATTCATGAGCCAAGATCTTAAACTCCATGATTTTCACAATCCAATTAATGTGGAAACTCAACAAATAATTATACATACATTTTTCATTCTTATGTAAGTTATTACAAACAAATCACAAAACAATTGGTTAATTTTACAAGTACCATCACTAGATAGACAAATAAAAAATAACAATATCTATCATTTAGTGATGATATCAAAACCGACAGGTGTCAAATAATTTCATGCTTACAAATTCAAGAACTATAAAATTGAAACTATGTATCCTCAAACAATCTTAAGAGTTGTAGATTCGTTTCATACATAGTATCCCAAAATTCAACTAGTTTCCATAGTATATTGAAATTACAGTCACAATTGTATTCAACACAATACCCAAACTAGTTAAATCACTTGCTGCAATTGAAACATGAAACTTTTGCCTCTAACTGAAAAAGAAGATCAGATTTGTACAGATAAAAGTGCAAATCTGATAGACATAAAATCATATATCCATAATTTTTGTTGAAAAACATCGCGTATATTCAAGCAACATTCAGATATGATTAAATCAACATGCTTTTGAGTTTATTGACAAGAACAATGTTGGCTTCCCACAGACAACGCCAAATGTTGATGCACGAAATTAGGTTAACTTCGAAACAACGTAAAATGTCAAGGTGAAGTGACCTTAGCTAGATTGCTTCATATCGCTCAGCGTCATAAGATCTTCACTTCTGCCTGATAGGTTTAGCCTTGGGGTTAATGCTTGAGCGATGGCAGATGATATCAGGAGAGATCCTTGGCATATCCTCATATGACCAAGCGAAGACCTCGACATTCTCCTGTAGGAAAGCAATCAATTCCGACCGAAGGGTCGGTGGCAAGGTAGTGCCAATCTTCACCATGCGATCTGGATGGTCTTTACAGATGGAAACTCTCTCTAACTCTTCAATTGGTTATGCTTGCTGAGTGAAGAAATCATCTCTAAGGTTTTCAAGTTGACTGTTGCCACCTAAAGGAGCCGAGTTGACTTCAGCCGGGTTGGCCTTAATAACTTGGTTGTGCACTAAGAAGGCTTCCCTGGGTGCAGGTAGGTGTTATTGCTTTACTGAAGTGTTGTAGCATGTTCGTATACTAAGTTAATCTCCTCTGACATAGCCATTGCCAAAATGTGTTGGAAACTTCATTAACAACATATGCGTAGACACGATGGCCTAAGTTCATTGATATATGTGAGCCCAAGGATGGCATTGTCGGTTGTTGAGCAGTTGACCACAAGGAAGTTAGTGGTGATTGAAGCTATGTATGCGCTTGTACTAATGGTGAATGGTAAATGTACAATGCCCAAAGGTTGCATGATGTCTCCGGAGAAGCTGATGAGATGAGTGATGGAGCGATCGAGCAAGTGTTCTGCCACATTGAGTGCTCTAAAAGTTTCAGCAAACATGATTTTGACCGAAGAACCTGTGTCTACGAGGATTCGGTGAACATCGAAGTTAGAAATGTGAGCTTCCACGATGAATGGGTCATTATGGGGGTAGATGACGTCCCTCTCCTCCTCTGGATAGAAACGTAGTGGATCCCAATTGGGCTTTTAAAACTTGCCCCCCTGGTGCCTTCCACATGAAATACTTGATGGCAAGCCCTTAGAGATCACACGTTGGAAGATTCAGACATGGGTGTTCCACCACTAATAGAATATATCATGTTCACATGTCATGTGGATGAAGGAGGAATTGGTCAAGTTTTCCTTTGCGTGCCAAAGATTCAACATGGTCACAAAGAGTGATACATTTCTCGCTGTCGTGGCTGTTATACTCACGGTAGCAACAGAACATTCCGGTGTTTTTGGCTTTGGTATCAGGTGAGCTATACTAGGATAAACAGTGATGTAAGTAGTGTTTAATGGTGTGTAAGCTTCATACTAGGAGATAGGGCCTGGTTCGGATCGTTTCTGGTTAACAGCATTGACTTGTTGAGGGTGAGTGTTGTTGGAATGGTACCCTCGTTTATCTCAATAGTGTCCTTTACTCTTTTTGTTGTAATGAGGCTGCTGAAGGTGAAAGTCTTTCTTCTTGCCCTAGGATTGAGAAGTATGTTGGCTTAGTGAGTTGCTAGGTAAGGCATGAGGGAGGGGATGCAATAACTGTGTGAAAGGTTGAAGCTTTCTCGCTTGGTAGGACGTGACTTCCGATCGCCACTAGTTGATATAGGGCAATCATAGAAGGTTCCCTTGATATGTTTTTGCTTTGGTACATGCATGATTGTAAGCTTGTGTCATTACCTCCAAGTAAGTCTTCCAAGTATTGGCATTGATCATGAATTTGAAAAAACACTCACGCATGCCTGCAGTGAAAGCCTTGAGGGTTGTCTTGTCATCTGCTTCAATGCAGCGAGAGTACTCGTGGTTAAAGCGATCGACATATTCACATAATGACTCGTCAGGCCTCTAGCGGATGGCCATACAAGTCATCTACAGAGTGCAAGCGATCGGTATGAAAGATTAGTTGAATTATGAAGAGTTTTCTCAGTCCGTCGAAGGAATCCACCGTCTCAGGTTGAAGACGGCAGTACCAGTTGAGGGCTCCATCAGAGAGGGTGGAGGGAAAGAGAAGGCATTGCTCTTCATCAATATGCATTCGATACGCCATAGTAGACTCAAAGAGGTTAAGGTGTTCAATTGGATATTCTTTTTCGGTATACAACTGTAAACCAAGCTTTTGCTTCATCTTTGCTTGGAGAGAGGTGCCAAAGACCCTCTTAGTCAACAGGCCAGGCCTTAGGTGGTTCCAATCCGGTATCTCAGGCTGTCGCTCGGCCTTCAGCTTATTCATTTCTTCCAAAAGTTGTCTGATGATGGGATCTTGTGTTGAGTCAAGCACCAAAATAGCTCTCACTCGCAATTGTTTATCATTGTTTAGAGGTGGAAAAGCTTCGTCATAGATATATGTCATTTCCCTGGACTCAAAGTGCTAACTTCTAGAGTGCGCCTGTTGGTAACCTCCCGAGTCTTCTACACCCTTCTGCCTTCCGAAGGTTTATCGTTCTTTCCTCAGGTTGTCAACTCGCTTAGAGGGAGGTGTAGGACCAAGTTTCTCCAAGACCATCAGGTCGTTGATCTTCGAGCTTATCTGAATGGGCTCTTTCCTAAGCTGGTTTAGGAAGTCTCGGCAATCACAATACATGACTTTTGATCCTTTGACCCCTTCTGCAAGAAGATGTCTTTTTCCGCTTCTCTCCAGCTTCGAGTTAAAGCAACTAGGTTGAGAGAAGTTTCGCGTTGGTCAACGCCTTGTTAAAGAAGTTGTTGTTCAACGATTCTACCTTTCAAGTTGAGGCCAAGTGCCACCCCCAAATTGGCTAGTAACGAGCTGTCGATCGATATACAGCTCGAGAGGTTTCGTGATGCCTAGCGATGAGTACACGAGGTTGAGTTTGCCTTTCGTCTTGGAGCATTTGAAAGACCTTCATATATTGTTTTTTAAGGACCTCGTTTTTGGCCATTATTTTGTTGTTTTGCGCTTTAAGCTCCTTGATTCTGGCTTGAAGATCACCATGTCCTTTATTCTTCATCTGCCTCGCACTACACATGAGAGGCGTATTGTGCTGGGTACTTTGGCCCTCTTCGCTCCCCATGTTGGAGCTGGTTACTTGGTCGAATGAGAAGGTGCAAAAGATGAGACTCAACTTGGTCAAGCTGGTGAGAATAGGAATCAATGTCTTTCCCACAAATAGCGCCAAATGTTGATGCACGAAATTAGGTTAACTTCAGAACAACGTAAAGTGTCATGGTGAAGTGACCTTTGCTAGATTGCTTCGGTCACTAAGTGAAGATAATATGTAAAGAGATAGAGATAAAGAAGCAAACACAAGATGTATGTGGTTCACCCTAAGTTGGGCTATGTCCACGAAGGTAGAGGATTTGTCATTAATAATGTAGAATTTGTATGATACAAGGTTTGGGCACAATCATCACTAGTGAGTTGTAATAATGGATTAGAGGATTTTAGATCATAAGGGATTAATTGTGGGAGAATGATTTCCTTTTATAGTTGAGAAGAGTTTTCTGTTTTTGCCCGCAGTCGATGTGGGGCTCTAGGAGCTTTATTTTGGTGTTGAAACATGTCACGGTATGATTGGTTTCCTGGTTGGAGAGAAACTTATGTGTTTCGGCAGGGGTGCTTCAGTACGAACACTTTAGCGGGTCTCTAAAAGTATAAAGTTGACCGGTACTTGGTAGTTTCGGGATTGGTGAAATATGGTACAAACAAAATCATATCACCATAATCTTGCCATCAAGTTCTAGTAGATTCAAATAGAAATCAGTTATGATTGGATCAGCATAGAAAATCAAGTTAAAAAGCATACCTCTAAAAGATTCATCTTATCATAATTTACCAGCGGAAGCATGGTTTTAAAGAAAGTTAATTAAGATAATAATTTCTTTTAAGAAGAAACCCAAATTGCTATTTGGAGAAACACAAAAGAAACATTGAACCAAAATTGCCCTAATTCGTATAAAAACCTCAATCTCATTCAAATAAGCTTTTAACAGTCAATGCCAAAATCATATTTGATTCTCCACAACTGTAAAACAAAGTGTTTTTTTTAACAGATTCTTTCGATTTTAATAATTGAACTGATGAACTATAATCTTAGCTTTGATACCACATGTAAGACATAAATCCATTATCCATATACAATATCAAGTTTCATAAATCACAATTGATCAAAACACAAAACCACAATCTGTAAAGCTAACTAAGAAAACTGACTTGAAGAATTTCCATTTGATGAAGCTGTGGATGAAATGCAGAACAATCATAGCAATCATTCTCCTCTCTTTCAGAATCCCAATGCTCAAACTAACAATAGGTTTTAGTCTAGAAAAAAAACGTATACTCTGTGAGAATAGAGGCCACTATATATAGATATACAATCCTTGCCAAACCCAATAAGGATTCCCTATTAAAATTCATATAGGAATCTAAATATGTTTCATACAATATATCAGTTTAATGCTTTAAATAATCCTTACCAATAAGGATTAACATACCTCTTCTAATAAAACATTCTTATTCAAATTGGACTAATGCAACCGGCCTCTAAAACACCTAATTTCATGCTCATACTCTAACATGATCAAAGGAACAGGGCGGGTCCAAAAACATAAACAAATAGGGCCTCAACTCGGACCGTGTCACAACCGTTGATTTGACAGTGTCACAACTGCTGATTTAATCTCACTTAATCTCCACCGATGAGAGGACCGTGTCACAAGACTCACAATCCTACCAAGCCAAGTTAGCCAACATCCCTTTCTCTCATTCCATCATCTCTAGATCCTCGTCTCTCCTAACTCCGACCACCACCATCAACTCGCGACCTTAGAGAGTCAGAACAAAACTGAACTCTCTCTCCCTCTCTCGACTCACTGAACTATCAGACTCTCATTCTTGCCGTCACTCCCCACCACCACCACCCTCTTCATTTGCCATCAACCACCACCACATCTCTCTCTCCTCTATCTTGACCTCTAGCTTCCACATCTAGCTCAAATTCGAAGTCGCTAAACCGAATTGAAGCTTTAAAATTAAACTCAAACTGAATTGGATGTTATTATGGAATATGTGTTTTTGATGTTTGGATTTGATATATGGGTTTTTTTTTTAAAATTTTACGTTATGAAAATTTATAAAAAAAAAAAGACCAGTGGACCTGTAAGAACCGGCCCGTTTGAAACGGGCCGGGTTAGCTCCGGTTCTGTTTTCAAAATTTTATGATTCGCCTTGCCCCGTTTTATTTTCAAACTGGTCCGGTCCGCCCTATCCAATTTTGGGCCCAGTCTGGCCCGTGCCCACCCCTATACTATTTGATAAATTAAAAAAGAAAGTGAAAAGTAGAGGCCAAGTTTTGGTGTTAACATAATCATTTAATGGCATGTTACATAAATGAAATATTTTGGAGTTATCTCGACTCACGACTTACCTTGCACTACAAGAAAAGTGAGCAACTATCAAATATTAGTAGCTATTTGGTAGGTGTTGCTGCGGTAACAATGTGTTATCAATAAGAAAAATGAGGCAATATGTCTTAAAAATATATAGATGTTAATGTATTGGTTACTATTGTGGTGTGGCTTACTTACTTTTTGGCTTTTTGCCACATTTTTTTCATGAGTAACATCATTGTTACACTAGTAATAGGTTCCAATATTTGGTAGTTGTTGCTCACTTTTCTCGTAATGTTGCGTTTCAAATGAGATTTATTTTTATTTTAACTCCTCATGTGTTTACTAACAACATACAACATCAAATATATGGGTTCCAAATTACAAATGTTTTTGGATCAATAAATGAGCATGCCAGTCCCATTCCATATTATTCATCCCATTCCGTGTGAGTAAAAATAAGGTTTCCCAAATGATAGATAGCAGGCCAATCCAATAGAAACAAGCCCGTTTCGATGCTGTGAACCGACCCAACACTGTTTAGCCTTTTTTTGTTTCCTTTTCTCGTTTTAATTTGTTTATCTAAATTATTTAAAAAATAAATAAAATAGAAAAAGAGATAATAAGAAGACGAAGAAAAGCTTTAACCCTCGGGCCTCGACGCCGCGATTCAGAAAGAAGAAGAAAGGCAGAACGAGGCGAGGAGGGTTCGAAGCTGCTTAGCTGATCGTGAATTCGGCGGAAATTCCTCCAAATTGCTTCAAGTTAGTGACTTTCCTTCCTCTAGGTTGTTCTTCGTAATCCTAACCCTAATTTCTCTAACCCTAACCCTAACCCTAACCCTAGCCCTAGCCTCCGTCTCCGTATCCGCTGTTAGGGCAAATTATGAGTCTTTATTCTGTTTGTCGTTAATGTCGATAGTGTTATGCTTATTTGAAACGTTGGTGTCGATAATTGAATGTTTGAATTTTGCAGAAGCGTAGGCGTGGATGGAGGTACAGACATGTGGGAAATCCATTGACTCGTTGCTCGAGAAGGTGCTTTGTATGAACATTCTATCTTCCGACTACTTCAAGGAGCTTTACCGGTTAAAGACGTACCATGAAGTCATTGATGAAATTTACAACCAAGTAGACCATGTTGAGCCGTGGATGACCGGGAATTGCCGCGGTCCGTCCACTGCTTTCTGTCTGCTTTATAAGTTCTTCACCATGAAGCTCACCGTTAAGCAAATGCACGGCCTTTTAAAGCACGAGGACTCGCCTTACATAAGAGCGGTATGTATGTTAATCTGACATTTTATACTCAATTTTATTTGTTGTTTTGAATTTGGAAACTACCATGTTTCTCATTAATATGTTATGTGCTATCTTTTTTTCGTAATCAATAATCGGCTTAGTTCTGTTTGATTTTCAGATGGGGTTCCTCTACTTGAGATATGCTGCAGACCCAAAGACTTTGTGGAATTGGGTTGAACCCTATATTAAAGATGAAGAGGTATACGAAGCCCTTTTTGACTACTTTCATTTACTTAAAGAGAGAGATTATGTATTTTAGTTTTCATATTTTTAACTTTCCTATCATATCTATGGAGCTGCTTTGTGACGTACATCTAAGTTTCCAGACATGAACTTCTTTTCAGTTATCGAATCATGTTATCTACAGAAGACTGTGGTGTAAGTATTAAAACGGGCGTGTGGTGTGTCTTAGTAGGTGATAAACAAAGTAGAAATATTAAGCTAATTCGAAGCGTTAATACATTTTATAGGGAGATATAATTTTGATGTAGTCAAGGCTTGTTCATGTGGAAAGATATTTCTTTCGGGGAAAAACAGAGGAATTCCTAACAAAAATCAAAGTCTGGTAGTTGACAAAGATGTTTTCATCAATAAATTGAATTTTGTGTTTGATATAGGGGATTGGATCCTTTTGCTCTCTCTAAAAAAGAATGTAGAGGGCAGATAGCTATATAAAAAACTGGGAGATACTGTATTTGGCGCTTTATTTGTGTAAACCAAAGAAAATATACCCTCATCTACAAATGTCTGTTCTGTTCCTTCTGGAACCTATGTTTACAGTTTGCTGAATCTGAGTTTTGAATGATTCTTTGGTGCTTCTGCACAAATTGGGTTCTCAACACCCTTGTAAGCATGCACGCCACATGTGCATATGTCAAGGTTTATGAATTTTAAAGATAATGGTCTAAGTCCCTTGGTTCTTAAAATTCTAAAGCTGAAATCACATTATTTTTTTCCAATTTTGATGGCTTTGAAACTCTCTGGAATATTTGGCTGTTTTACCCAATGGTTGTACTCTTTACAAAACATACTAACATTTACTTGTGTCCCAATTTGCATGGCATGAAATTGTGGTAGTGGCGGAGTTGCTATTACATGGAGTAGGTTCCTTTGTCGGATGCTTTGTGTGTAAGTGTTAAATATGTTTCACTTGCAAATTTGAGACACAAGCACTTGTTCAACTTACTGAAGTAGTTCAATATGCTTTCGTTATGCCTTTGGCTGAAATGATGTGATGTTAACACACTACGTTGAAAATGTTATTAAATTTATCTTCATGTAGTAAAGATACAGACTAGTTGGATGTGCCTGTGAAGTTCTTTTGAACTATGTGTTCGTCTGATCTTTACAGAACAAAACCTGTTCAATGTTGGCTTATCTTGTATAGAGGGTGTCGGACATAAATTGCTTTATACACCAACTATTAGAATATTAGTCATGTTCAGACAACTGTCAGTCAATATTTTAACAAGGCAGTTACCATGTTACCATTGGATGAAAATCCAATGAGTAATAAAACAAAAGTTTAGAGCAGTCATATTAACCACTGGTTGAAATGGCCTTTTAAAAATTCTAAAGTGGTAATTGTCTAAACCCTACTGATTAGAAAATAATTTTCTTTTCCAAATTTTTTGACTTGGCTTTGTTTAGATTTAAACATTGTCACATAAGGATACATCTGGACTTGAAAAATTGCACTGCAAAAGATGGGTGTCACTGTTAAAGAGTTGGTCTAAATGGCTCTCTTAACATTGGAAATTGGGGCAACAGAGGATCTGCAGTTTAGTGCCATGGAATCTGAGGAAGAGAGGAGCGGCAATTTTTGTACTGTCTGGAGGTGGGGTGGCAGTATTTAAGAGTTGATTGAGATTGCTCTCCTTGACATTGATAGAAGATAACAATTAATGGTCAGAGTTGCCCATAGGATCTACAGTTGAGTGCATCATGGACTGGAGATCTTGAATAATTTTATTGTTCTCTTATATTATTATTTGTTTCAAAATCATTTCTATAACTATATAGCCTGTAAATACCATCTGTTTCTTCTTTATTTGCATCTGTGTATAGTTCCGATATATTTCATACTGATGCAACTTCTATGCTTCTATGACAATTGCCATTTGTTTTTATTTTGTATTGTTCTGTTAGCATATTGATTTTGTTCTCCCTGAGTTATTCATTTGTACATTGGCTTTGGTTTCAGGAATTCTCTCCTGGATCCAATGGACGGATGACAACTATGGGTGTATATGTGCGCGATTTGCTGCTTGGACAGGTTAGTTTCATTGAAGCATGATATATATTTCAAATTTTAGGGTGAAAAGAATTGTATTCTGTGTCTCTCTCCCCTCCTCCTGTTCTCTCTTGCTCTGTGTGTATCAGTTATGCCAGTTGTACTAAGTCACAAAAAGGCCACAGCCTCAGTATTCATGCTGTATAAAATTGCAACTGTACCATATCTAGAATGCTGAAGTACCTAATTCTACTGCATACATGTCTAGCACTTAACCAGCCAGAAAAGTCATAATGTTTTACTTTTGTTTGTCAATTGGAAGCCCTTTGTCTTCCAAGATATTCCATTTATCTCCCTACAAAATCATATTTCGATCAATTTTATCCGATGATTAGTTGGATATAGTTTATGCATTTTTAAACTGCAGAGGATATCTATAACAAAATACACTCATAGCAGAAATGTTAAACAAGTAGCCTAAATCTTAAGCAAGCTTCCCACTTAGACCAAGAATCAAGTTACAAAGAAATGTTGTTATCAAGTGACGGTACGGTTATTTATTTGTGTAGCATGAGAGGCTCTCTATGCACCTGCTTTTCATTTCAAGAGTTCATCTGTTGAGATGCCACACCTAGTACCAAAGTGGGTAGGAGAAAGTCAGTTAACCAGCAAAAGTTGTTTTTTTTTTTGGTCAGTCAGCTAAAGTTGTTTGGAGTATTATTGTCTGTATTAGAAAACAGTGGTTTGTTTCAGTTGACTAGAAAAAAGAAATGTACTTTCAATATGTTTTTAATACGCACTTACACACACATATCAGCCTAGAAAGCATTGTGTAAAATACTTGATGATGCTTCTAGGACAGTAGTTTAAAATCTTCTGTCTAATGCTCCGCCAATGCAGTCCTTTACAGTCACAGCTGCTGGTTTTCCAGATTACAGTGCAATTAAGGTCTGAATACATGTTCTTCTTGGAGCTTTGAAGCATGGTCTCAGAGTGCTACTGTTTAAGGTCCAAATTTAACACGTAAAAACAGTGCCATTGCTTCTGAATTTGAGTTTCACCATATTGAAACTGTCCAAGAGTGTTATGAATTGTTTGTTAGTTGTGTTCAAAGCCGAAGTTAGATGATGATATATTTGCTTTGCAGTTCATTACACATATGTACACTTATTTACATATGTAGTTTCTGTAACTGATCATAGTTATTTTTTCACATTTTCTGCATAGTTTTTGATGCTCATTTGGACAACAATCACTCTTAACATGCAGCACTATAAATACTATTTTGCTGTCCACATAACACTTTCATTGCTATAGTTGGTGAATTGATTTAACTTTGTTGTGCTATTGCAGTACTATTTTGATACCCTTTTCCCCCGCATCCCTGTTCCTGTTCTGCGGCAGATTGTAGCTAATCTTGAGAAATTGAAACTCCCCACCAAACTATCTGGTATTACTGGAGAGGCTACTCGCCATGGATCTGATGACACAGCTCGTCGCCCACCTTCTGTGAAAGCCGCTCTTTCAGTTTCCTTTGGTCAACGTGCTCCACATCGTGCTTCAACAAGGGACTCCTCTCCTGTTCGTCGTACCTTACCGCCACCACCTTATGACAAAGCCAGTAGTGATGATCAAAGGACCCGTCGCAGTCAGAGCCGTGAATATTCTGACAGAGAATATTCAGACAGGGACAGGGGAAGAGACCGGGATCGCAATCGGGATAGGGACAGTGATCAGGGTCGGGATCGGGATCGAGAAAGATACAAGGAACGGGAGCGGGACCGAGACAGAGACAGAGCAAGGGATAGAGTTAGGGATAAGGAAAGGGAGCGAGAGAGGGATAGAGAACGAAGTTCTGATTATGATCGGAGGTCCAAATATGGAGAGAGAGAAAGCCGAAGGGATCCATATGAGAGTAGCCGCAATGGCAGAAGGCATTCCCGTAGGAGTAGGAGTCGGAGCCGCAGTAGAAGCAGGAGTAGAAGTCGGAGTTTGCAAGTGGGCACCACACTTCATTCGAGCCCACAGAGAGATGTAAACAAGGATAGAACATCTGCATCTAGCAACCTGGCAAAACTTAGGGATCTTTATGGGGATGTAAGTGACCAAAAAGGTGATGCTAGTATGGATAGGATTCCCAGGGGAGATAGTGGTGGCGAAGAGGTGATTAGACTTGGTGGTTCTCGTTGGAAATAGCACGAGGAGGTTCTTCTCTTCTATCAGTTCTGTTATCAGATGTGTCGTTTGAGTCTTCTGGGCCGGACACTGTTTCGATCATCATGAGAAGGCAGAAAATCTTTCCATGTGTTTTCGTTTGTTGCAGCATGCTCATGTCGCAATGCTGCATGTATACTAGACATTATTCAGAATTTCAGTCTTACAATTGATCCTCATGCTTCGGTTGTCGGGCATAATGTTAACTGTGTAACAGTATGTAATAACTCAAAATTTTCACCATCATCTTAAAGTCTTTGAAATTTTGTTTGTGTTAAAACATAGGTGCTGGAGGGTTTGGCGTTGCTATGCTACTATGTTTTTCGTGCGAGCTAATTCTTGTGGATCAGATATTTCTTTGGCTTTTTCTTGCTTTCCTTTTCTCTCGACTTACTGCTTTTCGTGCGAGCTGTTGTTAGTCATGACTCGTGAGTAATTAAGTTGCCTCAATTGAAGCTTCTAGTACTTTCATTTTTTGGGTTTAGGGTTTAGGGTAGTGATTCCCGCACTTCCGTTTCTTTTTGCCCCACTTGCACTCCCCTTCGTTATAGTCTTTTGGATTCAACAAATCAAAATAGAATCAACGGACATAAACAATGGGAAGGAAGTGCAGAAGGAGAAAAGAGAAGTGTGAGAATCAATAACTTTCGTTATAGAAATCCAAATCAAAATAGAATCAACGGACGTAAATAATGGGAAGGACGTGCAGAAGGGGAAAAGAGGAGTGTGAGAATCAATAACCTTCATTATAAATTATGTACGACTTCTTATATAAGGCGGAATTGTAAGGTTAGAAATAGGTGAAACCAACATGAATGGAAAACAAGAAACAAATCATCGTCAACGTTACCAAGGTTTGTGTTTGATTTGTCACAAAAAAATTAAACAAAATGTTTTGACATATTACATGGAAGGAATCTTCAAGCTAGGAAAGGGGAGATATCTTCCCTCCTATTCCTTAGAATCCGTACCACCCACCAGACCTTGCAGTAGTTGACAAAGCCTGTATGTCCCACTGCTGACTGGACCACTCTATTACTTTATCACTTACTTATCTGTCAAGAATCAAAAACCACAATAAAACTTGCATTCAGGAATGAATCAATATTTGTCCACTCTCTCTTCCGGAGCAACTTGATGAGCCGAATATGCGGCCGCCGCCACAGTAACATTCTGGTCCAATAATACAATACTCTGTTCTTGAAAGGCTTTACCTCACCTGGTCACTTTTGGACTAATGCACTCTGCTCTGGGGAAGGCTTTATTTGTGCACTCACTTGTTTGTACACACAACACAATTGTATTGTAATTACTAATTTGTATGTACCTCCCATTCCCAAACCTCAAATCTTCCATAAATAAACACACACCCTTCTCTTCTCTCTCTTTCTTCTCAATCTCAATCTCACTCCAAACCTCCAAAACACACATTAAAATTCACACACACACAAATCTACAAATGTCTTCATCCCCACCCGGTCAGGCACACCTCTCCTTTGCTGGTACGATATTACTTACTCCTACGCGATAATAGTCTCTCGCTAGATATCTGACATGTTATATTATCCGCACATCTAGACTAACCAACGGTCTAGATTTGACAGTCTAACAACATAACGCGCTGGAATGCAGTTTCCATCCATCAATCAAAATCTGATACTGTGAGTTTTGCTTGGCAGATGGGGAAGCAGCAGCTAGAGAGCACCTACTGACAGTGGACAATGGAGAAGCCGATGGGGACGTGAAATTCCGGATACGAAATCTGACCAAGAAATCAGACACCACCGGAGCTGCAATACTCAAGGGGTTGACCTTGGACATCCCAAAGGGCGTGATCATGGGGATCATTGGCCCCAGCGGCAGCGGCAAGTCCACGCTGCTCCGAGCTCTCAACCGCCTCTGGGAGCCGCCGTCTGGGACAGTCTTCTTGGACGGCCGTGATATTGTGGACATCGACGTTCTCGGCCTCCGCCGCAAGGTCGGCATGCTCTTCCAGCTTCCTGTTCTCTTTGAAGGTAACCCAACCCATTTGATCATATGCCCCAACTAACAGTCTAACAGTCTCTCTCTCTCTCATCAGATCAGAATATGTCAATTGGCAAATTGATTTATCAAATCAGAGAAATGGATAACTTGTAACTTGTGCTAAACTGGTTGCTTAATTTATACAGTATTGACTTGGTTGCAGTTGGGTTGCAAATTGATTGTGTTTTAGATTGGTATATCCACCATTCCTCCTTCCCCTAAAGTATCTTGGTGTGTTTAGGGGGTAGTCAATATTTTTGGTCATTGTAATAGAGATTAGAGTGTGATTATAATATGATTAGCGAGTGATGTATTTTATCAAATAGTCCATAAAATTGACCTAACTCATCCATTTGATCCCTTAATTTTAAAATTGATCAATTTCGTTCCTCAAATTGACCTAAGTCATCAATTTAGTCCATGCCATTCAATTCCGTTAAATTTTCCGCTAGATTGTTGATGTGGCATGATGTGAGGACCACAAAATCACTCATTAAACAAAGAAAACCAATGTTTACTAATTTAAAATTTTAAAAACTAATGAATTGACGATTTTTTTATTATCCATGTCGCATCTTGTTATTGGTTGTGTGGGCTCTATATGTATCACGTCAACACTCTAATGGATAATTTAACGGAATTGGACAGTAAGGACTAAATTGATGAGTTAGGTCAATTTCAAGGACGAAATTGATCGGTTTTCAAATTGAGAGACCAAAATAATGAGTTAGATCAATTTCAAGGACCATTTACGATAAAAACCCTAATATAAAACCGTGATGGGTTGGATTAGTTATTATAAGGTACATTTGCATCCTATACTGCTCCGGATACTCCACAGCTTTCAGCGGTTAGATCCTTAATTAAATATACAATAATCAAAATTTACTCCATTAAGTTTTTTGTCTTGAGCTTATTGCAGACTTTTCTTTTCGGGTGGGGTGGTTCAATTCCAAAGCTTACTCTCTCACATATAAAATTTAACACCCAATTAAGTACTTTTAGGTATTTGCCTACCAGGACCTAATTTTATCAACTCTATTTTAATGGTACTTTGAACAATCTATCACATGGTTCCCCACACAACCTCTACATATATTTCTAAAATAGAAGTGGTTAAACCTACTTGTCCTATTACTTGGATGGTGTTTTCCTTTTTTGATTATTGGGGGTGACGGGGTTCAAACACGGGACCTATTCTAACATTGTGGAAGAAAAATACCACTAGAGAAATCGCTCGCTAGTTGGTTATTGGATGATGTTGAGATTTCAATTTCCCTATGTCTAAACTACGAAAAAAAGGGTTAACATGCATGCACATGTTCAGAACAAGACCACTAGAGAAATATAGTAAATGAGAATTGGATGATTGGAATGTTGCCTCCTTTCTCTCATCTCAACAATCAAGATCAAAAGAGTTGATCTTGTGCATTACAAATGCAGTTTGATAGTTGCATTTGAATTTCTGGTATCAAGTGTTCCTGGAAAGAATTTGATGTGCAGTAGTATACGAATATCCTGAAATCCTTCATCGCACATTGTTTTTTCCCGGGTGAACGGTTGAGATTTAGTCTTTTTTGTCCTTCGATGTGCAGGAGGGCAAAGCTCTACGAATATATACTTGTGTATCTGTTTTCAATTGCAAACTAAGAATTATCAATTAATTTTTCAGGCACAGTTGCAGACAATATACGTTATGGTCCTCAATTGAAGGGGAAGAAGCTGAGTGACGAGGACGTTCACAAGTTGCTGACACTTGTAGACCTTGATTCATCTTTTTCCTCTAAGACTGGTTCTGAAATGTCTGTGGGTCAATCCCAAAGAGTTGCACTTGCTAGGACCTTAGCCAATTCCCCTGAGGTAAAAACCCATTACATGATACCATCATCAACTCCTTTTTACATTCAAGAAGTCATTCCTTCTTACAGACAAATTATTGTCTGATATTTATCTAGAATTTCTTCTTTTCGTGATCTTAATGAGTTCATATGACATTTAAGGAGTCATTCTTTTGTGCAGACAAATCACAGTTTGACATCTGTTAAATTTTTTTTATTGTGATCTTAATTAGTTACTTTTGCATATGTCGAACTATATGATTTGATGGGAAGGAGGAATGACTCCTTACATGTACGGCGCCATACAGTGTTCCTTTTTATTATGTTTGCCATTGTTGGTAATGTGCTGTACTATACTTTTGGGAAGGTTTTGCTGCTGGATGAGCCAACAAGTGCTTTGGATCCAATATCAACAGAGCACATAGAAGGTGCTTTGGAGAAGCTGAAGCAGAAACAGGGGATGACCATTGTAATGGTCTCTCACAGCATCAAACAAATCCAGAGGATTGCTGACATTGTTTGCCTCCTTGTGGATGGGGAGATTGTTGAAGTTCTCAAACCAGACCAACTCTCTCAAGCCCAGCATCCCATGGCACTGAGGTTTCTTCAGCTCAGCTCTTAAGTCTCTCTCTCTCTCTCTCTCCTCTCTTTCTCTCTCTAGATTGATTTGGGATTTTATAAATTGTTGTGTACAATATTTACGTAGCAAAGGCTTAATGATGCTTTCTGGAAAGGAAGAAACTTTTGCTAGTAACTGCTCTGATATTTGTATTAGTTACAGTGATCATATACATTTGTGAGGGGCCTAAGAACTATATTTACAAAATTTGTATACCAACTCACATTCTCTCTTTTACTCCCCTATCACCACCATTTATACACCGCATATATATATATATATATAGACACACACATATATAAACACACTAATATTTGGCTTTCTCAACTGCACAAGTTTCCAGTCTAACCAAAACTGGGGTCTTTGCATGGCTGGTCCAAAAGAAGGTCCTCAGAGACCAGGAGGGTTTTTGTATTTGCTTTTTATTTGGCTTGGACGCTGGCTGAGTAGTTGTTGAGATGATCATCTCTTCCTGCTGAGATTTGCTGAGCATGTTCCACATAATCTGTACATCTTGGTATCCACACATTTGTACATCATCCTGAAGCTTTAGCAGGCCACCTATTCCACCACCACACTCGCCTCCAACACCCCCTGCACCACCACCACCACCACCACCACCACCACCACCACCACCACCACCAACCACCACCACCACCACCATACCACCACCATGCACCACCACCACCACGCCACCACCACCACCACCACCACCACCACCACCACCACCACTGCCACCACCACACCACCACCACCACCACCACCACCACCACCACCACCACCACCACCACCACCACCTGCTCATAAGACAATGCAACAAATATTCCTAATCCATAATTCACCATCCATTTTCTCTTGTAAAACATCAAGAAAGCTGTTATTAGCACTCTAAAAAGTCGTAGTTGTAATGCACTCCTCGACATGCAATTTCTAGTCAACGAACAAACAGTGCACAGTGACTTTTCTCAAGTGCCAATAAAAGCTAATAATTCTAAGCCCACAAAACCCAACTGCCATGAAAGGCTAACCTGAGTATATCTGGCATTTGAATTTGATGGAGTTAACATAAAAGTTGGTACAAACAAATCAAAAAAAGAAATGGAGCTGGTAGAGGAAAGGGGAAGACGAACAAACCAAGAGATTTACGAAGTTTGAGCCAGGCAGAGAGAGCAAGCAATGCCCTCCTTAACTTGTGCAGCCAATCCATCTTCCAACTCAGCCCAGCTCAGCCCTGCCCTGCCACCAGACTCAGTGACTCACTCTCTCAGTCTCAGCGCTCAACAACAGATCAGCCTAGAGAGAGAGAGAGAAGTGGGTGATTGCCAAGTGGATTTCTGAATTTATAAACAGAAAGAGGAAGAAGAAGAAAGGGATTTGGATTTGGATTTAGAGAGAGATGAGATGATGAGCACGCGGCAAGAGAGGCACCGAATCCCCACAACACGTTTCTTGATGGGCGTGCCAGGCGTCCATCTTCCAAGCCCCTCCATCAGCCACGATCCCCCCTTTCCTTTTGAGCAACTCCAGAGTAGGAGCCCTCCCCCAGGCAATTAACTATTCAATCCACCTAGTGAACAGTTACTTTTTGTATCTCCACCCCTACACTGGAATTGCCCTGGCAATTGGTAATAAAATATTATTATTTTTTTATTTATAAAATAATACATAATAAATATTAGTATTTTTTATTGGCAATCTCCACCCCTCTCACTCTCTGTGTGTCCGCAATGTCCAGAAACCACCATGTCCTCCGCCTAGTGCTCTCATGCCACAAAATCACAGCACAGGTGACGAGCCCCAGCAACTCCTCAATCATAGCCATGGCCTCCTCCTCCGAGCAAGAGTTCATCGCCCGCTACCGAGCCAATCTCAATCGCTTCCCTCGCTCCCAAACCTTCTAGGACGCCAAGGTCGCCTCTCGCATTGGCGAGAAGCTCGCCCTTCGTCTCCGGGAGATCGGTGTCACCGGCGTCGAGATCGACCTATGCGAAGAGCTCTCCAGGCCCGTCCACCACCGCATCAGGATCTTGGCATTGGTGGGTTGATGCCAGGATGATGTCACATCCACTCGGGCTGTCAATTCCTCACAGGCCCGTTGCTCGGGCCTCCACTCTCCATCGGGGGCTGCCCACGCTGGAGCTTCTTCCTCGGGCTATCTGGCCCTGTTTGGTCCACCGTCCCCCGAGCCAAAGCCCCTGCTGGACTTGCTCTCATTGTCTTCACTCTTCTTCTTTTCTCTCTCTAAATTTATCTCTCTCCAATTCAAGAGAGAGAACTTTGAAAACTCATCACATCGGATTGGTTATTGTGTCTTTCTAGTTTGACTGTGCGCGTGAGTGAGTGGAGTGGCTTGAAGTTGTTTACTACTACTAACATCATCAATTCATCATCATATTATATACCCTTTTTCATTCGGCTACATCTGTCCCTTTCTGTTTACCATTCACTCTTTCCTTCTAACAGTCCATCTCACTCTTCTACTCAAAGTTTTTTCCAATATTAACTCTTTAGAAAAATTCAGATGAGTCTATTAGAGCACCTCCACCCATGTATGGATTGCAAGGGCAATTGGGTTGGATTGCCCTCCAACCCCAATTTAGGGCCTCCACCGGTTACAATTGCAAAGGGCAAGAGGTGGGCCCAAGCAAGCCCGAGCAATTTGTGCCCGAGTTGGCGCCAGCAGGCAAGCTGACGTCAGCCACTGATATATATTTTTTTTAATCAGGCGCGTGCACAACACGCACCTGGAGGGGAGAGTGAGCAAGCCAAACTGTCAGCGTGGGACCCACGCCTGTCGGTGACGTCAGCTAGAGCCAACGGCTCTATGACGTGGCGTTTTCCTGGCCGTTGGATTTCCAACGGTAAAAAAAATATATATATTACCGTTGTGCCACACGGCACAATCTGGTGCGTTCGATTATTATTTTTTTAAATGGACGACCAGGATTAATCTGACCGTTAAAAATTTAAATTTTATTTTTATTTTTTTATAAATACCCCTAATCATCTTCTTCATTCCTCACACTACAACTCAATATTTTTTTTCCTACATCAACTATATTTGTTTTTCACCTTCCAAATCCTTGTTTTACAAAAAAAAATATATGAGTGAGAAGGCAAATTGGTCGATCACCGAAGATATTGCATTAATGGAGGCTTGGGTGCGTGTGACTCATGACCCGATCAACAGAAATGAGATGAGGGTCGAGAAAATGTGGAAGAAGATTCATGCATTTTTTGTGGAGAAGATGCAAGGCACGCTCCGGACCGAGCAATCTATGTCTAGTAGGTACTGACATCTACATAAAGAATTGAAATCTTGGAAAGAAGCCATCACAAAAGCGGAAACCCTATATCGAAGTGGCGATAATCGAGCCAATGAGGTAATTGCAATTTATTATGTTGTTTAACAATTCTTTAAGCTAATTAAAATTTAGCATTTGAATATGTAATTTATTATGTCTTTTCACAATTGTTTTTTCAGGAACTACAAGCACAAATGTGGTTCAATCATGCTAACAACAACAGATCATTCACAAGGCACGAGTTATGGGACATTGTCAAGCATACTCTGAAATACAAAATTGTGCATGGTGGTCCAGAAGTTGTCTTAAATCATACTCCCTTACACGAATCAACTACTCAAGAATCGCCGTTGGAGGAAGCATCGGGGACCCCAAATGAACCGGTACCACCGACCGAAGCAACCCAGAGGTCTATTGGTAGGAAAGTTGCTAAGAAAAGAGCCGCAAAAGGTAGTTCTTCGAATACTGAATATTCAAAAATAGTTGAAGAATTGGCTCGCCAACATGCACTGAATCGGGAGCATGAATGGCAAGTGTTTGAGTTAAACAGGGCTAGAGATGAAGCAAATGCAAGAGAAAGGAAGTTGAAAAGGCAAGAAAGACAAGAGGAGAAGGATCGGGAAATCATGTCCTGAACTTCCTTCAGTTAGACATTGTTGAAAGAACTTTTCTCTGTAAAAAACTATGAATTGAGCTGAGTGGGGAGTATGCAAAAGATTGGTGTGAGTAGTTGTGGGGGGTTTGAAGGGTTTTTATGGAGAAATTTGAGGAACTGAAGAGATCGGATAATGACATGTGGCACTACATGATTGGTTGAGAATCTCATCAAAAATCTGTTATGATATTTTTAATAGATAATGACACGTGTCATTACATGATTGGTTGAAAATCTCATCAAAAATCTGCTCAATTATTTTTTAAAAGATAATGACATGTGTCGTGACGAGAGTGGTTAAAAATCTCATCAAAAATCTCCGGGGATAATGACAAGTTTCGGATAAGGCCAACAAAGCATAAAAGAAAAATTTTAAAATAATATTTTTCCTTGCCCTTGCTCAACGGGTGGAGTTACACAAAGGCAAGTACTGTTTTTGAAGGGCAATCAGTTGCCCTTGCCCTTGCCCTTCTCTAACGGGTAGAAGTGCTCTTAGGTTGAAATTTCATCCAACAGCAAATTCGATACAGACCACACGTGTACATAATTCATTAAAAAATTGTGGAGAAACATATTATTTAAATTTGTCCTATAAGGTGATTTCAGGATCTAAATTGATTTCATTTCAAAAAACATTCATGTAAAAGTAATTCAAATTGGAAATTGAATATTCGTTTGTTCAATGTGAATCCATAAATTGCACACGTGTCCTCTCAAAGCTCATAAAAAGACTACATTCCAACAAAAGCCCTCTTCAAATATAGCATATCAGCTGTGAGCTTCACTCAATCTAGAGTACCATAGGCATATCTAATCAAGGTAATAGCGACAGCTGAAACGGAATTGCATCCAATCCTCTTCGCAGTGTCAAGGTAATAAAATCCTTCTCGTTCAGCTCCCGTCCCAATCATCTTTTCCGGTCGTTGGTCTTGAAACATATAAAATTTATCAGTGAATATGGCAAAGCAAGAAGAAGTTTTAGAAAGTTTGCTGACAGATATCAAATTTAATTGAGAGCAAAACTGAACGAATCAAAGAGCTCTTGAATTGTCATAACAGCTACACCATGTGTTTTTATTTTTATTTTTTTAGAAATCATGTATGCCACCAAATGCTTGATAAGCTCATAGCACCGAATGCATTAGTTGTACTTTTCGTAAGCAATGGAAGAAGAACTTTGGAAAGTGAATCAGCGCCGAAGAACTTACAGATAGTACATGGACACAATCTTCGCGTAGGAAATCAAGGGCATGAGGGTGGTCTTGAGAACGTCGATAATGTACAAGTGGCCCTACCAAAGAGGAAGGGAACACATAAGAACGGGACTGGCTACAGTGCTTGCAAGTATTGAATGCTCACACCGATCTCACCCACCTTTTTCCCTCTCTCCTCCCTCCTCTCTCCTTTTAATGGTGAGATCGGTGTGAGCATTCAATGTTTGCGAGCACTGTAGCCTACTCCCATAAGAACATAGCAAACTATCATGTACAATAAGCTAAAACTGAATTTGTATGTCTTGGTTAATTGATTCTTTTCAAACCGCGTAATATGTAAATCAAACCAATAATTTCACTTGTAATTCATTAATTTCAAATAAGAAATTTACCGATAATTTCAAAATCCCTTTTTCATCTTTCAGTCAGTGTTGCTGTCCTGTCTCAATCAGTTCAAGGCATAAAATAAAAAATAAAAAATTAAATTCTTGACAAAAAGAGCAATGTAGGGAAAAGCAACACGAAACATCAAACACCAAGAACCTATCAAGTAAGCGGAGTAGGCTACAATGCTCGCAAGCATTGAATGCTTACACCGATCTCACCATTAAAATGAGGAAGGAGAGAGGAGAGAGGAGAGAGGGGGGAAAGGAGGGTGAGATTGGTGTGAGCATTCAATGCTTGCGAGCACTGTAGCCAGTCCCCAAGTAAGCACATGAACAAGAAATAAGTCTCGGTCAAAGCAAGCGTAATGTGAAAAAAGCTTATTGGATTTCAGAAACAACACATTTAATATCCATTCCGGCATTTACGCACAATTGATCACTCTTTAAAGAGCAACTTGCATGGAACGAGTTCACTGTCACTTAACACTTCAATCCAATAATACGTTGTCATGTAGAGAAAAACTTGCACTTGACAAGATATTGTTATGTAACTTTACGAGACACACCAATGCTTGATTTGGTATTTGTCAAGATTTGTATGTGCCATGTCAGCACCCTATTATTGTTGCGTTGTGTTAGAGGTATATACCTACGTGGCAAGGATTCTTTTTCAAAACCCCTTGACTAAATGGGCCTACAAACTCGACGAAAGCCAGCTGAGATAGGCAAACGCAGTCGCCGGCCCATTCCCAACTCTCTTCCTCCTTTTGTATCCCAAAATCCCCCCTCTAGGGTTTGCTAAGTTTCACCGCTCAGTCCCTCACCTTCACCCTCAACGCTCCGCCCTTCACCTGCTATTTACGCAGGCATCTCGCAATCTGAAACCACCGCATCAAACCTCAAAAATGGAGGCAGACACGGCGGTGGAAGCAGGCGTCTCCCTCATAAAGCAACTGGCCTCATGCAACAAAAGCAGCCGAGACAGAGCCCTCAGGGTCCTGCTCAAAACATGGCTACCGGCGCAGCTCAACCTCCAAGACGACCACATGAAGAAGCTCTGGAAAGGCCTCTTCTACTGCCTATGGCACGCCGACAAGGTCCCGGTCCAGAGCCAGCTCATCGATCGGCTCTCCTCTCTGGTCCTCAGCCTCCACCTCCCGCTCTCCCTCCACTACTTCTCGGTGTTCTTGCTCACCATGCGCCGCGAGTGGCCCGGCATCGACGCCCTGAGGTTAGACAAGTTCTACTTATCGATTCGCAGATTTATGAGTTGTTTCTTTACTTTGATGAGAAATAATTTGTGGGATTTGGAGCTTGTGAAACATTTGATGGGTGTGTTGGAGGAGAGGACTTTTTTTGCGGAAGATAAGTGTTTGGGGAATGGGGTTAATTACCACATTGCCTCGGTTTTTCTCGAAGAGCTTAGGCCGTTTCTTCCACTTAAGGCCGAAGTTCTTGAGGTTTTGTTAGTGGGTTTTATTCGGGTTTCGGCTAAAGTGCCCGATAAGGTTTTGTTGGGGAAGATTAAGAGTAATATGTTTGATGTGCTGCTCGGGGCGGGGAAGAGGCTCTTGAAGGTTAAGAATTCGGGGGAGGATGTGGATTCGGGTGACGAGGTTGTTGTCTTCGGGACAATTGCGCTGAAACTGGGGTTTGCGAGCAAGTTTTATGAATCGGGGTCTTCACCTGAGTGCTGCCAGGGGAATAGGAAAGTGTTGTTTGGCCTGCATGAGGAGTTTTTGAAGTTGGAGAAAGAGTTGGAATCTTCTGGGATTGAGATTTCTCTTCCTGATGTTGTTTATCATGATGATGAGGAGGCCCCAAATTTGGTTCCTCTTGCCGGTGAGGAGATGGATGTAAGTAACTCGGAGCCTGCTGAGGTTGTCATGGCCAATGGGTCTGCTGGAAAACTTCTGAAGAAGTGCAAGAAGAATGAGAAGGACACTGGTGGTGCTGATACAAAGGCAGAGAAGAAAAAGAAGAAGAAGAAGAAGAAGAACAAGAAGGAGAATGGAAGTATGGTTTCAGACTCTGAAAAGAGCTCTGCAGATAGGGATAATGAGAGCATCGCTGCAAATGGTGAGAATTCAGATGATCAGCAGGTCACTGATGCCGATGCTTTTAAACTTGATGATAATGTGATATCGAACCTGCAGATGCAGTTTGAGAAGATTGCTGCTGAAGCCGGCATGGATGATGATGTTCCAAGTGCCTGTGATTTGCCTACAGTTTCGGATAAGGGTCCTATCTCTAAGAAGAGAAAGAGAGTGAAGAGAGCTGTTGAAGAAGATGCTGAGGGTGGCACCAATGCTAAGAGTGGGGAGAAGAGTGCAAAGAAGGTGAAGTTTTCCATGAAAAACAATTTGGTGTGGGAACCCCAAAACCCTTTACCTCCGCAAGATTTAAGACTGCCTCCTTCTGCTACGCCTAGAGGAAGTGCACTCAAGAAAGGAGTACCGCCAGGTCCGATTAGGGAAATGCCTTCACCTACTAAGAAGGTGAAAATGGTAAGAGTTGTTACTGTCAAGAAGGCACGGAAGGCTGTCAAACGCATAAAGAAGTTGAAATCTCGTCCTACTTAGAAGATATCTTTTTGTATGATCATTTTTTAGCTGGATTTTTTTTCTGTGTTTGTTTTTCCATACACAAACAATTGCCCCATATGCGCTCTTTCTTGTTGCCTATGCTATATTGGGTTTATTCATAAAGTTAATTCTGACATTGATATTGGCTTATTCGTAAAATTGATTGAAATGATGCATTGGCACAGATGCCCATTGTTTGGTACTTTGTTACTAACTGTTCGAGAACACACTTTCCTCTAATGCTCAACAGTTCTATACTCTACAAATCATCTATGGATGTTATGCTCGTCAAATGTATTTTTATTCAATGTCTTACTTTTCAAAACTAGATGTTTATGATTTGCTCTATTGTTATTTGATTTAAGTTGCCTCCTTTTCGTCTGTGGTAGGTTTATATTAGGTTGCTAGGAAAGACACAGGCCATCTCAGGAATTAGGATAGCAGCCTGGCCATGTTTAGTTTGCAGCATGTTCTGATTTTATTTTACTAATTTTTTTTAGTTCTTGACTTCTTTCTATGTTATAGGTGATAGAAAAACCAACTCAATTCACGAAGGGGAGATATAGCATATTCGTGTCATAAACTATATTGTCATGCATGTAGAGAAAGCCTGAGATCGAGTCAGAATATCTATGTTTCTCCTGAAGTGACTTTGCCTTCGGGTTTCAAGAGGAGTGACAAAAATCTGTCTTCAAAAGTGTGAGGTGGGAGAACAACCAAGTGCAAATCCAAGAATATTGAACTGTTTTCTTTTTACACCGTGGTCATAGATCTGTCATCTTTCAAACTGCTTATATTTTTCTACCAGTGCATTTTGTTCGAGGTTTGCGACTATTGTCCTGGTTAAAATTCTCCCAAACAGCTAGATCTATGGTCTTTTGCGGATCTTGTCTGCGGTTGAGGATCCACCCTTTTGAACCTTTTAATTTTTCTGATCACCCTGCATTTGTTCCAGGTGTGGTTCTAACTTCTACAGGAGTTAGGATGATTAGACTTGCTTACATGTAGGGTTTAGGAATAGATGAAATAACACTTGAGTTAAGAGAGATTGTGATGTTTTTGGTTTTGTTCAACCTTGGTGGAGATTTGTCAAAATTGATGCCAGGTGCAGCGAAAACTATCTGAGTTTACCGTGCTCATAGGGAGATGCCTTTTCACTTTTAGGAGAAACTCCCTCGACGTTGTTATTTGCATACAAATTTTTGCTCTTGTTTTGATGAGGTTCCTTTGTAAAGAACATGTTCCTCACAAAAATGTTTGTGTGGGATGCCGAATCATCTGTGCAAATTCGAGCTTGAAATACCACCGGCCTGCATTGTGTTCATGTGATGTTAAATCATAATTTTGAATACTGTGATGTTTCTAATGTATCAGGAATCTATGGTGTTGGTCATTTCTATTTTGTTCGGGGTTGGAACGTGGATGCCGGGAATCAGAGTCCCTGGCTCTTTCAGTTCCTTTAAATTTTGAGAGGGCTTGTAAAATGTGGATGCTAGGAATTAGAAAGTTGTATTTACATCATAGGAATTTGGCTTGAAGACAATGAAGAGTACATTTGAACAGGTGATTGCTCTCACTGGTCACTAGGATATATTGTTTATGCTGTTGCTGTTGCTGTTGTGTAGGGAGCTTTTGATCTTGGTCTTGAACCGTCGTGTTCAACGGAAGTGAAGGAGGAGGTCATGGGGAACCCACGCATCGCCATAAACACCAACAGATGGTTGTCGAAATCCCAACCCGCCCTCGCCCTCAAAACTTATGCTCGCACATCATCTTCCTTTCTTTCGGATGGTTACCCCTCCCTTTTCACTTGGACCACCAGCATCGAGCGATAATGCTTTTTTTAAATGCAACGATATTATTTCTTTTGGGGTCGAACTTAAAAGCACCCCCTTACAATTTGAGATAAATATCGTTAAATAATGATTTCAGTAATCATAGAACTTTTTTTTTCTTACAGATAGCAAGTCGTCATCGTGTACTTACATATCATGATATATATATATATATATACACAAAGTATTATACATAGTAGGCATCATTTTTTAGGGTAATTTAAATTATGCAGTGGGGTAAGAGGCTTCCATAGCAATGCCACAAAGACCTTCTTTGCCTCAACACCTCTTTGCATTCTATACCCTTCACCCCATTCTGCCTCCCCATGAGTTCTTCACCAGCCAATACTTCTGGGTCCCGTCGGCACTAACTCCATAACCAACCGCAGTAACACCGTGATCAAGCACTGCTCCACTAAGTTCCGGTAAAGACACCACTGGAATAGAACTGAAAGTCCGAACCACTAGCATCAATGGCAACAGAAATTGGTTGATTGGCAACGGCCTTCAAAAGGGCATCTTCACTGTTTGCAGGCACATCTTCGTGGCCAGTAATCTTGGCTGCATGGCTGGCCTCCTTCTTGGTGTTGCAAGTACCATCAACGCCCGTGTAAGGGTAATTAGTCTCGGTACTAAGTCCATGGTTTTGATTGATGAACTGAAATGCATCGTCCATCAAACTGCCCTCACAACCTTGGTCCACACCGCTTGTGTCACAATCAACCAGCTCTGCTCAGACAAAGATATCAATTTACCGGTTGTGTTTAGTAATCCCTTCCATGGCTGCCACGGCTGAAAAGCCAACAACATCCTGCAAGTATTTTATTGCGATTAAATATCGTGTTCTTGTTGTTGTATAAATTAAATAGTGGTTAGTTTAACGGACATAGATTTGTAATATTGCAATTAAGTTCCAAGCTTGTCTACAAATAAAATTGATTACCACATTGGCCTTGGTCCTGATGGGTGCCTTCAGGCAGCTCCTTTCTTCTCCAATCTACAGTTGGTGGTGCCGTAACATTTTCGTATTTGAAAGAAGTCGTCTTTGTGGAACATTCATGCCCTTACGAACTACTTTCCTGGAGGCTTTGAATTCTTCATTTGTAAGGTCTGCAAATTGATTGACGCTCAATTTGTAAGGTTTGTTTGCATCGCTAAGATTCTATGAACTCCACATTTTCCTTAAATATGTTGAAACGCTTCTCCTTCTCGTTAATGTCGGTATATGCACGTCCATAACGAGCCATCCACTGCCTGTATTTCCCGTCACATTGGATGCATCTTGGAGAGTGCGAGAAGTGGCTTGAGAAGACAGAGCCCCAAAATGAAGATCAAGGCAAGACAGATACATTTGCAGTAGTACTCCATGGTGTATAGCTAGTAAAGTGCAGGTAGGGTTCGATTAAGTAAACGAATTGGAAGAGGCTGGGTATACCCAAATGGTAGGCTGCTTCACGGTTTATATAGAGAAGCAGGAATGGCCGGAGTTGCCATCTCCGTGCCTGAAAGTTATCTGTATATCCTTCGTGCCCCAGAAAATGTTCTGATATAAAAGGCTAACTTATGTAACTCTTATTTTAATTTGATGTCACGATAAATTACTAGCAAACATATGTCCTTATATGCATAACTTGTTTTATATGCAGAATTCATTAAATTGGAAAACTAGGCTCAAATTGTAAATCTCTTTGTTCTAACGCATGCAACTTGCTTAATTAGAATACAAGTACTAATTATTTTACAGACATGAATAAACCATCTTCTTAGATAGATAGATGGGAATTTTATAATATGATTCTTTTCTTTGTAGGAGGTAAATATATAGTGTACAATCCTTAGAAATTTTAATTGAAACTAATATATGTTCCTTTGCACTCCAATATTCTCTCAACATGAGAGAGAGAGAGAGATATTAGGGTTTGCTTAGCAAAATGTGTTTGTGTCCTATCTTTTAATTCTAATGACAACAGGAAATGTAATTTAACCAGGAAACATATCCCTCTAATTACAATAATAACAATTAACATCCTACAAGTTAGTTCACGCTAACAATGTCCCTCACGTTACGCATGTAGTGTCGCTAATGCCCAATCCCGTAAATGAGCTTGTAAAATGTTTTACTGAAATTACCTTTGTCAAGATATCCGCCAACCGATCTTAATAAAATATATTTCCACCCCAACATTGTTTGGTACGATCATTTGAATTGATCATGAGTAATGACAGTCGCAGATTTTTATCAAATTATAGATCCATCACAAAATTAGAAGCAAACCCAAGTTCCTTGTATAGTCTCCTCAAACCAAAGAAGCTCACATAGTCCTTTAACCATTCCTCTATACTCAATCCTATGCACTAGATAGAGCGAATTTACCTTTCACTTTACTTATGTAAGCAATTCTCATAACAAATGTAAATAAATCCAAAGGTAGATTGATGTCATTGATACTGCATGCCTAATAGAAAACGTAACTCCACTATAATTACAATAATTACAATTAATTTTACAAGTCAAGTCTTTAACGCTTCCGTCAAGTTGATCCACCTCTAATTAAACTTATTGGCTTTATGGGCATAAAAATTAATTTGATTGGGCATACTATATCACTAATAGAAGATCCACATCTAGTTAATTTACCTTTGCTTCTGGAGGAAATTTGGGTCACACACAAGTAAGAAACAAAAGGAGTTCAATAGTCAATATAGAGTGTGGTGGCTGGTTTGGGTTGGTTCGGGAGCTTTGGGTCCAAAACCACGAACCAAACCGTACTCTTTCAAGCTTTTGCCTAAATTTCAAACTACAACCGAACCACAATGGCTTAAACCATGTAATTCCGCTCACCAATGTTGCGGTTAGTTTGGTTTGATTTGCGCTTTAGCAAGATTTATTACCAAATGAAAATTTCAAGAGTTATGTCGAAGTAAATATTAGAAAAATTTGTAAAACCTATCAATTTATTAAAAAAATTCATCATCCAATTATGAACGCCGTAACTTAAATTTACAATCAAAAACCGCGCGCATACTAAACCCAACTTCAAAATACTTAATTTTATATCACAACTAAAAGTCTCAACTCGTCTCATCTCATAACTTCAAGATGTTTAATAAAGACTAATATATATATATATATATATATATATATATATATATGCCGGTTTATATACTATTATAGATATTTGTAATATTTATATATTTTATAAGTTAAACTTTTTAGATGAGGCCCAATAGTTGTTTCAATTATTTACATGTTATTTTTTGTTGAGATACGCCCGAAAGTCAATCTTGAAGAAACATTTCGTGACAAATATTCGTAGTACGATAACCCTAAATACAAACAAAGTGCAAAGTCACTCTTTGTTAGGACTATCTCATTAATGGATTGATAGATGTCACTATGGCTTGTGAGTTCTTCTAGATGATTAAATATGTAGTCATCAAAGAAGAAAGAGAATTAAAAGTAAGTTTTAATTCACTAAATGATTGGATTAAAACAAATCAATCTGACTGGATACCAATCACCTCACCGCTCTCTTGCTAATTAGAACCTAAAATGATTGTACACCGATACACTCTCTCAGAAGGACAACTAATGAATGATGGAATTAATTACACTGGATTAATTAAGTGTTATGATAAATTAGATAGTCTAAAGAAATCATAGAAGCGATGAATGATTGTTTTTAGGCTTACCGAAAAGTTCGGGTTTATTCTGCCTATCGTGCCCAAACCCATTTGGCTTTTATTCAAGATAAACACTCAAATATTAAGTTCTGGGTGCCCCCAAACTATACCAAAATGGCCAAAAGAGAGAAAGAGAGAGAGAGTGAGAGAGTTAAAAGTTAACTCACTTCTTTCACCTTTATAAAAGGAAGTTTAATGAAATGTTTCATCAAGGCTTTTGTGAGTTGTCAACAACAAAAAGAAAATCTCTCTCTTTTTCACACAACACAAACCTCGGCCACCAAGGGGAGGATTTAGCTAATCATCTCTCCTCCTTTTTAATATTCCATCATCCATTCCACTACATTTGTGGGTGTGGATCTTTAGAGGTCTTCTACCTTGAGACTAGAGGAGAATCAAACAAGTTCAAATCCATCAAGGTGGAGGAAGCAAGGAGGGAGGCTAGGCTCAAGAAGTTCCAAGAAGAAAAAGGTTGAGGTATCCATCCGGTCTAAAGTCTAGATCAAGAGGTATAAAACTTTACCTTCACTTTGTTCTTCAATTTGGTAGATGCATCAAATATGAACCTATGCTTCGGGGATTTGCATGACTATGGCTTTGATAATTATGCTTCCGTTGCTTATGCTTATAAATTGAGAATTGTATATGCATGCTAGTCATATGAAATCCCACATAAATCTCATAATTTCCTTCACTTTGGCCTCAGATTTCTACTAGTATAGTATGGTGTATGACTATTTTCTTCTATGAATGATTTAATATTATCTCCTTCTTCTTTCCTCTCTACCTCGCTCTATCCTTTCTATATCTCATCCTTCTCTTCCAAGCTCGGGATCTCGAACTCGAGCCTCATCGTTTGATTCAAGCTTAACTCACGGTTTGTAAAAATCAAAATCGCATAATAAACCAATTCTTTCGGGTTTGGTTTGGTTTGGTTCGTAAAACCGAATGCACAAAACCATCCCAAACCAAACCAACCCAAATGGGGGCTTTTATTTGGTTGGTTTTTTTGGCCACGGCTTGAGTTCGCCCCACCACCCCGTGATGTGGTTTAATACTTATGGGCTTTGTGAATACTTTGGTTAAGGAGGCTGCCTAGAATTTGGGTTTGATCTTGAGTTTGTGATGAATATTTATTGTGACAAGAAAACTGTAATTTGAAATTCAGTTTAACTACCCAACATGTTTGAAGCGGATAAATATTTCATTAAAAGAGAGGTTGGAAGGTCAGATTGTTCAATTTCTGTTCATGAAGTCAAAGGGATCAATTAGCCAATATCTTGACAAAGGAAATTTCAAGTAAGGAGTTATAATAACCCATTAGGAAAGTCGGATATCAACGACATATATGCACCAACTTGAGCGAAAGTATTAGGCATGGCTTGACTTGTAAGATTAATTGTAATTAGTGGGTTACGTTTCCTATTTAGGTTTTATTTCCTACTGTAATTAGAATTAGAGTTATTTAGGTTTCTTACTCTACAAGGCTTGTAGATTATATATACCTCCTTTGAGGAGAAGAATCATATTAGAAAATTCCCACATAAACCTAATTTTCGCAAGTGATTAAATTTAGCGTAACTAGACAATTCAACTAAAGGATCGAATAAGTTCTTTCAATTGGTAATTATAAACTTGCTAATATTGATATATATATACCATATAGCATATTGTAATTAGACGTACAAGTTGATCATGTACATATTACGATACATACACTCCAGGGTATTAGATTATTGCAGGCATTGATTGATGGTAATTCGTTATGCAGGTAAGAGGCTTCCATAGCAATGCCACAAAGACCTTCCTTTGCCTCAACACCTCTTTGCATTCTTATGTACCCTTCTTCACCCATTCTGCCCCATGAGTTCTTCACCAGCCAATACTTGGTCCCGTCGGCACTAACTCCATAACCAACTGCAGTAACACCGTGATCAAGACTCGTTCCACAAGTTCGGTAAAGACACCACTTGAATAGAACTGAAAGTCCGAACCACTAGCATCAATGGCAACAGAAATTGGTTGATTGCTGGCAACGGCCTTCAAAAGGGCATCTCACTGTTTGCAGGCACATCTTCGTGGCCAGTTATCTTGGCTGCATGGCTGGGCCTCTTGGTGTTGCGGGGTACCATCAACGCTCCAAGGGTATTAGTCTCGGTACTAAGTCCATGGTTTTGATTTGATGAACTGAAATGCATCGTCCATCAAACCGCCCTCACAACCTTGGTCCACACCGCTTGTGTCACAATCAACCAGCTCTGCCTGTAGAATAAAGATACTACCCACTGGTTGTGTTTAGTAATCCCTTCCATGGCTGCCACGGCTGAAAAAGCCCAACAACATCCTGCAAGTATTTTATTGCAATTAAATATCGTGGTGTTTTTTTCATAAATTAAATATGGGGTAGATTAATAGACATAGATTTTTAATATTGTAAGTAAATCGTATTAAGATCTCCAAATTTGTCTCCCAAATAAAATTGTTTACCACATTGGCCTTGGTCCTTGATAGGTGTTATAGCTCCTTTCTTTCTCCAAATCCACAGTAGGTGGTAACATTTTCATATTTGAAAGAAGTCGTCTTATGGAACATCTGTGCCCCCATGAATCCATTTCTGGAGGCTTTGAATTCTTCATTTGTAAGGTCTGCAAATTGATTGACGCTCAATTTGTAAAGTTTATTTGCATCACTATTGGAAGATTCTATAAACTCCTACATTTTCTTAAATATGCTGGAAACGCCCTTCTCACGTCGGTATATGCACGTCCATAACGAGCCATCCACTGCCTGTATTTCCTGTACATTGATGCATCTTGAGAGTGCGAGACGTGGCTTGAGAAGACAAAGCCCCCAAAACGAAGATCAAGGCCAGACAAATACATTTGCAGTAGTACCCATGGTGTATAGCTATAAAGTGCAGGTAGGGTTCGATGAAGAAAATGAATTCAAGAGAAGGTATACCCAAATGGTAGGCTGCTTCACGGTTTATATAGAGAAGAGAATGGCCGGAGTTGCCATCTCCGTGCCCGAAAAGTTGGTCTACATATTCTTCGTGCCCCAGAAAATGTTCTGATATAAAAGGTTAGCTTATGTAACTTTTATTTTAATTTGATGTCACGACAAATTATATTAGCAAAACATATGTCCTTATATGCATAACTTTGTTTTAAGGGTGCAGAATTCTCCTGTTCTAACGCATGCAACTTGCTTAATTAGAATACAAGTACTAACTATTTACAGACATGAATAAGCCATCTTCTTTAGATAGATGAGGGAGAGGAAGAGTGATTCACTCTTGCAACCAAGATTGCATGTCCAATTTGCATCAATGTATCCATTAAAACACAACGCAAAACGGGTCAACCAGGAAATACAAGGTGAGACTAGTGGCAAAATAGTATACTCAAGCATATGGCAAGAAGAGGAGGTGCCATTGGTGGCTCCCCTCTGAATTCGGCGGCAAGGGTGGGAGTTTATCTCCATTGGTGGTATTTTTTTCGGCTAAGATATTTTAGGGTTACAGTTTCAAGCAGAGCAAAATCTTAGGATCTCTGATGTGATATCACATTAAAATTAGGCTTATGTGAGAACTTTCTAATATGATTTCTTGTTTGTGGTTCAAATGCTCTGAGAGACTATATCTATTTGTAAACTGTAGCTGTTCAACATTTGTAAATTATACATAGAAATTATGGGACGAAAGATGAGCTTCCTAACACAACATACCCTTAAGTGACGCGAATTAAAAGAACCGAATGATGAATACTAATATGTCATTACAAACATCAGAAGCCATGTGAAACAAGTAGTCTTGGACGTCTTTGAGTATATACTGCCGCCTGTGGTGGTATTTACCAGCTTGCTGTTACTTTAAATACCTTCTGTAGAATTTATCTGCACACAAGCCATAAACTGCTACTTAGATCAACATATATGTCATTCCATCCGCTATGTATTTACATCTGAGACACACCAGAGAGTAAGCACTTATCACAACAAGTTTTTGAAGTAACGTACGATGTTGCATTACCGTTGATCATTTTCCGTTGATCACAATATATCTGATGATAGCGTTTTCTTGGAACAATGTACGTTCTATTGCAATCATGAGCAGCATAGTCAACAGCTCATATGAGTATACATATTGTGTTCTAACTTTTCAGAGATCCAATAAATATTCCTTCAGCAGCGTATCCTTCTTTTCCTAGGTCTGATTGCCAATCTTATCGTGTTACTTCTTTCTCTATTTTAATTTTCTGAACATGGAAACTGACCAGATATCATATTGCAAGCCTTCGCAAGCCCCTTTACTGTAAACTCTTTCTAAACAAATATTAAATCAGTTCTCCTTTCACCACTTAAAATTCCTCAGCAAATCTATTTGTTTTTAGCCCCACCCTTAGGAACTCGTTACAGTCCCAACATTCGTTTCTTTGTTAAACATTTTCCTTTTCAAGCATTTCTCCTAATCTCACACCCTCTAAATCCAAAAGCAATATTCACCTTAACTTCCCCTTCAGTCTCAAATTCTAAACAAATCAAACCACAGCCAGATAAATTTAACATTATCTTCTTCTCTACCTGCTCTATCCTCTCTATCTCTCTCATTCCTCTTCTTCCTATTTTTCTAGATTCAATCGAGCCTCATCGTGTTTGATTCGGTTAATCACGCTTGTAAAAAATCAAACCGCATAATAAACCAATTCTTCTGTTTATTTCTTGTGGTTTTCGGCTTTTATAAACCGAATGCACAAAAAACCATGTCTAAACTAAAACCAACCCAAACGGTTTGGTTCGGGTTGGTTTTTCGGGTTGCCGGTTTGTTTGCCCACCCCTAGTATAGAGGAATACTTAAAGTATTTCCAGGAATTCTATAGTTAAGGAGGCTGCTCATAGAATTTGGGTTTGATCTTCGAGTTTGCGACGAATATTTACTGCGACGCAAAACTCGTAATTGAAACCGTCATAATCACACCAAATACGTTGATAGCTGGATAAATATTTCATTAAAGAGAGGTTGGAAGGTCGATTGTTCAATTTCCGTTCACGAAGTCAAGATCAATTAGCCAATATCTTGACAAAGGAAATTTCAAGCAAGGAAAGTTATACAACCCATTAGGAAAGCCTGGATATCAACGCATATAGCGCACCACCGAGCGAAAGTATTGGGGCATGCTTTGACTTGTAAGATTAATTGTAATTAGTGGGTTAACGTCTCCATTTAGGTTTTATTTCCCACCGTAATTAGAATTAGGGAGTTATTTAGGTTTCTTACTCTACAAGGCTTGTAGATTATATATACCTCCTTTGAGGAGAAGAATCATATTAGAAAATTCCCACATAAACCTACTTTCTGCAAGTGATTAAATTTAGCGTAACTAGACAATTCAACTAAAGGATCGAATAAGTTCTTCAATTGGTAATTATAAACTTGCTAATATTGATACATATACACTATATAGCATATTGTACTAGACGTACAAGTTGATCATGTACATATTACGATATACACTCCAGGGTATTAGACATTGCAGGCATTGATTTGGATGGTAATTCAAGTTATGCAGTGGGGTAAGAGGCTTCCATAGCAATGCAGCCACAAAGACCTTCCTTTGCCTCAACACCTCTTTGCATTCTTATGTACCCTCTTCACCCCATTCTGCCCCCCATGAGTTCTTCACCAGCCAATACTTGGTCCCTACGGGCACTAACTCCATAACCAACCGCAGTAACACCCTCGTGATCAAGACTCGTTCCACAAGTTCCGGTAAAGACACCACTTGAATAGAACTGAAAGTCCGAACCACTAGCATCAATGGCAACAGAAATTGGTTGATTGGCAACGGCCTTCAAAAGGGCATCTTCACTGTTTGCAGGCACACTGCGGCCAGTTATCTTGGCTGCATGGCTGGCCTCTTGGTGCGTTAAAAGTACCATCAACGCCCGTAAGGGAGTAATTAGTCTCGGTACTAAGTCCATGGTTTTGATTGATGAACTGAAATGCATCGTCCATCAAACCGCCCTCACAACCTTGGTCCACACCGCTTGTGTCACAATCAACCAGCTCTCTTGCTCAGACAAAGATATCAATTTACTGGTTGTAAGCTTAGTAACTTCCTTCCATGGCTGCCAATGGCTGAAAAAGCCCAACAACATCCTGCAAGTATTTTATTGCAATTAAATATCGTGTTGTTTTTTTCTATATAAATTAAATATGGGGTAGATTAATAGACATAGATTTTTAATATTGTAAAGTAAATCAATTAAGATCCCAAATTTGTCTCCAAATAAAATTGTTTACCACATTGGCCTTGGTCCTTGATAGGTGTTACAGCTCCTTTTCTTCTCCAATCCACAGTAGGTGGTGCGGTAACATTTTCATATTTGAAAGAAGTCGCCTTTATGAACATTCGTGCCCCATGAATCCATTTCTGGAGGCTTTGAATTCTTCATTTGTAAGGTCTGCAAATTGATTGACGCTCAATTTAAAGGTTGTATTGGTATCACTATTGGAAGATTCTATAAACTCCACATTTTCCTTAAATATGATGAAACGCTTCTCCTTCTCGTTAATGTCGGTATATGCAGACGTCCATAACGAGCCATCCACTGCTCGTATTTCCTGTACATTGGATGCATCTTGGAGAGTGCGAGACGTGGCTTGAGAAGACAAAGCCCCCAAAATGAAGATCAAGGCCAGACAAATACATTTGCAGTAGTACTCCATGGTGTATAAAGTGCAGTGTAGGGTTCGATGAAGTAAATGAATCTGGGCAGAAGGTATACCCAAATGGTAGGCTGTTTAATGGTTTATATAGGAGAAGAGAATGGCCGGAGTTGCCATCTCCGTGCCCGAAAAGTTGGTTTGCATATCCTTCGTGCCCCTGAAAATGTTGTGATATAAAAGGTTAGCTTATGTAACTCTTATTTTAATTTGATGTCACGATAAATTAGTAGCTAAGTTTATGTCCTTATATATCTGGGTACAAATTACTAATCCTTTGTTTTTTATGCAGAGTTCATTATCTTGGAGTATACCAAACCTCACGACCGCCCTCGATGGCCCTATGATTTGGTTGTAAAGTAATTTTATAATTCCTTATGATAGTAAAGTAATTTTTTTTTATCTAGTTGGTAACTTCTATAAATCTTTCTATCCCACACATACTTTCCGTTAAAAAAAACTATGTCAATTGCTGTTAAGTTATATTATATGTAACAATCTAGGTGAAATATATGAAGGTAATGAACCCGGCCGTATGGTCATGCAGATGGAATCACTTTGTAGATACTTTGAGCAGAACTAGAACAACGTAGTCAACTTTTAATTCGCAAATTATTGATAGGCTTTTTAGCCAAAATGGTCCGTGAGATTGGCATAACTTCTCAGTTTGGTCCCTAACAATCAAAATCGATAAAATTGGTCCATGAGTTTGTCCACCACACATCAATGTGGTCCATCCGTTAAAAATTAGTTAAATTTTCTATTAGTGTGTTGATGTAAAACACTAGTGGTCCCACCAATCCAATTGTTTTGTGTCATATGGATTATAAAGAACAAAACTAATTTTTTGAATGATTTAAAAAAAAAAAAATTATCTTCTTCACGTTATGCCCAAACCCAGCCGCCGCCAGCACTTCCATACGCTATCTTTTAAAAAAAAAAAATAAGTTATCATTTTTTGTTTTAAATCTTATAAAAAAAAAATTGGGTTAATCCATGTGGACTAGTACAAAAAGGTACTTGGGCGACAAAACAAATTTCTTCGCCCAAAGTCACCTTTCGTCGCCTAAAGGTTTGGGCGACCAATAATTCGTCGCCCAAAATTCGTCGCTCAAAGTCCGTGGACCAAGCATTTGGGTGACGAAGGAAATACATTCGTCGCCCAATTCACATTCGCTCGACGATTCAAGGCGACAAAATTGTTTCGTCGCCCTAAGGTTTAGGCGACGAAAATATTTCGTCGCCCTAAGTTATTTTTACACTTTAAGCGACGAAAAGTTTTCGTCGCCCTAAGGTTTAGGCGACGGTGGTTGTTTCGTCACCCAAAATTTAAAATTTTAAATGTTTTTTTAAAAAATTTAAAATTTTATAGTTATTTATTTATTTTAATTAATTGATATTTAAAAGACAATATAATATAATAAACAATGTAAAAAAACAAATTATATTATATAAAAAAATGTACGTACAAAATATTTAATAATAAAAATAAATTAAAATCCTAAAACGAAGTAACTAGTGAGGAGGCTGGGAATCCAATGATGGCATATTCAATGGAATGCCGGACAACTGGAGGGCGTGTCAGATTTGGCTCATCCGAGCGTCCTGAGCCGCGAGTTGGCTTTCTTAAGACGCGAGCTTCTGCTCCAGGTCTTGAACTTGTGCTTTCAACGAGGTTACCTCTTCCGAATTGTTGTTACAAGATGAGGCACCCATCTCATGGAGTCGCGCTTTCCCCATCCCCCGGTAAACCCTACCAGGCCTACGACCAAGGGTCTAGTCTAGCGTCTCCGTTAGTATACGAAGACCAGCATCCTCAGTTGGAGTGACGTCCTGGATAAGGGTCTCGGGGGGAAACTGCGATGCCACTTCTTCGAGAAGAGCATTGCTCTTCTCCACCAAAGTGGCCTGTAATAAGAAAATATATATTATTGTTTATAATAATTATAAAAGGAAGAAAAGTAACAGGTGATTAAAGAAACTTACATGGAGCTGCTGAGCCGTCTCATCACCGAGGCGGACATAAACTTCCTCGAACATGTCAATCTCCGGAAACTTTGCACCTTCCTAAAAAAAAAAAAATGAAGGTTAAAATTTAAAATTCATAAATATTAAATTATATAAAAATTATAAAATGTAAAGTAGTTTTACCTGTCGTCGGTCAGCCAGTCTATAGGAAAAGGGCTTCGAACCGGAATGGTGCAGAAGTATTTTTTTCGACCTATTTAGCGAATTGGCTCGAGAACGTTTTTGTTGAACCCAAAATGTGTTAGTGCGTATATTAATTGTTGAGTAAAATGATAAAATAAATGCGTAAACTTACCAAAAAAGTAGGAGATTAAAAGTGGTTACATAACCACTCCTAATCATGAGGCCACTCTAGCAATTGGTTGACTTTTTGGTTGACTTTTGCGTCGTAACTCGTATGACGCTTCTCTTTGTATTTTCTTGTTGTGCTCGTCGTTACGAAAGCGTGGACGCGAGCGGGACGTCATTCGGAGTCCAAACGAATATTTTACGGGTGTTGGATTACCGACGTTTCCCGTATTTTTATTTTGGGACTGTTTGGTTGTTAGGTTAGGGCCCAACTTTACTGTTGGCCCACATGCCCTTGTCCCCTGTCTGTTGACTCCCTTGTCTCTGCCTTTCCCCGTACCTTCTCACTTTTCTCTCCCACACTCAACCTCACACAAATCTCTCAAGCCACCCCGTGGCCTTCTTCCTCCTCACCGAGCCAATTCCTTGGCCAAATGAATTTGTAGACCACACCACCACCTTCATCGACCTCAAAATACACTGACTGGACCCTGCAAACCCAAGCTGGAGTCGCGGGCCCAGTTTACAGAAAATTTCCGGCGAGGCTCGAAAACTTTCTCGGTGATCTCCCGGTGAAACAGAGCTCGATCCACCTCGAAATCACCACCATTGGACTCCTTGAAGCCCCTAGTACCTTGCTCGAGCCTTGGATGATCGTGTTTGGCCAAGAATCGAAGAACTCGAAGTCGGCCGGTTTACCCCCGTGGACTCTTCCTCATTTTCAGGCCACTTCAGGCCAGTTTTTGGTCCCCCAAAATGGTAAATTCTTGTTCTCCTCACTTCTAGCTTCATTTTGGTACTTGAATCGTGCAATTTGGCCTTGAAATGAAGAAGTTATGAAGCTTTGAAAATTTCCCAGAAATTCCGACCAAAATTTCCAGTTTCCGGCGACGGCGGCGGCGCTGGCGACCGGAAAAAGGACAGGGATGACCGGCGCTGACGTCAGCGATGATGTCAGCAAACCGGTTCAGACCGGCGCTGACGTCAGCGTTGACCGTTGACCGGCGCGTGGCCACGGTGGGGAACTTCCAACCGCGCGTGGCGGCGCGTGGAGGCGCGTGTGACCTCACAGCCACGCGTGGTGGCGCGTGAGGCCATTTGGCAGCGTGTGGCGGCGCGTGCGGCGGCCCACGGCGGCGGTTTTGGGTTTTTCGACCCCATAACTCCTTTTTCGGGTTTCCGAACGCCGTTTTCTTCGTATTTTCAAATACTTTATTAATTGTGGGTGTTCTAAAATAGGTTTTGGCGACCCGTGGAGTACGGAGAGTGTGCAATTGGGCTACTTCGGCATCGGTATATGTGAGTGGGCCCCTTCCTTATTAAATTAAATATTTTACATGTTTTGGAATTATTATTAGGCTATGTCTATGCTTCCAAACGGTATTTATCATATTATACTTAGTGAACTCTAGTATTATATTTATACTCGGTTTACTAGTATTGACCCGGCTATATTTTTAGGGGTTTTGGGAAATTATTATTATATTGTCTATGCTTCCAAATGGGATTTATATTTATACTTGGCGAGCCTAGGGCTATATTTTGGTGAACCTTGAGTTGAAATCTCTACCGTATTTTGGTTCACTTACTATGTTGTTAAATTGGTATTTCTATACCTTGGTACCCTTGTGGGTATATACTTGGCTTAGTATTTTAAGTATTTTGGTATATACTTGGTATTCTGGGTACGGCATCCGTGAATACCTAATTATACGTTTATTTTGAGGTTTATCTCAGAAAGAAAATTACCCCACCTTATTTTATTTAGAAATATTTCCGTGGTATGTTTTCGCACGCTCAATTAGGAATGCTTACACGGTGTCAATAGTACTGTCCGGGGCCAGGACCAGCTTCACGTGGATGTTCACACGCACTGACACGCTCACTTTGGATCCATCATAGGTGCCAGCCTGTTCTAGGTCACCTTGGCGACTCGAACTCGTTGTGATGCGCTTAGCGCCAGCTTCACGTGTATGTAGTACATGAGCGTACCATTATTCATACACCCAGCCTGTTCATGACAGAATACCTCTGTATGAACTCGTGTCTGTCATACCTAACGAGCGTATACCCTATTGTTTTATATTGTGATTTTATTATCGGATTTCACTGATGCCACGGAGGCTTATACTGTTTTACGGGTTTCCCGTACTATCTTATTATTACGGATTTTCTGGTAAAGTATTTTTATACTAAGTTGTGGCTTTCTGCCCGTTTTGGACTGTAAGTACATTTCTGTACTTACACTAATTTTCCACCTACTACTGTAGTATGTTTTCCAGAAAGGTTTTCCGAAACTATTACTTGTTTTGACGGCGAGGGGCTATTACTTTCAAAAAGGAAAGGTTTTACAAAATAATTACTTATGGCCCACTCACCCTTCTGTTTTTGCGCCCCTCCAAGATAAGTGGCTTGGAGCTGTCGACGTCGAGACGCGGTGGTATGACAAATGTAGGAATTTCTTGGTACTTGTAATTATTCAGTATCCCGTACCTTGTACAACCAGTTATTATTTTATTATTTATTTCCGCCTGCACACTTTCGTGCTCTCTGATCCTTATTTTATTCAAATTGCTTAATTTATTTCATAAGTTCTTCTAAATGGTTTTCGTCACCCCACGTGGTGTCGGCCAGCACACTCGACTTTTGGGTGTCCACCTGTATATCCGGGTCCGGATGTGTCATTGTTCGTTTGGCATCAAGGTCCGTAGTATTAAAGTTGACCTGCAAATATAAAATAATATTATTAAAATATACAAAATATTGGACTTAATTAAAAAAAGTAGTAGAAAGTATGGAATACACTCACCGACAGCTCGTGCCACATCGCTCCCTTCGTTTGAGCTGGGATTGATTTCCATGAGTCCCATCGCATAGGGCAATGGGCACGCAATATGGCCCCTATCTCCGTGACTAGGGTGCTGTGCTGGTCAGATGTGGAAGAACCTTGGTGTTCTTCAAAAAAGGTGATGCCGATCTTTTCATTAGTCGCCCGTGTGATCCTCGTAGACTTCAACTGTCTGCAAGGGCCCCGGGTCTTTTTCTTCCCTGCCAAAACAAAGAAGAAATTCATGGTTAAAACGTCATCTTAAAACTCTACAGAAAATTCGGCAGAACCTCCCCTAAAAGTCTAACATTTCCCATAACCTGCAAACAATAAATCTAACATATCCACATCCACACAATTCAAACATATGTAACATCCCGTTCAAAATTTAAATTATTTTATTCCTGGAAGTGGGAAATGACGTTTTTGCCCCTAGGTTGACCTTTCGGTTGACTTTTGCGTCGTAACTCGTACGGCGCATCCACTCATATTTTCTTGACGTGCTCGTCGCTACGAACGCGTAGACGCGAGCGGGACGTCATTCGGACTCCGAACGAGTATTTCACGGGCGTTGATTTTCTACGTTTCCCGTAATTCAATTTTGGGACAGATTGGTGCTTGGGCTGGGGCCCAAATGTCTGCAGGCCCATGTGGCCTTATCCCTGAAAATCTGGGATCTTTGTCCCTGTTTTTTCCGTGTCCCCTTCTCTCTGGTTCTCTGCAAAACCACACACAAAAATACCTGCTGCACCATGCCTCCTCTCCCTCTCCCCGAGCTCACACCGAGCCGTTTTTCCCTTGGCCAAACAAACCACAAACCTCCCTCTCGAGTCTAAATTGAACTCAAGAACCCAGAACCCAGAAACCATTTCCTGCAAAACCGAGAAAACCTTCACCGTCAAAGCCTCGATTTTCCCCGACTGAAATCAATGATTTGGAGCTCGAGGAAGCTCAAAACCATCACCAAACCACCTCTCGGAGACCCTGGAACCCAACCCAAGGCCTCGAAGTCGAAATGGCACAAAGGACTAGGAAGCTTGTTTTTGGCCGATTCTTCTTCCCATTTTCAGGCCACTTCTGGCCAGTTTTTGGTCCCCCAAAATGGTACAATCTTGTTCTCCTCATCTCTAGCTTCATTTTTGGTACTCAATCGTCCAATTTAACTTTAAACGGCAAGTTATTGGCTTGTAATCTTAAAACCGGCCAAAATTCCGGCTGACGGCTCTGGCGGCGCTACAGGCGACCGGAAAAAGACCAGAGAAATGGCGCCGACGCCGATGACGTCAGCAACCGGGTCGGGCTCGGCTTGCCGACGCGCCGAACCGGCTCCATCGGGCGCTCACCGCTCTCGCTTGGCCGCAAGTGAGCCGCGTGAGACAGCGGCCTCGTTTGAGCCGCGTGAGCCGCGGCTGGCTGGGCTGAGCCGCGCTGTAGCCTGTGGGGACTTTTTCCGATTCCGTTTCTCGCGAGGCGACCAGATTGGTCGCGTACTACCTAAAGACGCTTGATAATTTTTTGAGGTGTTTTCGACTCCAATTTGCAAAAGCAAGGAGATAGTTGAATTAATCTGTTAATTAGTGACCTTTATGAGTTTAATCATTGTACCTGATATCTCATATAGTGGGGCCTATCCAGAGGATCACCTGGCTACCCAGACGAGGTACTTCGAATCTGCCATCCATGTGTGAGCAGTGGGTCTTTTGTTTGATAAATATATATATACGTATATTTTCAATGCTTTAACTCGTTAGCTTAGCTTGCATATCATTACTTTGTCGAGGTAGAACATTCGTATTATATTGCCATACATGTTTTATACTGTTGCTCATCGAGATGTATACACCCCGTGGTATTAGTACTGGCCTTTGTGGCCGTGGACTAGCCTTGGCTTGAGTAGCCACTACCAGCACTGCTACGCAACTTTGGATCCATTGTAGGTACTAGTCCGCTCGTAGGGTTGCACTTTGTGTAACTCCTGACTTCTAGGATCGCACTCAGGCACGCTGGCCAGACATGCTAGACTCAAGGCCATTGTAGTACTCAAATACATCTTTATACCTAGCTTGTTCCTTGTGGGATTGAGCCCTTGGGCATGTGTGTTTACATATGGGTGAGCAACTCAAGAAGATTTATCTAAAGAGTACCCGAATGTTTTAAATGATAGTATTTTGAGGTTCATGCCTACTTTAGTATGACGTATTTTCCTCAAACTATACTTGTTTTCAAACGAGGGGTTACTAGACTTTTTGAAAACAACGGGGTTTTACCAAACTTTGCTTTTTGACCCACTCACCGTTTTTTTATGTTTTGCGCCCTCCGTGTTAGTTGGAATGGGAGCCTTGCGACGTCAATGGCGCGGTGGTATGACGCATTTAGGAATTCTTAATGTGCTTGTATATCTTTGTATCCCTCTTACCGTGTATTCTTATTATTTCTTCCGCCACACACTCCGTGCACTCCGACCTTATTGTTTTAATTCAATATTCTATCCTTTATTCTTAAATTTTCTAAATGGCTTCTCTTGGTCACCTAACGCGTGGTTTGCCAAGACTTCCCGACACTCCGACGTGTTCGGACGGATGTGTCGTATTGGTATCGAGCTGTGTTTTTAGAATCTAGGGCTCTTCTTTCCGTATTCGTATCTCGGTTCGTGGTATCGACTTCGACCTTCGTGAATTCTGTTCTTGATTCTTACTCTGGGAATCGAGAATTGACACACCCCACCCTCGATACCCACGTGGATACCGAAAGTGCGAGCGTGGCCGGCCGACACTCGTAAGTGACGAAGCCATTAAATGCATGACAACACTTGTGAAAACTAAATTAAATTATATTAGAAGTTGCAAAATCCAATGTCAATATGCATATGGTCCAGAGCGTATTTCAATGAAACAATGAATTAACACAACTGAGTTCCACCCTACCCGCATAACAGGATGGATATTATTATGGTGAAACCGGAAGAGCATCCCCATGGCCTGGATGAAAGATCGTAGCCACTGCAGGGAAGCCCCACCTCGCCATGCCATCTCACTATGTCCCCGAAGGGGGGCAAAACAAAAGTGTGAGTGGACAAAATAAAAGTTTTCGCAAACCTTCTTATTTCAACATACTAACCCCCGTTTGAAATCCGTAGTTGTAGAAATATACTATCATAGTATAGTTCGAAAGATAATTAAAAGACATCAAAACATATCTAAAGGTATGATATCCATAAATCACAAATCATAATTTCCAACAATATACTGGGAAACCAATACAAATGGTATAAGGCGATCACCCATGTACGGGCTGAGGAACAGCCTCTCAATCACCGTACAAGCACTTTACGTTATCCATTCATTTGTACTCCTAAACATTCACACACATGTAAGCACTTAGCTGTTAGCCAAGGGCTACAACTCCTGAAGCCCCATTAGTGGGGCCTTTTCCCCATAAACAACAATAAACGTAAGACAAGCTTGCACTAAGGTATTTACCGACAATACCGGGAGTACAAGGCGTGTGACCCAAACATGTGAGACTCAGCCCGTGCTATGAGAACGTATCACAACGTAGTGGAAAGATACCTAGTGTGTTTGAAAACATACATACATACTCATGTGTAGATATAGGAGCCAAAACCTGCATTCATAATTCCCAAATATCAAGTATTGCATGAATAAATATTTCCTCAAAACCATATATAATAAACATCATTTAATATTTATGCAAAGCAACATCAAAGTATGTCTGTATTTCATAAATGATATGTTATCATACTTGATAAATAATCCCAAATCACCAAAACAAACCATTTTCCAATATATATATACCATAAATTAAACAATTATGGTTGCAATAAATATAATGATAAAGTATATATATTTATAAATAAATATATATAAGTAGACATGCTTTAAAAGCCACTTTTAAAACCACATATAAAAATCAAATTACAAGTATCTAAATCATAGAAACGATGAATAAAATAAATGTCCACTCACAAAAAGATCGGGAGTGAAATCTCATGTTGCCCCCTCCTCGGTGTGCGGAGTCGAAGAATTACCTATTTAATATTAGGGAACAAATTAGACTTTCCCTAAAATAAATTAAAAATAGGCCCAATAGAAAATACCTCAAAAATAATAATTATTTTAATAAACGGCTCGAAAAATGATTTCCGGCCCCAAAATCCCTGCCTGCCGGCTGCCCACCGCTGGGCGACACACAGACGCGGCCACACATGGCTGAAAGTCGATTTTATCAGTCTGGCTACTGCTACGGAGAAGGGTCTCACGCGCTGCCACGCTACTGGGTGCGTGTCTCCACGCGCCGGGCACGTGTCACCCACGCGCGCACGTGTCCCCCACGCGCCTCCCCACGCGCCGCACGCGTGCCGCCCACGCTGCGGCCGACGCTGCCCACGCCGCGCCCGACGCCGGCCAAGCAAAGTTAACGGAATATGCTTCCTGACGGAATATTCCCGACGCCTCTTTAGGAATATTCCGTTGTCAAGGGAATATTCCTGGCTGTCCCTTCCTCGCGCCGCCGCCGCAGCACGGGCGCCGCCGTCCGCCGCCCGGTTCGTCAACTGGGAAATTAAATACCGATTATGTCCCAAAAATTCAAAATTCATATCTTCTTCGTTATTTGGCCAAAATCAACGTACATATATCAAATTGAAGGTATTGAGGAGTAGAATATTTTTATACCTATTTGAGGCCGGAAAAGTGGCCGGAGATGGCCTGAAATTACTGGAAAGCCTCGAAACCCTAATTCGCTTCTCCTTCAAAAACCGCACTAAACGGGACGCTCTTTATATCAAATCGAACCTACTCAATCCAATAAAACCAATGGTAATGGTCTTGAGGCTTACCTTGGTCTGATGTATAGAAAATGGACGGACAAGCTTGCTCCACCGTTCCGACGCTGGCTGAACGCATCGTCTCGAGAGTTTGAAGAATCAAATCACACCTCATCCGTAATGACGAGACGATCGTGATGGTATGGATTTTGACGACGGTTTGACGGCGAGATTCGTCCAAGATTAGGGTTTCAAAGGAAGTTTTTGGTTTAGAGAGAAATGGGGAGAGAAAGAGAGGGAGAGAAAGAGTGAGACGTGCAGAATGATGGGGTGGGTTGCTGCTGTGCAGCCAGCCAAAAACCCTAATTCCTACATTACCTGAGTGGAAAATTACCAAAATGCCCCCTACTCCTTTAAAGCTTCGTAGAAACGCTCGCTTTAACTCCTGGAACAGAGTTCGCAAGGGCCCATGCTCATATCGACGAGTACATCAAGAATATGTAAAGAAATAATTTTCACAAGTCGTCACGAAAAGTCAACAAAGTCAACATTGACCCTAGGGGTATTTTTTGGTCATTTCACATAAATTTTGGGACGGTTGTAAATAAGAATTTTCCGAACTTTTACACTTTTGGTGTATTGTTTTCTTGGGCTAATTCCAAGTTCTTCTTAGTGTCATACCATCTCGACGTCAAGTTTTACGTGGCCAGCTTCCGATTTTTGATGGGGCTTTGTCACTGCGCAGACGCATAGAATTTTCGTGCATTTTTACCGTGGCACCTTGAGCTTGGTTGACGAGGAACTTGAGTGTTTCGTGTGACGTTTGACGCTTCGCTTGTTAACTCCCGAGGGAATCGTGACTGAATCGGGGAACCGGTCTGGCTTGTCGTATTTTCGAGTGTGGTGTCGCTGACACAACTGATGATTTTTCATCAAGTACTTTCCCTCGGGACAACGCTAGGCGTTGATGTTAGCGGAACCTCGTTGACTCAACTGTGTCTGACAGTCTTCCTAAAGCGGATAAATTCGTGAGACCTAGTTTCACAAACCCTTTGCACGGCTAGAAGTGTTTTGCATACTTAAACTACGATTTTAACCTTCTGCAACGCGATTCTTTGGTGTTGCCTCGACCGGACGCGTTTTCTACTTCTTATGGTTGTTTTGGCTATCGCCGAGTGACACAATGATGTTCAAATTGTTAGCAATGAAGGCTTGAAGACGGATTTTCCTCTCAAATTGTTTCAACCACTTTCCATTTTCCTTCTGAATTCAGAAAAAGTATCATCGTGAAGTTCTGTACTTTACTTTCCGCACGTGGCGACCTAATGACTTTTCGATGATCGTAAACCGAACTCCGTCGGTCGACTTTTCTCGAACAATTCGTGACTACTACTTTCGGTAGTTTTGGACAAGGATCCATCTTCAGGGTGTTGTTTAATTGTGTGAGTCTCTACGACCGTTTGGTTTGTCGTGACTCATTTTCCTTCGAACGCAGAACTTTTCGTGACTCGGAGTCGACGTTTTCTTTCCCTAACACTTTTGTCATTCAAATCGATCATTTTCCCACTTGTGCAAAAGGGCTATCTTGACTATTCGCTTCCGGCGACTGCATGGATTGTATATCCACGCAGTGACTAAGTGATTGAAAATAACTTCGCTTTTGATTCTTGTCATGGCGTATCCACCGTCTCGAGTACAGCTTGACTTCTTATCGAATCTTCGCATTCGAACGCCCGATGAGGACTTTCACCGTGACCTGCATTCACTTGGCTAATCAAGTTGCCATCTTTGTCTCTCTCTCGGTTTCGCAATTAACCAAAATCTACTCTAGGCACCCGAGCTCTCTCTTCTCGCTCTCCCCGAGCCATTCCTTTAGCTATGGGAGATCCATTTTTTGTTGAAATAAACCTATAATACCTTAATCTTTTCACCGCTAACTCCCCGAAGCCCCAGAACCTTGCTCGGCCATTCTTGGTGGCGTTTGGCCGAGAACCCAAAAACCCACCTCGGTAGTTTGTACCCAAAAGAGGTTAGGTATTTGAAGTGGCTTTCATTCTTTCTTGCCTCCGAAAGAATCTCGTTCAACGTGGAAGTTCAACTCGAATCATCCAGTAGGTGGACGCTTCACCTTTAACGTGGTGAGTGATTCGCTGTGGATCCTGCTTAAGCATCAAGTAACCTCCACCCAAGCCTATCGCCCGCTCCTCAGCCAGTTGCGACACTCATCATTTTGGTGAGTGTGAAAGAACTCAAGTGTGCCATGGTCAGGACGACGGGGACACGTAGCCAACCGCCTCCGCAATACGGCAAAAACCAACCTTTTTGGCCTCGGTCTGGAACATGAGTTCATCGAATAGTTTTCTATCAATAACCTACTTTCGGGTAGACGACATTGCCAAGGCAATGTCATCTCCACACTGGAACCTTCCTCCGCACTTTGGTTACGCTTTATTCCGTATCATGGTGGATGCCTGGCAGCCCAAAGGTGGAACGCTGCTTGCTCTTGGACGAGTTGTACTTTCACCGTAGGGATACACCGAACGATTCTAATCTTGTTTCAAACGTTAAACTTTCTTTCGCTTATTACTTGTGATCCAAACGGATCCAAGTATTACCTATCAAATATTTCGCCCTTGTTTACTCGGAATTACTGACCACATTGTACTCCTTCCGGGTACAATATGGAATCCCTATGCCGTAAGGCAAAGTTTGTCTTGTTTTGTGGATTTGCTCAAGTGATAATTCGCTATCGCTAATCAAGTTTGCTTTTGCCAACTTATCTCTGGGGTGTCGTGGGTTTTCGACGTGATCCTAGGAATGGATTGTTACTCTCCTCTTGTGCCATGGTGGATTGTCGGCGGAGGTTGACCACCTTCTTGCCACCTGGCATAACGACTGGTGGACGTTTGCTCGGCGAGTACCTAAAATCAACTTGTAGGCTGACTTTCACCACGAGTGGCCGCGAAACCGTTGAAGCCTGTCAGGTGGTTATACCACACGTGTGATGTTGGAATTTGGTTTTCTCTTTGTGTTGACAAGGTACCGTTGTCAACAAAATTTCTTGGAATCTTTCCTAGCGATCTACTCGGATTACTCGCCGATCAAGAAGTGGTTTCACCATCGATCTTTCCAGACACCGTATCTCTCCTTTACCTTTCTATCTTTCGACTCCACGTGAAAGAGGGAGTTGAAGATTTTCGCCGCACACTTGTGTCAAGGAATTCTTTCGCCTTGCACTTCACCCCGTGGAGTTCTAGTCTTGTTTGTTCGTTTAGTTACGGTACTTAAGGCTCGTGATTGATTGTAGGTACTGAATCTGGGCAACGTATTAAAACCGTTATCCCCGCCTAGGACGGTGATCTCCTTGACCGCCTCCGAAGTGCGCTTGTTTTCTTTAAAGATCGACCGTGGGCCGACATCGCGCCATAGATCAAGAACTTTGTTTACTTGACCACTTTCTCGGACTCGTTACGGTCCTTACGAGTTTTCTTGTCATGCCCTTTCTCGGATGACACCGCACCTCGCAACTTTCATGAACTTGGTGACCCGAGTACTTCCCGCCCGTATCTCGACAAGTTCATGACAATTCTCTTGGTTGACTTCCCTCGGCGCTTCCACCTCGGGGCCGATCATGTAAATGGCACTTTTTGCGCATCGATTGTATGAAGTTTAAGAACTTTTCACTTGTGCGCCCGACCTAATCATGTGTCTTTCTTGGGCATGTGATTCGGGCGGACAGCACCTTGTCGATCCCTAGATGGTTACTCGTGGCGGGATCCGGAGCGACCGCAAAGCGTTTATAAGATTTCCCGAACTTTGGCTTGTACGGTTTTTACCGACAAGCCGTGAAGGATTTCTTTCAAGCTCGCTTCTACCAAACTCTGCCGTAAGAACGTTAACCTTCAGCGGAACGACGACCACGAGCAAATCTCCGACCGCTCAAGTTTGGTCTATTTCCCGTTCTTGTATTAGCACTTCCAACGCACTTTGCAGACTCCTTGTGTTCTGCATGTGCTGGATGCGTCACCGAGCGGGCCTGGTCCGTGTGCTAATACAAAGATGGATGGATAATCGCTCATGCCTTCGTGCAACCGAAATCGCATGAGATGAATTATCATAAATTCCATGATTCGGCCCGGCGCGCATCTTTGCTCCGACTCGCGACAATTTCTCTTGGTGAGACGTGTGGTGACCGTTCACTCGACCACCAAAGTTTGAGACGCCTCTTCTCTTTTCTCTTGGGGAACCTCTGACCCCCGTCAAAGGAAAGGATGTTGCCGATAAGTGACTACGACAGAATTATCGATCAAACACCTTGGTCGTGCAAACGTAGAATTTGGCAGCCCTCTCGTCGGTCATTCTAACACTACTCTCCCAAACTAATCGTATCCCTCTTTGACTAAACTTCAAGCACCGGTGTCACCTTGGGTTGTGGCACGCTTCTGAGCACCGTTAGCCATTGTTTCCGTCGAAGCAATTTTTTTCTTCACCTACGTCTCTTTCGAGGGAGCTTCGAGACGTTTGTGAACAATTTTGTACTCCAATCTACTCCATTGAGTTTTTATGAAATTCTGTAACTGGGAAATTTTCTGAGGCAAAGGGTAGACTGTAACTACCCGTTCAAAATTTAAATTATTTTATCCTCAAGTGGGAAATGACATTTTGCCCCGTTGACTCCTGGTTGACGTTGCGCGTAACTCGTACGACGCATCCACTGCATTTTCTTTGTCGTACTGGCTGCCACGAACGCCAGACGCGAGCGCGGACGCTGGCTCCGGACTCCGAACGAGTATTTTCACTGGCGTTGATTTTCTACGTTTCCCAATTCAATTTTGGGACAGACAGGCTGGGCCGGGGCCCAAATGTCTCGCAAGCCCATGTGGCCTTATCCCCGAAAATCTGGGATCTTTGGTCCGCTTTGTCTCGTGTCCCCTTCTCTCTCGGTTCTCTCGCAAAACCACAAAATTACTCAAGGCACCCCCGTGCCTTCCCTCTCCCTCCCCCGAGCTCACCGAGCCGTTTTTCCCCTCGTCAAACAAAACCACAAACCTCCTCCGAGTCCAAATTGAACCCAGCACTCCAGAAAACCAGAAACCATTTCCGTAAAAAACCTGAAAACCTTCACCGTCGAAGCTCACCTTTTCCCCGACTTCGATCGATGATTTGGAGCTCCGAGGAAGCTAAAAACCATCACCAAACCAATCTCCTGGAGCACCTTGGAACCAACCCAAGGCCCGGAAGTCGAAATGGCACCGTGGACGGAGAAGCTTGTTTTTGGCCGATTCTTCTTCCCATTTTCAGCTACTTCTACTCAGTTTTTGGTCCCCAAAATGGTACAATCTTGTTCTCCTCATCTCTAGCTTCATTTTGGTACTCTAATCTGCCCAATTGAATTTAAAACGTAAAGTTAAGTTATGAAGCTTTGAAAATTCCTGTGTAAACCGGCCAAAATTCTCAAGGATCAGCGTCGGCGACCGGAAAAAGACCCGTAGGTGACCGGCGCCGACGCCGATGACGCCGCAAATCGGCCGACGCCTTGCCGACGCCTAACAGCCGTGAAAGCGGAGCCGCGCGTGGAGCTGCGCGTGAGACAGCCGCTTGAGCTCGCACGTGGAGCCGCGGCTTACAAGGCTTGAGCTGCGTGGGGGCGCGTGGGGACTCTTTTGATTCCGTCTTCGCGAGGGCGACCTCGTGACGACGCGTACTACCTGGGGGCAATACGATGACAATTTTTTAGGTGTTTTGACCTCCAATTTGCAAAAGTAAGGATAGGTTTAATTAATTAAGAATTAGTGATCTTATGAGTTTAATCATTGTAAATTGGTGATATCTCATAGGTGGGGCCTATCCGCAGGACTACCTGGCTACCTGAAGATCGGTACTTCGACCAGGCCACCTACTGTGTGAGTGAGTGGGTCTTTGTTTGATAAATATATATATACGTATGGTTTTTCAACGCTTTAATCATAGTATAGTTGCATATCATTACGTTTGTTGGAGGTAGAACATTCCGTATTATATTGCCACATGTTTTATAATGTTGCTCATCAAGATGTATACACCCCATGTATTAGTACTTCCGCCCTTGTGTCAGACTAGCCTTGAATGCTTTGAGTAGCTGGCCCACGCACCAAGCATGCAGCCTTGGATCCATTGTAGGTACTTTTATTCGTCTTAGGTTGCACTAGGCAACTCGGACTTGTGTGACTGTACTTTGTGCAATTTGGGGCTGGGCTTGAAGACTCAAGGCCAATAGTACCTGGCCAGAATTTTGAGACTCAGCTTGTTCCTTTAGGATTTTAGCCCTCGGGCATGTGTGTTTACATAAGGGTGAGCAACTAAGAAAAGATTTATCTGGGAGCACCCGAATGTTTTAAATGATAGTATTTTGAGGTTCATGCCTACGGGTATGACGTATTTTCTCAAACTATACTTGTTTTCAAACGAGGGGTTACTAGACTTTTGAAAACAAATCTGCTTTACCAAACTTTGCTTTTGACCCACTACCGCTTATGTTTTGCGCCCCTCCAGGTTAGTTGGCTGGGAGCCTTGCGACGTCGATGACGCGGTGGTATGACGACGTAGGGAATTCTTATACGTTTGTATATCTTTGTATCCCTCTTACTGTGTATTCTATTATTTCTTCCGCCCGCACACTCCGTGCACTCTGACCTTATTGTTTTAATTCAATATTCTATCCTTTATTCTTAAATTTTTCTAAATGGCTTTCGTCACCTAACGCGTGTCGGCCAGCACTTCCCGACACCTGGCGTATTCGGGATCGGGATGTGTCAACATATCCAACATATCCAACATATTTGACAATTCCAACATATTCCAACATATCCTTAAATTTCAACATATTCCAACATATTTGACAATTCCAACTATCCTTAAATTTGACAATTCCAACATATTCCAACATATACTTAAATTCCAACATATCCAACATATTTGACAATTCCAACATATCCACATCCACACAACATTTCCAACATATTTGACAATCGTAGCAAATGTTTGAACATGCAATCAAGAAATGAACTAGACGGTATTAAACAATCGAACAAAAATGAAAAATATGCAGGGGTAAGGGTATATTACCTGTCTGCGAGCCCTTACCGTTGGAACTCCCGGGTGCCTGAGGGCCTTCGTGTTACAACCCGTCCCAAATTTTGTGTGAAATTACCAAAATACCCCTAGTGGTCAATGTTGACTTCTGTTGACTTTTCGTGATGACTTGTGAAAACTTATTTCTTTACATATTCATGATGTACTCGTCGATACGAACGCGTGGACGCAAGCGGAACTCAATTTGGAGTTAAAACGAACGTTTTACGTTTTACAAAACGTTAAAGTGTAGGGGCATTTTAGTAATTTTCACACCCGTAAGTAAATTAGGGTTTTGGCTGGCTGCTGTGCAGCCAACCCCCTCATTCCCTCTCACTTTGCACGATCTCTCCCACCTCTCTCTCTCTCGGCCAACTTCACAAAATAAAACCACCAAAACCCTAGTTGTTGGACGAATCACAAAACCGTCGAACCGTCGCTCAAGACCAATACCATTACGATCGTCTCGTCATTCTGGACGAGGCTGTGATTTCAGAATATCCAAACTTGAACCCAATCGACCAAACCGACGTCGGAATGGTATCGACAAACTGCCATTCAATTTTCTGTACAATCCCGACCAAGGTAAACCTCAAAACCATTACCATTGGTTTTATTACGTTGAGTAGGTTCAAATCGATATAAATAACGTTGAATTTGGTGCAGTTTTGAAGGAGAACGGAATTAGGGTTTCCCGAAGCTTTCCGGCCAATTTCAGGCCATCTCTGGCCATTTTTCTGGCCCCAAATTAGTATTAAAATATTCTACTCGTCAATACCTTCAATTTGATATATGGCACGTTGAATTTGGCCAAAGAACAAAGAAGTTATGAATTTTTAAAGTTTTGGACATTTTTCGAAATTTTTCCAGAAATTTCGGCGACCGGCGACCGGCGACCGGCGACCGGCGAGAGGAGGAAGAAGAGGGAATATTCCATTAAATCTAACGGCGCTGACGTCAGCAGGTACGTGGCTGACGTGAGCCGCGCGTGGGATGACGTCACCGAGCGCGTGCAGACCCGTGCCGCGCGTGGCGACACGTGCCAGCGCGTGCCGGCGTGTGGCCGGTGCGTGGCGGCGCGTGGCCGGCGCGTGGAGGTGCGTCCGACCGTTTCCCGGCGCGTGGCGTCGCGTGCGGCGGCGCCGACGACGGTGGGCGGCGGCTGTAGGGTTTTCGGGCCTCAGAAATCGTTTTTCGAGCCCGTTTTCGCTAAAATAGTATTATTTTGCAATATTTTTCTGTAGGGCCTATATTATTTTATATTAGGGAGGTTCTAATTTTTCCCCTAATATTAAATAGGTAATTCTTCGGCGCCACACATCGAGGAGGGCAACGCCAAGGGGGATTTCACTCCCGATCACCTGTGAGTGGACTTTTGTTTTATTAAATGATTTATATGCTTGAAAATATTTATGAAATGGTTTTCTTACATGAGTTTAAACGTTTTTGAGGCATGCTTATATATATATATATATATATATATATATATATATTATGAAATGATTTTGAGATTCGAATATATATGGATATATATTATTAAATGGTTTTAACCTATGATTTCGGGTATGCATAAATATTGGTATTCGATATATGACTCCGATGAGAATGTTATTTATGCAACGTTTATATATTTGGGAAATTATGAAGTATATGATATTCTTCACTTCTACACATGATATATGTATGTATGTTTTCAAACACACTTGGTATGCTTTCACTACGTTGTAGTACCGTCTCACGGCCGTAGGACAAGTCTCACATGTTTGGGTCACACGCACTGTACTCCAAGGGTATTGTCCGGTAAATACCTTAGTGCAAGCTTGTCTTACGTTTATGTTTATTTTTGGGGAAAAGGCCCCACTACGTAAGGACTCGGGTGTGACGCGCTATTGCGCAAGTGCTTACATGTGTGTGGTACTAGGAGTACAATTTAATTGAATAACGTAAAGTGCTTGTACAGGGATTGAGAGGCTGTTCCTCAACACGTACATGGGTGATTACTTATATACCCTATGTTGGTTTTCCTATATTTATATTATTGGTATATATGATGAAAGGACTATTGGAAATATGATTTGTTATCTACGGATTTTATATTGATATATGTTTCCAGTTATACCTATAAACTACATTTTGACGTATACTACGGTAGTACGATTTTACAATTATACTGGATTTCAAATAGGGGGTTACTATGTTGAAAAGAGAAAGGTATTTCGAAAACTTTTATTTTTCGTCCACTCATACCTTTTGTTTTTGCGCCCCCTTCAGGACCTAGTGATAGAGCATCTGGTGAAGTCGAGGCATCCGAGTGGCAGCTTTGACTCTATTTCCTGACCATGTAGGGATTTATCATTTTTGTTATTCAGTTTCTTTAATAATATCCATCCCTGTTATGGATAGAAATTCTAGGAACTTGATTCATCATTTTGTTTCCGTTGTTTCAAATTAGTACGCTCTGAACCTTGTGCATGTTGACATTAATTTCCGCAACTTTATGGTAATTTAATTTACTTAAACTTAGTGTTGTCATGCATTTAATGGCTTCGTCACTTACGAGTGTCGGCCAGCACGCCCGAACTCGGTATCCACGTGGGTATCGAGGGTGGGGTGTGTCACTTCGTCCTCGAGACGTTGTCGCTGGTGAGCCCGAAGAGCACTCACTACAGGAAACGTCACTAAGGCAGTGGACGAGACAGGCAACTCGGAGACATCCTGAGCGGCTGACTGTGATGGAGTTGAACTAGGACAAGAGCAGCAGCGTGTAGAAATCAAACCCGACATCTGCAAATTGAGCCAATTACAAATTGTTAAATAAAAGGACATATACATATTAAATAAATTGTAAATAAACATTGAATGTACTTACAATACAACTTCTATCAAAGACAACAGAATCATACAACCCTAGAATGTTATACAATCAATCTAAAGCAAATAAAGTTCATTTGTCTGCAAAATGTTTTTACACACTAAAAAGAAACGAAATGCATATTCAAAACTTTCTCTGCAAAATTATATAATCAAATTAATTGGAAATCAGGAATCAACAATATAAGTGTATATGTTGCTCCATACAACCATACAATTATATTTAAGCCAATATCAGTTAATGAATCAATACATAGAACCTTATCCACACATATTCGAAACTTGCATATGCACTATAGTAGCAGCAATAATACCAAAGAAAGCATATGCCATACATATACATTATCACCCAATTCAATAAGCCAATACTGCACTACATTTACACACACACTGCATATTGCACTGCATAGGCACACATACTGCACTACAGTCACACACACACACTGCATATCGCACACATACTGCATACATACTCCTAACATACTGCACTGCATATGGCACACATACTGCACTGCATACATACTACACTGCATACTGCACACATACTGCACTGCATACATACTACATACATATTGCATACTGCACACATACTGCATTCATACTGCATACATACTCCTAACATATTGCACTGCATACTTACTGCATACATATTGCACTGCACACTGCACTCATACTGCTCACATACTGCACACTGCATACTATTCAGGATGTCTCCAAGTTTTAATTCAAAGTAAAACATATGAAGGTAGGTCAAATCAAGTTCAAAGCTTGCTACCACCACCTACTTAAGTTTGAAGCTTACTTTCGTTCTATTACTGACAAACATCAAAACAATCCTATGCCCCTCAATAAACAGACTTCCTTTATTATTATTGAACTACAAGTCGTAAACAAAATTTTAGCCACTCCCATCCATTTACAGCAAAAGGCAAATGAAATATATGAGGAATAAACTTTAAATGCCCTCGTAACCGAGATTTCCCATTTGAAACTTTAAATAAGATCTTAGTCTAAGGAAAATATATTGAAAGCCCGTACCTTTACACCGTACAAAACAAAGTAACCAGAAAAATGATATAATCACCATTACTTCCAAACTATGCAATACCAAATAAAGAGAACTAATATACAAATCCAAATAAGAAAACCAAATAAATGATACCGAAAAATCACCTGAATCAAGTCCACTTTTATAACTATTATCAAATGTCAAGTTCTAATCATTTTCATATCGAAAATCCAAATCCAATTGCAGCCTTTTGAAGCAAAGAAGTATTAAAAGTCCTAACAGCAGAGATATCATTTTTCTGCACACACACAGAGTACATATACACAGCACACACACAGTACATATACACAGTACACACACATCACATATACACAGACACACAGCACATATACACGGACACACAGTACATATACACATCACACACACAACATACACACACACATTGACACAGCACACACTGCACACACACACACACACACAACACACACACACACACACATGAACGTAATCTTGCTTTAGAGTTTGGTCATCAAACTCTAAAGCAAGATTGCGTTCATGTCTTCTTGAAACCATTTGCAGTTGAATATGCAGGACAAGAAAGATGAAGCGACAAATTAACATATACAAAACCTGGAACAGAAACATGGGCTAGTCAAAACAATGTGCTCCCCGCTCTACACCTAAGCTTGAATCCCTCTCTCCGTAGTTTAAATTAATTTAGTGTAGAATATCACTTGTATATATACAAATTAAAAATAAAAAACATGGAAAAATCGGAAGTTACACTTCTCAATCCAGATGACTCACAAAACCACATACTTCCCAAAACCTAAACAATTACACATACTGCATTTTTGGGTTTCTTTTCTCCATAAGGAAAATAATTCATACCCAAAAACCCAAAAATGCAGAAAAGAATAGGTACCCAGAACCAGAACAATTTCGACACAGAGCAATATGTAAACCCAGAACACACAGAGCAATATGCACACACACAGCGCACACTGCATCACTTGAATTTCTATTTCAAACAACAATGAAAACCTAGAAAATAGATCTGTAAAAAATTAAAAAATACTGAAATGGATTGGTACCTCAGTTGAATAGAAATGGATTGGTGGTGAACTCGACCCACGACGTGCCTAGATTTGACTGGAACGGACAGAGAGAGAGAGAGGGCAAAACGGAAGGGATTGGGAGGGATGGGGTTGGACGGAGGGAGGGAGGCATCGAGAGAGAGAGAGGGAAGAACGGAGGGGACTGGTTGCAGAGGGAGGAGTTGGGCTTGGTTGCAAGTTACAGGGAGGAGCTGGATTAAACTGTCTACAAATCGATGCCAGAAGAAGGGAGAAGAGAGAAAAAAGAAAAAGGCACGGGTTGCAAGGCACGGGCTGCAATTAACCTAGAGGCCTTTGGGCGACGAACTTGTTTCGTCGCTCAAACTCCTAATCTTTGTCGCCCAAACGTTCATTAGAATTTTTCAAAAGAAGACCAAAATTTTGGGCAGCTGGATGAAATATGAAGGTTTAGGTGATGAAAAGGATTCGTCGCCTAAAGGAACTAATTTTTGAGCGACGACTAATTCGTCGCGCAAAACCACTTGAGGCGACAAACCAGTGTTTGGTCGCCTAAAGCTAAGAAATTTACTCTGCACCGTTGTTATTCTGATCTGCTAAATAATGACTTATTCATTTCGTATTGAAGTAATGTTTGTACAGAATGATCTTGAAGAAAAGGTGTACATATTCAATGGTTCAGATTTAAAGGAATAAATAGGTATGTGTGATTACAAATTAAAAGTAGTACGAAAAATTAACTTATAGTGGGAAATTCATAATAAGTAATTGAGAAGTGGGGAAAATGTGTAAAAAATACACAAACGCTCGTAACGAAAAGGTGTACAACTTTCATTAAGGTGTCATCTCCAAAAGATGAACACTAGAAACCATGAAGGCTATATTCTTTTTCAACCGTCGATCAACGTTTGCGTTTACACTCCATTATTATATCCATAGTTTTGTTTTCATCCCTATTCTTTTTTGAAAACATGATCTTTTATTGAATGCAATAAGATGAACGGTTCCGATCATTCATAGAATGTCCTCATATTGACAGTTTATTGAAAACTGTGATGATGTTATATAGTTTGTATAAACTTTATAACGTCCTACAAATTTGACTAAACTGTAAAGATGGGGACATAATATAAACAATCTGAACCGTTCATCTTATTGCATTTAGTAAAAGATCATGTTTTCAAAAAAGAACCGGCATGAAAAAAACAAATTACAGATATAATAACCGAGCGTAAACATAAACATTAATCGACGGTTAAAAAGTAATAGAGGCTTCATGGTTTCTAGTGTTCGATTTTGGAGATGACACCTAAACGAAGGTTGTAGGCCTTCTCGTTACGAGCGTTTCTATATTTTTTACAAATTTTTCCCCCTATTCAATTACTTATTATGAATTTTTCAATGTAAGTTAATTCTTAGGTTAAGGCGACGAACACTCATTCGTCGCCCAAACCCTTAAAAAATCAGACCCAAATATTGGCAGGTTTAATATTTTTTTTTTACAGTTTGGGCGACGAAGAATTTACTTTGGGCAACGAAGTATAATTGGTCGCCTTAAGTGACTTTGGGCGACGAATATAAGTTCGTCATATATTTGCAATTTTTTGCATCTGGTTATAAAACAATTTTTAATTTATTTTAACAATTTGGGTGACGAAAAGTTTACTTTGGGCGACAAAGGACATTTCGTCGCCTAAAGTTACTTTGAGCGACAAATAACGGTTCGTCGCCTAAGCTATATTTGTAATTGTCGTAAGAACCGATTACAAAGCAGGTTTTTTTTTTTCCTTGGTAAATGAAGTAATTAATTTATGTTCCAATGTCTCTTCTTAATAATTTGACAATGTTACAAGTTACAACTTCACTGTATATGTTTCAATGTTTGTTGAAATACAATTTCAACACTTCCGAACTTAGTCTGAATCAGAAATACAATACACATCGTCGTCGTCACTTTCATCATGTTCACTTGGTAGTTCAGATTCGCTGCTTGCATATGATTCCTTATCATCACTATCCTCGATCTGTGCGAGGTCATGTAGATTGTAGCGTCTCAGATCACCAAGGTCAATTGTAATGGAATCAATCGGTATTTTGATTTCAGGCATTCCAGCTACCTCAAGCGGTTCTTGGATTACATTGGTATCCAACGGTGTTGCCAAACCAAAATCTATCGAAGATGAAAGCTGTTGGTCAGCGACGCAGTCGTCTTCATTATTATCTCCGTCAGGAATATCATATATGTTTATGTGATGAATTTTTTGAACAACTTTCCAACCATTCTCCGCCTTCGGGTCATCAAGATAGAAGATTTGTTTCGCCATAGTTGCTAAAATGTAAGGGTCTTCATCGTACCAACGTGTGTTAGTGCTCACTGATACTAACCCATCGTCTCGCTTAATACTCTCGTTTGTGTTAGGATTTGTATCAAACCAATGACACTTAAACAAAATCACTTGACATCGGTCTTTGTAAAGCACTTGTACAACACTTGTTAGTTTGCCATAAAACTCAATATCGGCACTGTTGCCACCGCTCGGGACGAAGACCCCACTATTTTGAGTTAACAACTTGTCATCACACTGAGCATCCACAAACTTAACGCCGTTGACATGACACCCTAAGTACAATTCAGCGTGAAACGGTCCGACCGCCAAGTTATATAATTCTTCGGTGTATGACGGCGAATTCTGTTCCTTAAGTTTAAACACCTAGTTGAAGATGTACAAAAATTTGTAATCTTTTTAGTTCAAGAACATATGAAGACAATGACGAAAAACCTAAAATGTGATGAAACCAAATAGTACAAAACTTACATGTTCGCACAACCAACGAGAAAACAATGCACGATGTTTCTCGGCATGTAAATTTGAAGGATATGCATTGTTGAGTATGAACCAATGCGCTACCTCCATGTCCTTTTCAAAAAAGGATTCGCCTCTTGGTGACGAACCAAACGGACGTGCAGTTTGTGCAAACACCGAAAGTTTTTCTTTCCTAACACCACCGTCGTTGTTGCGTTGGGGACGATTGAAAGTCGTCTCAACATCAGTTAGATACATTGCACAAAAAGTGAGCGACTCATATGCGATCCATGCCTCCACAATGGATCCTTCTGGCTTGGCCCTGTTGCGCACAACTTTTTTAAACTCCCCAAGAAGCCTGCAAAATCGAAAAGCGATGGTTGTAATTATTAAACATGTATAAAATGATGAAGAATCATACAAAGGCCATGGGTCAACATTACCTTTCTATTGGATACATCCACCGATAGTTGACTGGTCCACCAAGCAATGCCTCATCCGCCAAATGTATCATCAAGTGAATCATACTAGTAAAAAAAGCTGGTGGAAAAATCTGCTCGAACTTGCAAAGGATGTGTACAATGTCATCTCCGCACTTTTTTACATCTGACACACGCAATGACCTTGTAGCCAACTGTGCAAAAAATCTGGACAACTTCATTATCGGGTTAACCACATCAGAAGGCAACAGACTTCGAATACCAACGGGGAGAAGGCGTTAGATTAGCACATGACAATCATGGCTCTTTAATCCCAAAAATCGATTTATGTCCACGTTCACGCAATGCGAGATATTCGAAGCATACCCATCTGGAAATTGTACGGAAGAAAGAAACTTGAAATTTTTTTTCTTCCCCTCCGGTTTCACAGTGAAAAACGGATGACCCTTTCTGAGTACACCGCCGACTTTCTTCATCCACAAGGGTCGCCTTATGCCCATTCGTTCCAAATCTAGCCGAGCTTTTATCGTGTCTTTCGATTTACCCTCAATGTCTAGAATTGTCCCCACCAATGTATCACAGACATTCTTCTCAATATGCATCACATCGAGGTTGTGTCTAAGCTTTAACTTGGACTAGTACGGGAGTTCAAAAAAATACTCTTATGCATCCAGTTATGATGAGAAGCTGGCTTGGGCCCAGTAACACCTTTGCCATATGGACCAAATTCTAAACTGTTCAACTTAGCCAAAATGTCATCTCCCAACCATTCTCTAGGTCTGAGCCGGGTCTCTGTGTTGCCATCAAAAGATGTATCGTTCGTACGCCACTCGTGATCCCACGACAACCATCTACGATGACCCATATAACAAACATTTCCGGCGTGCCAACTAGATGTTACGTCCTCCTTGCAGATTGGGCATGCCATATAACCCTTCGTACTTCAACCGGAAATCATTGCATAAGCGGGAAAATCATGTATCGTCCACATCACTGTTGCTCACAAGGTGAACATCTTCCCAGTGGACTTATCAAATGTACGTACATCGTTTTCCCATATATTCTTTAACTCATCAACCAACGTGCGCAAATAGACATCGATGGACTTTCCTGGATCTTCAGTGATTAATAGACTCATCATCGTAAATTCCTTTTTCATGCATTTCCAAGGCGGCAAATTATAAGGAACTACAACGATCGGCCAAGTGTTGTAGGTTTGGTTCAAAACTCCGAACGGATTAAATCCGTCGGTGGCAAGTCCTAGTCTAACATTGCGTGGGTCTGCTGCAAATTCAGGGTACATCTGATCAAATTCTTTCCACACCTGTCCGTCTGCAGGATGCCTCATAACATCATCATCAACCCGTTCTTCCTTATGCCATCCCATGTCGGTTGCAGTGTGCGTCGACATGTACAAGCGCTGCAACCTAGGCGTTAATGGAAGATAACACAACATTTTTTGTGGAATCTTCGTCGTTCTATTTTTAGGTGTGATTTTATATCTCAGCTCATTACAAACAGGGCATTTATCCAACTCTTTGTTTTCCTTATAGAACAATATACAATTATTTACATATGCATGGATTTTTTCATACCCTAAGCCCATATCGTTCAGCATCTTCTGGGCACTTTTATGATCTTTAAGCAAACAATTGTATTTTGGAAGCATTCTCTTCACAATACCCATAAAGTAGTCATAACACCGGTTTGACATACAGAACTTCATCTTTCCTTGCATAAACTCCACAATCGTCGTAAGAACCGAAAAGTCTTCGCAACCCGGGTATAATTCTTGCTTGGCATTTTCAATAGCCTTTCATACTTATCGAATTCTTCCTTGTCCATGGTGGGAGGCACGTCATCCCCCACTTCCTCATTGTCATTGCTCGAGGCATATGGATAACAGTCATTTACAATACCCATGACTTGGTCATTACCAGATAAATTTCCTTCACCAGTCTCCACTCGTGACTGGTACGAAGACGAAGCATGATGTAATGGTTCCCCGTGATGATTCCATCTGGTATAGGTCTGCGTCATCCCATTTCTTACCAAATGATGGCGAACATTGTCAGGGGTCTCCCACATATGATTGTTACACGACCTACACGAACACTTGATATCAGTTGAACCCCGATTGTGTCTCGTTGCAAAGTCAATAAAATTATCTACTCCTTCCAAATATTCAGCATCACATCTGTTAGGATTTTGTATCCACTGTCTGTCCATTTTTCCTGTTACCACATTAAAGAGAGAGAGGGGGGAGCATTAAAACAACTTCAACTATGTCTTGTCACCTTATGCCTCCTGTAAAGACCCTATCCCATTTGGGAGTCCACATTTGTGTCTCGTAGTTTATGGATCCACCAACATTAGATTTCAACGTGGGCAAATTTTGGCAGCATCTCCCTACAGTTCTCCAAGTGCACGACGTAGATATCAAATACCTACTATGCACTCGAAGAACGTAAGAAGATGTTACCAAAAACCCACAATCGAAACCTAATCCGTGAACCGCAAACTACGACACACAAATGTGCACTCCCAAACTGTCCAAAAATGGGACAATTCAAGAATCAATTGGATCGCAGTCACGCTTTCACATCCATGCGCGAAATCCAATTAATTCTCAAACGGGAAACTAAGTTTTTGTTAAAAAAATGCATACGAAGTATTAACTTCGTACGTACAACACAAAATAAATTCGTACAAAGTTAATTACTATTAACTTCGTACGTACAACGCAACATAAAGTCATTCAATATATACAAATTATTTGCATACAAAACCATTTAAAATAAATTTGTACGTCAACAATTTAAAATGATCAAGAAAATACCTTCAAATTGGTGCTCCAACAAAAATATTATGCAACATACCTATACAAATTTAATTAATTAATTTATGTTAATTATAATTCAAAAATAATAAATAATAAAATAATATTAAAAAATAAAAATTACCGTTAACGATTCCCGGTGGTGGTGGAGGAGGAGCAGCAGCAGCAGCAGGAAATGGTGGTGGAGGAGGAAATAGAACCTAGCTTGGGGGAGAGAGAGAGAAAGATCTAGAGGGATAGAGAGTGAGATGGTGAGGGAGATGAGTGAGATAGGGAGAGAGATTTGGAGGGAGAAATCCGAGAGGGAGAGCTTGAGAGGCAAATTTGCATAATTTTTCTACAAAAACTGCCTCTCGGGTTGAACAAAGGGGATTAAATCTGCTAGGTTTTGGGCGACGAATATATTCATCGCCTAAAGTGCTATATTAGTCGCCTAAAGTCACCACTTTGAGCGACGAAATTTTAGGCGACAAATTCTTTTGTCGCACAAAAGTTTGGCGCCACATTGTCCATTTGCCACCACTTTTTCCACCTTTTGAGCGACGAATGTATTTATTCTTCACCCATTCAAATTTTAAGCGACGAATTACTTCGTCGCCTAAAGTTCTGTTTAGGCGACAAAATAGGTCGTCGCCTAAAGTTCTGTTTAGGTGACGAAATAGGGATTTCGTCGCCCAAAGTGATCTTGCCTGACGAAACTTTATTCGTCGCCTAAAGTTTTGTCGCCCAAGCTGTTTTTTCTACTAGTGGGAGCTATATAAGTGGATTTGTGAGACCTACACGATGTCCATCAACACACTAACCGAAAACTTAACGGATTTCTAACAGAAAGACCACATTGATGTGTGGTAGACAAACTCATGGACCAATTTTATCGATTTTTATTGTTAGGGACCAAGCTGAGGAGTTATGCCCATCCCAAGTACCATTTTGACTGAACCTTAGTGAAATTAAGGTTCGGGGAGATAATTAGTGACTAACTTTTTGTAATTAACAATTCAAGCCATATTCTTTTCTTTTGTTTCACAGTTTGTGTCGAAAAAAACTTATGCATGATAATGGATTATTGGACAAAGACTTCATGTACATGGTAACTTGTTGCGTTTCCATGCAAATCATTCTTCTCCATTAGGAGAGGCAACCTTCCAAATTAGGTGATAAAATATCTACCTTCAGGCTTATTGGTTATGACATCCAAAATTGTCTCTTTTGGTTGTTGCCTAACATTAGGTTGTTATGTGTGCTTAATTATACGCAAATCATAAAGAGCTCAAATGCTTTGTTTTTTGTTGTTTTAAAGAGTCACTTGGAGATGCTCGAATTCTTAACTGTTAACTTTGTTATAAACGCCAATCGATTCTCCGTCATTGGTCATGCATGTCACAAAAACTTCATTTGTCTATTTATTGGTCATGTTGCAGCGTTACAATTACTTCTTATATTATACAAAAAAATATAAAACATATAGCATATATCTCAATTAGTTTTACGTGGAGTGGAGGAAATCAATTAATTCATGCAGCAGAGCACTCAGGAGGAAGTCCTTGTGGGAATCGCTTGGTATCTCTGCAGTAGTTGTAAATCATGTAGTTCTTCTGAACCCATTTGAGTCTCTCTTGCCCTGTGGAATCGAGTGACTGAGTCAACCAGCTCGACTCGTTCAGGGACTTGGAAGGACAACGGGAAGTGCCTGAAGACCAAGTGCAAGCTTGGGCGTTGAAGTTTCTGTATGAGGCTGTGAAGGGGGCTTTGCTCCAATCCGTCTTCACAAGTCCGCCGCGTGTGGCCCAATCGTCTGCATTCCATAGGCTTGAGTATATCCACATGCCTTGGTTCTTTGGGAAGGAGACTCCCTTGGATTCTAAGTTCTTGTACTCTCTAATGGGTGTTCCATCCACAGAGTAGCTAGTCAAGGAGAACAAAGCATAGAAGTTTAGTATACATCATGCAAAAAATGAATAATACTATATGGGCTACACTCTCTTTTAAGACTTTTGTTGTCAAACAGTAAATTTAGACCACACATTTATGAAAGAACTTAATTTGAATGATTTAGATGTACAATCTGACAAAATAAAATGTCTAGACTGTTTTCATGTTACTTATATAAGTACCATATCTACTGGTGAAGTCACTAATCATATCTCCCGCAAAAATGAAATTCGTTTACATAACTAAGTCTCTTTTGAGTCTTATTCAGTGAGACATGCGGTCAATAAATATGTTACGTACAAATAGTTTTTATTAAGTAAAAAATAAATAAGAGAGAGGGAGGGAGCTTAATTTACATGATGCTTTGAGGGTTCCACAAGACGGAGTAGGTATGGAAGTCTTTGGTGGGATCAAACCAAAGGTAGAACTGTTGCTCCCTATTCCCCTTCCCTTGCGTGAAAACATTGGTGTGTAGAATATAAGGGTCTCCACTTAGGTTGCCTAGAAACTCGAAGTCTATTTCGTCATGAGTAGAACCCAACGATGACAGCTGCAAAATCGATAGACACATACAAAACATTAGACATGCATGCATGATATGAATACCATGTATATATAATATACATAAAACTAATCATAATTAAGCAGCTAAACTATGCATGATGAAGTAGTATTATATACTCACATAGTAAGCTGTAACGGTACCAGCAGAGTTACCAGGCACAAGTTTTATCTGCATATCAATTTTCCCAAACAAGTACTGATTCTTCGACCGGAACCCCGACCCCGAGGCCTTGTCCAGGGACAGGGTAAGACTCTGCCCGTTGTCGAGTATTTTCGCCCGACCGTCGCCCCATGTTATGTCAAAATCTTGGTTGAAGTTGCCAGCCGATGCCGCCATCAAAATATTGAACACCAAAACTACTAGAACAAAGAGTATCTTAGTCATGGTTTGGTTTGTCAAATAAGAAAAAATGTTGGAAGGCAAAGAGAGAAAGGTGTTTGATGAAATGCATGGGAATGGTGAGGGGTATATATAGTAGTTTGATGGGTGTGAGATAGTATGGGAGGACTAGGGTAGTAAGCCTATTAGCTGCTAGTAGGCAATGGAAAGGATTCAATCAGTGGTGCGGTGGTGAAGTGGTTGGGAAATATGCATGCGTTTGCTTAAGAGATTTGGGTTGACTTGGCTTGGCTGGGTGTATACAGGAGATCAGCGGGGACCCTTAGACAGCTAATAAAGATGATGTGTCCATTTTGTCCAAGTTTCTTTTGTGTTTTTTCTCCAATTGCATGGATGGCCTTGGGAAATTGGGATAGAATTTATCTTTTTATTCTACGCGGTTGTGAGGTATTGGAAGGCAAGGGCACACCGGAGAAGGTTCAAACCTCCAACCCCATGTCCATAATATCACAGCTGTCTAATCCCTATTTGTTTTGGACAAAATATAAGATATTACGAACATACTTTGTAATTCCACGTCGGAAAAAGAATTGACCTTACATATGCTTATAAGTAAGTTAGACTACTCTCTAAATTGTTAATTGATTTTATAGTGGAACCTTAACTTTATTCAACAAGTCGTTAACCCACTCACCACAATTACAATTTAGTATCAAACTCACTACATATATATATATATCATCCTCAAATGTGTGTGCGTCGAAAGTAAGACTTTCGACAATCAGGCGAGACCAAGTGCCCCTAAACCATCCAACTGTTGAATCCTTGTTGGTTTGCTATTAATGGTCTTTTGATACCGAGTCTTCCCTCTTAATTATCATTCTTGTTCCCCAAACCAGAAAACAATATTAAGCTTTGGTATTCTGTGGACTTCAAGGTAAGTAATTAATTGGCAGCAGAAAGTGAAGGATTTCAACAATTTTGTTCACCACATTTGGTGACCATAATGCAGCTTTACTAGAACTATTCTGCTCAAATCATTTCACTTGTCATAGATATTATTAACTCTGATTGACTTTTTGGGTAATAGATACAACCCCACGTCCAAAAATGTCAATGGATCAGATTTTAAATTGTATTTGAACCTAAATATCATGTAGTTAGCGGGATAGAAATTTGCAATAAAACAAAATATGGGAGTAGGCTACAATGCTTGCAAGCATTGAATGCTTACACCGATCTCACCATTAAAATGAGGGAGGAGAGAGGAGAGAGGGGGGAAAGGAGGGTGAGATCAGTGTGAGCATTCAATGCTTGTGAGTACTGTAGCCAGTCCCCAAAATATGAGTTAAAAGTTAAAACTAATACGACACAATACAAATATTTATATTCTAGGTTAAACTATGACCGATGTTATGTCATTCACCTTATAACTCAAATATAAATGATAAATCAATATAAGGTGAATAGAAAAAATAAAACAGGTGGGTGTGCATAATAGCACTAAATTATATATAAATTAATTTACTTAAGGAAAAATCTTTTGTACTAACAAGTTACATGCATGTCAAATTGAGAATTATTTTTCAACTTCTTCAATAATACCGTTAAAGTATGATACTGATACTATTTAGACACACAAAGTGATATCATTGTTAATAATTCTCTCTAATACAAGATATGTAGTTGTATAATACATGTATTTTACCATATAATACATACGTGTTTACACTGAAAAATATCCATTGGGCCATAACTTGTTTTAGTAATAGGTTGGGCCTAAAAGAGGAAAGGCCCAACCCAGGCCAGTGGACAAAAAGGAAGTAAGTCTGAATAATCCTCCACTGACTGCATTTAATGCAAAGCACTCGACATTTTGGAGGGAATCAGACTATGAATAAAGAACGTTTTCTCAGTGGGAGTAGGCTGATCAGAGATATTATTCATGCCTTACTGATTAAGCCTTACCTCACTGAAATCTCCAAAGACGGTTGCAGAGAGAAGTGACGACTGTGACGTGGGCTCCCTGATGGCCTATATAAACGAAGAGAGGATTCGAAGATGAGGACACTCAAAACAACCAAAAACAGAACTTTTAAGTTCATAAAGAAATCTCTGAGAAAATCCCTCAAAGCCTTTCTCATATACAAACTTCGTCTCTATCTGCTGCTTTCTCATTCACACTACTTGTGTAGCTTGTGACTTTGAGAACTCAAAGACCAGAACCCTAGGATCATACATCCTAACTCCCCTGAGGAGTAGTGAATTAAGCTCTGCCATCAAATCATCCCTGTTTTGATTGTATCGATTATAAATCTTAGGCAAAGTTGTCTTTGATTATTTCCCTTTGTAAGGAACCAGCTTTGAAAACCATCCCGATGGAACTAAAACCAACCCGATGGGTGTTTATTCAATCTGAAATAACCATTACATGTAATACTATTGAACTTTTTACTTAAAGTCTTCCAATATCAGTTCTTGCTTTATGTTTTTACTTACAAGTCTTTATTTTGCCGTATTTACTTTCAAGTATTTCAATATCAGTCTTTACTTTTAGTCTTTAATTATCGTCTTTTCTTTTCTATGTATGCGCGAGCGTGGAACATTTTGTTATAACCAGTTTATATCAAAATCACATCTTAAGCAATCTTTGGTATAAACAATCGAGAGATATTAAAAGTCCTTAATAAGCAAGGCAATAAAAAGAACCTAACCAAGACCTAATCTAATTAAGTCGCCAATCCGATGAACGGAAGTTACATTACTTGTGGCGCAAGTACCTAATATATTTATAAACTAACTTATACTGAAACTAATATACATCTTTCTATTGGCAGAATGCCAATAGTGGCACGCCTGACAAACACACCAACGACAAAGGCCTCATAAACATTCCTTCGAAGGAATCAAAGTGAAGCCTGTAGTTGAACCAATCCAATAGAAGGTGCAAACCAGCGGTTAAGCCAACGCGTATGCTCCTTGCCTACATCTTACAAAAGGCTTCGAACAGTATGTATAGGTGAATTACCAAGTAGGCTTCATATAAATATCAATAAGTTGCCTTGGAGTAGTTCTTCTAGATTAGTTAATTAAGGTATTGAAGATAATAGTTAAGATAATTGGTTATTAGTAACTAGCTAGTGTCTGTACGTAAAATTGATGCCTTCAATTATTGTTGGCGGGCTTTTCTCCAACGGTGTATTCACTGTATTGTATGTGGGGAGTCTTAAAACATGACGCGCCATAATTTGTGTTGTAGGTGGAAGAGTATATATGGCTCCTCCTCCCTCATTCGTCATGCCTCCGCCAGGCAGCCAGGCAGCCAGCCAAGGAAGGTAGGTTATGTAACGTCAATGTCAAATTCGCCAAACAAACGCAGTCTTATGGTCGTCACCAGTCAAACGTTGCTTTCATGCAAAGCTGTTACCTATTGTTATGGGATGGGCCTATAATATAAAAGATCAAATTTTATTCCTTTGTTTATAAAACCTAAAGTATTCTTTTTCCCTTAAGATGGGAAACAGACAGTAAAAAATATTATAGAAAAATAAAGCAATGATTGTTTCTACTTGCATTACATCCAGAGAAGTGATTTTCACACACTATTTTGAGCTTCTCGCACACTTTTTTTTATTTTTGGCATCAAATTGAATAAACCAAACGGAATAAAACGTTAAGATTAAATAGGAGTGTGTAAGAGACAAAAAAAAAATGTGTGTCTATATTTAAGGCACATTATAAGTTCCAACGTTTGAGCTTAATTTTCAACACATAAAAACTTGTGGTTTTTGGGACACTCTTTTGTGGTATTTTTCATAATCTCCCCATACGTTTTCATTAATAAAACAGGGTAAAGTTCACATAATTTGGAGGCCAAATTCTATACGTTTGAGCTCAATTCTCAATAATGCTCAAGAGCTTTCGTTAGATGATATTTGGTTAACGAACTTTTGATCTTAACATTGTCTTTGTACAATGGTTCCATCTTATATATATATAATTGAGCTTCAACGTTAAGATATGTGGGATAGTGTTACCTTTTTCTTTGGATGAGGATTCTGATATATATTTATGTTATGTCATCTTGCACATTTACCTACCATGGCCGATAGCCTTACAAAACAAAATCCCAAGCAGCCTGCCTTTTTAGAAGAAAGGACATGGATAGTCCATACCTCTATTTTGAGATAAGCTATATTTGGGTTATGAGGCAACTGAATACATGACCTCGAGTGCACAGTTAAATACTCTATCATTCATATATTTTGTTTGGAGATATGGTTCAAATTTCATAAATATATTTCATTTTTCTTTCTCTGATGAATGAGAATGAGGAATTCAAATTTAAGACTTCTTTTAATATTAGAAAGAGAAGTATCATTTGATCAATAATTCATCGTGCAAAAATACTTTTTTATTTTGTTGCCCTTTCTTTTATCTCCAATTTGTCCTTTTTATTACACTGGAGAGTGTCGAACCCTAAACTTAACTCCTACTCATCACCCCACTCACTCTCACCATTAGGCTATTGTAAATGGTTCCTAAACCAAGCCATCATCCATTGGTTCCCTTTAACGACTCTGAACAGGGAGGAGTTAGCTACGCTAGTGTTTCAATGCTTGAACTCTTATGTGTAGTTCAACTCGCTAAATCCTTCATCACCTATAATTGACTATTGCTTGCTTCTATCTTAATCCCTAGTTCAATCATTTAGTTCAAGATAATAAGATAGAATAGAAGCCACGTCGGATTTGACATGATTAAGTAGTTTATATTTATATTACAGGTATCATCATAGGAAAATTTATATAAGAGACCAAGCATCCTTCTAACACATTTTAAATTGAGTGGGAAGTAGCTAAAACGCATTTTAATCCATCCTAATCAAAAAACAAAAACATTGGTCCTCGTCAAATGTTGCTTTCTTGCTCAACATAGCTAGAGGTTACACGTTGCACATAATTGTTATTGTCCATATGAAACCAAATGATTGAATTGGAACTGAGTCAATAGATTTTTAAATGGTTCATTGAAACTATTGCAATAGTATGGGACCTCATTCCTGCGACTCCCAACACCAATGACCAATCCCACTGGCAAAATAATTGGAGGCTTCACTAAGTGGTGCATAAATATATAAAGTCCACACATCAGACGCATCTTTTTCAACACACTTTAACCCTTCAACCAAAAATTAACTCTTCAATTGCGTATCATATCTTCCTATGATCACTAAAAACGTTTCCAATTATGTTAGTTAAACAGAAAAAGATAAAAGTGTTTTTGAGTCAAAAAAGTACTTGGAAGTGCTTTCTGGAAGCATTTAATGTGTGTTTCTTTCAGAAAGCACTTCAAATACTTTTCCAAGAAGCACTTCCATTTTTATTATAAATTGCAATATGCTTCTAATAGAAGCGCTTTTACTGGAAGTGCTTTTGAGCCGATGTACTTTTAAAAGAGTTCCAAACACTCCCCTTAAATTCAAAATTTTAAAAGGGCAGCACACAAAGGCCAGAGCTGGGGCAGGTGAGAGAAGGAAATTCGGACAATCATGTCAAACAATTCCAACCATGTAAAAAGATTCAAAATCTACCTACAATGTAGCTCTCGTAAAAACATTGTTCAGCTAACTACTATCCTCTACTCAAAGCAATCCCTGAACTCCACATTCTTTTTCATCAAGCAAGCTTTGATGGAGATTTCAATGCCTCCAAAACAGGGGGTTTTCAAGCATCCAGACATATAACTACCTACATTATCCTCCTAACTATATATACAGTTTCACTTGTTTTTTCCTCAATCGCCAGCCGCTTTTCTTATTGGTCATTCATGCATCATTCTCACCATTGGGAAACAAGTCGTCGAACGAAAATTGGAAAAAAAAAAAAGAAGAGAAATATAGGGAAAACGAAAATTGGAACATTGATGAGATAAACTACTCATATAAACGTAGGGAATTAACTTTGGGACTACGTCCATGAATTTAACTTGTGAACTTAAACATAACAAGGAACATAGCCAATCAATAGAACTAGGGAAGAAAAACAACAAGGATACGACACGTTTGATGCATCGTTCTTGTCCTCTCAAGACGAATATCTGTAAACCCCTGCGGCTTGAACCTAACAGATGTTATGTATACAGAACCACTCATGAAACTGCTCAGAAGTTCCTTTCTGAATGTTTCATTCTCTTTTCTTTTTCCGGATCATGATTCTGTAGTTCTCAATAAACACTTAACGAAATAAGAATCTCATATGCTTGAACAAAAGTTTAATATAAGCCCACACTATTGAGATAGCAAGTTTGACACTACTCAGAAATGGAGTTCTGGAATGGATAACCCATATGCTCTTGCTCTGTACTCTGTAATGACCTCATAACTAAAAACCCACACAGTCGCACCGACCATAAATGCAAAAACTATTAACAATTGGGACACATTCATATGCACACAAACACAACAGACACACCCATTCTCTCGAAAGCAGCAGCCTCAACGATTATGTATTGTGTTAAAGTTTATACCAATAAGTGAGTTTACTCTCTCAACTATATATCTCCCCGCACAGAAACTTTACACAATAAGAACTTACATTGATTACCCAACCTTCATTTCTTTCACAACTTTGTTCTCTATATTTTCATCAACACTCAGTATTAGCTTCCATCCATAGACCTATTGTCTTCCAATTAATTCTAGTTTCCTTTCTTAAAATAATTTTTTAACAAAGAAAAGCTCCGTACAATAGAAATAATGTTTTCTCAATGTTCTTCAAGCTTCAACATGTCTAAACTTCAATCAAACTAGTTATATCATTATGCATTGAGAAAATATCAATCCAGAGCTTAAGACTTTCATCCATGATGAGCTGTAGAAGGAAACAGTGAATTGAACAAGTTTACCTCCAACACAGGATTTTACAGAAACACACATTGGTTCACCAACCACTCCGATGTTCAAAAATCATTTATGTGACAATAAGAATGTTGCCATAAGGTTTCATACAACCAAATAGGAACAAAAGATCAAGTATGTAACATATTCCAGCTGAACGGAAGTCCAATTTCCAAGTTCCCTCCATAACGCTAAATTAACTCGATAAACATAAACCCCAAACCTAGAAACCACAAAGGAAATACAAACACAATAATTTCTAGGCCCATGAAGATCATATGTATTGGCATTTATCTTTGCCTTTATTCACATCATCAAAGCAAACAAATTGCACAATGCAGTTTAAAATAAATACACAGTTGGAAATGGGAAAAGAACATTCGGCCCGAGCTAAATTAGAAAGGAAAAAAAAACACACAGCTCATTTTATTTACTTATAATGTATGTATTCCCTACACAGATCATGTAACAAGATAATGAGTATAAGTTCACTATTTGGCCAGATAATGATTATACTTAAGCAACAAACTCTTCCTCTATTAAGAACAATCAGTATACATTAATAAGCACAGTTAAAAAATAACAAAAAATAAACAAAACCCATTACAACAAATCACTAAAAATTACGAAGAGGATCTGTACATGTGAAGTTGGAAGCAGAGGAAATGGAGTGCTGCTGCTGCAGCTGCTACACAGGTGGAATGTTGGAGAAAGAGAAGCCCTTGTACCCTTTATACGCATAGTAAGCGATCCGCGTGTAATAGAACCCCGGAAGAAACAAGATCCCACCAAGTACCGCAAAAAATAACCCTGAAATTATTGAAAAAAATAGCCCACCAAAAATTAAGAAGAAAATTGAAAAATGAATAAAAGGGGTTTTAGGGTTAGGGTTTGTAGGGTAGATTACCGTGAGCTTTGTCGCCGCCGACATGGTTGTAGGCCATGAGGATGCCGATTACAAGACCGAGAGTGCCGGTGACGAGGAGGGCGAGGGCGAGGGCGATCTCTTTGATGGGAGGCTTGTTGTTGACTGTGTAGGAGTCCTCCATCATCATGTCCTCGTCTGTAATCGAAAACGCGTGATCGACGTACGCCATGGCTGATCCGTTGAGCTCTGCAAACTGGGTTAGGGTTTGTTTGGATATTGGATATGGGATTTTAGCTGAATTTTGAGTTTTGGTTCCGTGAAATTTCAAAAGATTAAAGCTTTGGAGTTTTGGTAATGGTCAAAGAGGAGAAGGGTCAGAGTCGGAGGAGGATTGAGGAAGAAGAAGATGTGATGGACACGGCGATTTGTCTGCTGCTGACACGTGACATGTACGGAGTTTTAGGTTACGTTTTCTTTCTTTATATTTTCGCTAGATCACATGATGTATCATACTTTACATTAATCAATCTAGTGTCACGTACACGAACCATATCTTTAGTAAACATGTTCTACTCAATTAAAATAAAGAGTTGGAAACAAGGAAATAAGGAGATTTCGATTACCGAGTATTATTATGTTAATCAATTATAGACGAATCAAAACAAACTTGAGCCTCGAGGTGCAATCTGATAAAATTAAAACTTTATGGTACCTTTTAAAAATTACCTCAAATTTGGAGGTTGTAAATGTAATTAGCCCAATAATTTATTTACAATGAGAGAATTTTAGTAATCATATGAAATCAATACAATTTTTGCTCCGATTTTATAAAATTTAATGACAGCTTCAACATGAATCTGATTCCCACTCCTCCCCCGTCCCAACCCTTCCTCAATTTAATCCCTCTCATTTTAATTATGGATTAGTAAACGAGCTATATGGCATATGTCAAGTTAAGTGGCAGGGGTTTTTATTGGATAATCGCAATCCAACCATGTCACCCTTTCCGTCTCGACAAGCTATTTTTTTTTCACTAGTTTATGCTCCTCAATCTCCAAAATATTGTCAGATAGATAGATTTATCACTTTAAATTGGCGATTGAATCACGGGTTCCGAATGAGTTATGGGCGATTTCTACCAATTTCGATGTCTGGGAGTAGAACGACCCAATTTGTTGCAAAGAGTACAATTTAGGCCTGACTAGTCAGGGTATGAATCTCACATCAAGGAAAAATTCGACTTTGCATGTTCTTATAAGGAGTTGAGCTACTCTCCTTATTGCGAATTAGTTTTATGGTTGAACCTTAACTTCCTTCACGGTATTATAGCAGGTTGGCCTATGGGTGCAGCACAATGGCCACACGTGCTCTACGTTACCAATTTGTGTTGTCTCACGTGTTAGGCTAAAAAATTAGCCCCAAGTGAGGAGGCTTGTTGAGAGTATGAATCTCACATCGGGCTAATTCTTGCAAGTTTTTATAAGAAGTTGGATTACTCTTAAAATTGCTAACTAACTTTATGGTGAAACCTCAACTTTCTTCACCTACGTAATATCACATGGGAGTGTTAAGAGAGTTGTGCTTGCTCATAGTAGCTGCTCTTTAGTCATCCTAAGTTTTTTGAAGCTTGACTTGTGAGTTGAAGTAAGTTACAAAAATTGAGTATGAGTTTACTGCACGATTTTATAGTCTCTCCCTAAGAGTTGTACCTTGAAGTTTGCTTCCGGTTGTGCCGCCTGTAGCCCTTTGGTTGCCGATCGGGCTCCTTTAATTGTCATTTTGAAAGTGATTCCCTCCATACAATTTCGATTTTGGTGTTTGGATCTGATATGTCCTTTAGTCTATGTTTGGGTAAGATAATGGATTTGACACGACACAACTTGTTAAGATAACGAGTATTACGCGAACACGAAAATGCCTAGGAAGAGATTTCCAATTCAAAGGAATTGAGGTTAAGTTATGAAGGAATTAGATAGGAGGAATTACAAAAGCCCTCCATGATCATTATAAAGGCATGTGAATCCCTACTTGGAAAGTGTCATTTACCAAACCCTCCTACGTTACGATCCATTCCTTACTAACATGGTATGGGGATAAGAAAGTGATATAGGGATTGGTGACTTGAGAAAGTTTTACTAGTATTCAACGCCATGCTAAAGAAATTTCTCGTTGTATTAAGCAGTTTAGTTTTCACATGATTAAAGATGTATGCTTCAGCAATATGATGCATGCTGAAGAAAAACATATGATGCATGCTTTGGAGGCAATGAAGGACTAGGACTGGGAATTCATCAAGAGGTAGGGTTCTCACCGAAATAGTTTCGGCATATACCTCATTTATTTTTGGCCATTGGATTGAATAAATCAAAACAGAATCAAGGGTGTGCAGAAGGTGAAAAAGAGTGCATAAAGCACTCCCCACAGTTTGCAATTCGGCTTCTCATCCAAGTATTACAGCTACTTGGTATTGAACACAGAATTTTGTTGAGTCAACCCCCTCCTGATCCAGGCATTATAATCACGTCCGCTGTGCTGCTGAATGGATGATGACCAGCTCTAAGGCTGACACCAAACCTGCTAGAGAGATCACCGTCTTGGCGTTGGTGCTTTTGTGGCGTTGGTGCTTTTGGCTACGGGAGAGTTTTAAACTTAATGTCAATGGCACAAACTACACATGTTATTAGATCACACAAACTGCTTAAATCACCACTTACCTGGCTGGTTAAGTAGTTGTTTTACTCAGTTTGGAACAGAAAGGAAACAAAACAAGTGAGCCGCACCTGGTATACTCATCTCTTCCAGTCTATCCTCACTTCTCAAGCCTTCTTCCTTGGTCTGCAAATTAAAACACAACCTCTCTGAATTAATATTAGCTGTATACGCTGTAATTATTACAGATTTTATAAAAGAAAAGACATAATTTCTCGCATTAAAAGCCACAATCCCACGCATACCTTCATCATGTTCATGCAGAACTTCATGACATAGAGCATTTTCACTAGTTTCCAAGTTAATCTACTCAATGTTGTGAACATTGATTAGAACGACGACCTGATTGATTGCATCAGTAACAGTTGGCTGGTAGTGGTGGAGTACAAGGATTTTCAGGTGCATACTGTTGGTTTCTCTTGTTAACTTAGTCTCTCCTGTCCCCCGATTTCTACATGTATTGGTTTATTGGTCTTTTCCTTTTGCTACTACTCTTTGAGTGCTTTGACCAGAACTGAAATGAAGACCCTTTCCAGAGACTTGTAGTCTTGTATTCCGATGGGCAAGTTCCGCTTGAACTCTCGTCTGCACCACTAGGGACATAAAGAGAGAAACCCCGTTCTTCTTTGATCTTACCCGGTTCTACATTTCTGTCAAATTGATTTTCAACCTTAGGCAAACAATTGAAAGCTGTTCATCACCAGAGAGGAACCTCTTGCTATACCTCGATCCAACTATATCCTGTATTTTTTGGCACACCTCTTTCTATCATTTCCATCCTTATCTTTGTGGCACCTTCCCAGCTACCTCCTTCAGAGTACACCTTTGACAACAGTACATAAGGTACATCATTTTCTGGAACCAACTGAACCAACTTCTTAGCAGTCCATTCTCCCAACTCTGTGTTCCCATGTATCCTACAACCGCTAAGCAAGGATCTCAATATAGCAGGCCAAGGAGTATAAGGCATCACTTCAATCATTTGTCTAGCATCTTCAAGGTATCCGGTTCGTGAAAGCATATCAACCATGCAACCATATACATCCCGAGATATTGGTTCCATCTTATAATCGGAGTTCATTAATTCAAACAAAAAACGACCTTGATCAACCCAACCCACATGACTACAAGCAGCTATAGCAGACACAAATGTGGCTTGGCTGGGCTTTAGATTTACCAACCGAATTTTCTCAAAGATATCCATGGCTTCCTCGACCAGACCATGATGAGCACAAGCCATGATCATAGCATTATATATAACCACGTCATCAGATCCAAGTGACTGGCTAAAGGTCATCCTTGCATTTCTAATATCCCCGCATTTTGCATACACATCTATAACTGCACTAACAACAAAGACTTGCATGTGAAATCCCATTTTGATGACAACGGAATGAACAGATTTAGCTAACCCATAGCTTGCAGTATCAGCACAACTATTTAGAATACTGCCCAGAATAAATTCATCAGGCTTTGCTCCAACTTCTCTCAATGCGTTGAAAATTTTGATAGCTTCATAAAGATGTCCCTGATGCACCAGAGCAGATATCATAGTCCCCCAAGATTCCAAATCAAGTCTCTCAAACCCTTTAAGAAACTCAAAGGAATCATCTAGTAGTCCAAATCTAACATAGCACTTAATTAATGAGCTACAAACATATCCATGGAAGGAGAAGCCGGCCTTGAAAATTGCACCATGAATTTGTCTAGTCATATGTTGGTGTTCATCATTATAGCAAGCTTCCAGTATAATGGAGAACGTAACTTCACTCGCTTCAGCTCCCAAGTCCCATAAATTACAAAAAACCTTCATGGCTTCTCTATAACAATAGTTGGAATTATACCCGGAAATCAACTCATTCCAAGAAGTTAAGTTTTTGTAAAGCGAGCTGTCAAAAAACAAGTGTGCCATGTCCATAACCCCACATCTAGAAAACATATTTATTATTGAGCTTCTGACACTGGCTTCATTCCAGAATCCAAATTGTAATGCAAGACAGAAAAACTGAAGCCCAAGATTAAGATCAAGTAGCTCACCACATTGTCTAAACAAGACTGAGACCGTGATATGGTTCGGCTTCATGTTTTCTAGCATGAACTCATAGACCAAGTTTGCAAATTCTCTTGCATTCTTGTCTTCAGAGAAGACCCCAAATGCGGTGTTCCACGATATAACATCTTTTGTTTGTATTCTATAGAAAACTTTCAAAGCCAAATCCTTCTTACCATTTCTAGAGTATATATCCACAAGAGCATTCATTACTGAAGTACTAAATTCCAGCTCACTTTGGAAGATCAATCCGTGAAGTTGCTTCCCAAAATCCAAATTTCTGACAACAGAGCACCCCTTAAGAGCATTAATAAAGGTGAACTGGTCCATGCTTATACCTTTGCCTGCCATCAAAGATACAATTTTCAATGCTTCAAATCCATAGCCACATTGCCCGTAACCTCCAATCATAGCATTCCAACCAGCAGTATCAAGATTGGTCATAGACTCAAACACCCCTTTAGCCGATTCGATATCCTCCAACTTAGCATACATGTTCAAAACAGAACCACCCACATAGCAGTTTTGTTCAATCCCAATTTTCAAAGCAAAACAATGAACACTCGTGCCGAATTCATATGCTTCGACACTAGCACACGCCGCACACCCCTTGAGAACACTACCAATAGTGAATTCATTCGGCCTCAACCCACTTCTTACCAGCTCCAAATAAACCTCCAAACCCAATTCAAACTGACCGTCTTGGACGGCAGCGGAGATCATCAAAGTCCAAGTGACAAGATTTCTCTCAGGCATTTCATCAAACAGTTTAAACGCATCGCTCATAACCCCACGTTTCGAGTACATTTTGATCAAATGATTACATACAAAAACGTCATTAGTGAATCCCAACTTGATGATACGGGAATGGATTTGGGTACCAAGAGAACTTGACTTCAAATTCTCAGAGAGGGAAAGAGCAGCGGCAATGGCAGTTGGGTTTCCACCCAACGCGAGATTGGAGCACGAAGAGCAGGATTTTGAAGTGTAGAGTTTGGAGATTGCATGAAAGCGTCTGAGTGAAGGGCAGAAGCTGCCTTTTGAAAGTTTGAAGGTGAATAATCCCATTGGCCACATTGCATTACATTGCTTTGCAGGTTGAAATTCTGTATTTTGGGAAAAAGGGAAATCTGTTGAATTGTAATGGGTTAGCTTGCAACATGGACTTGTTTGAAATTGAGGTATGTAAATTACTGGTTACTCACTTCTGATTTTGTTTTTCACGAAATGACATTGTATTATCGAACACCGGTGTATGTAAGGGCTATGTAAGCGGTCATTTGATGACTATTTTGTTTTTTTTTTTTTTTTAAAACTAAAAACTTGTTTAGTTACTACTTTCAGTTTCCAAAAGAATGAAAACTGAAAACCATAAAGTTAATTCAAGGATAAATTTTGAAAACTCAAAAAAGTAGTTTTCATTTTTTGGTTTTAAGTTTTTAATTATTTTGAAAACTGAAAGTAGTTACCAAACAAAATTTAGTTTTTAGTTTTCAAAAAACTGAAAACGAAATGGTTATCAAACAGCCCCTAAGTTTCTCGTTGTAGCCTTTTATCTCCTAAGATTGTATCACATAGTTATAAAACCGGTGTGGCTTCAGTGTTACGTATAATTCAATACTATAAGTGTTTTAACCATTAGATTTGATTTTCAATCTCAACCGTTCATTCTCGTATAATTCAATACTATGTAGTATTGAAAAAAATTCTAATTTGTTGAGCAAATAATATAAAGAATCTAAATTTAATTAGAAATATGAAAAAATTTGTTTCAAATCAATTTGATATCACAATGACAATATTTGGCCTATGATATCTCAATTAATATTGTTTGTAGAGGGAACACGCCATATTATCATGACTTATGCCACAATATCTTTCTTTTTTTATCAAGTGTCATTTAATATGTCAATATTTGACCAAATATCAATTTCAACCCAGATTAGGACAAATCTCAAACATAAGCAATCATGAATATATACATTCCTAAACCATAAATCTAAATTACCTTCCTTATTTATTTTCTCAATCCCCTATAAATACATCGTTAATACTAGTCAAACTACCATCTTTCAATTGAAGTCCAAACTACATAACTATCGAAAAAAAATTATTCGTCCTAACTTCTAAGAATCAAAAAGCTCTCCACATGGCCCTCCCATCTTGCATTAAGTTATCTCTCCTTGTTTTTACATCAGGTTTATTGACATGCCCACTTACATTTATCTTAATTTTTTAATTAATTTGTGTGTCTATCTTTGATCATATACATTTTAAAAGAGCTTTGTTTTATTTATTTATTTTTACTTTTTTTCTTATATTAAAAAAATTTAAGACCTTGATATATATTATTGCGTGCATGCAGTTGCAGTATTGGGAGTGTTGGTGAAGGCAGAAGTTTTGCTGGACAACCCCATTGGTTCATGTACAGGCGTTGATTGCAATTTCGTGTGCGGGAAAAGATTTCCTGGTAGCAAGGGAATTTGTGATCCATCAAACAATTGCACCTGCTATAAAGACCACCCAGAAAAAAAGAAATGCAATCTGGGTGTGGGCTCCTGCGATGCTGGGTGCGATTCAAATTGTTGCTTTGACAAGTGTTTACAACAACATCCTGGAGGTGTTGGATATTGTGACGATACCTTTGGGCAAGCAAATATCATCTGTCAATGCAAATTTCCGTGTTAAAAATATTAATATATCTCAAGTATTTCATATTTGCAACGACCATTGGAATAAGTGTATTTTCACACCTTTATTTATGAAAGCTGGGAACAGCTCCTAGATCATGTTTATGTTTCTTATCAGTTAATCAGTTTAAACGAGAAATTTTATACATGAGTGAACATTGTGTTTCCTTCAATTGTTTAGCTTTTTCTTCTATCGATCGTCTCTAAAAACGTTTTCTTCAAATACATATGCATTAGCATCTCTTTTTAGTCAACCATAAATTGGTTCGAATATATCTACTTGACACCACCCAATTCCCAGCTAGGGTTTAGCTCGTTAATACGATGACCATTGTGTGTTTTGTATGCCAACTTATTTGTAAACCCTAACCCTAAACTATATATGAGGCTTGCACCGTTTGGGTCAAACATGTGAATGAAATTACTTTCTACCTGCTAATTTATATCTCCTTCATTAATCAATAAAGAAATTCAACTGCGGGGCTTATATAGAGAGATCTCAGAAAAAAAAAAAAAAAAAAAAAACTTCTTCAAGTAAAATAACTTGGAAAAAAAGTCTTGGATAAAGAGATCTACGTGCTCGAAAATCACAATCAAAACACAGAACCACCACCCAGTCATAAACATTACAAAGACATCAAAATAGATTTATAAAATATTTTCAAGTGGGATGTTGGTATTGTAAGTAAACCCTTTGATTAGGGTTTAGGGTTTAAAAAATTAAATTCTAAATTTACTATTTAATGCTTACTAATCATGTTACATCCCGTTCCAGAAAATAATATTAGTTTATTCCTGGAGGTGTGAAATGACGATTTTGCCCTTGGTTGACTTTTTGGTTGACTTTTGCGTCGTAACTCGTACGACGTTTCCACTTGTATTTTCTTGTCGTGCTCGTCAATACGAACTCGTAGACACGAGCGGGACGTCGTTCGGACTTCGAACGAATATTTTACGGGCGTTGGTTTTCAACGTTTCCAGTATTTTGAATTTGGGCAGTTGTGGATTGTTTGGGCTGGGGCCCATTTACCTGCAGACCCATGTGGCCTATCCCTGAAAATCTGGGATGTTGTCTGGGCCTAGACCCGTGTCTCCTTCTTCTTCTTCTTCTCTGCAACACAAAACAACAAAAGAGCAAAACTCCAAAATTGCTAATGGCACCCGTGGCCATTCTCCCTTCCTCCCCGAGCTCACTTTGAGCCATCCTTGATGACCAACCAATTACAAACTCCCTGCGAGTGTGACTTCAGCCCAGAAACCCAGAAAACTGAGAAACCCAGTGAACCCAGAATTCTAGGAATTTTTCCCGACGAACACCAAAATTCGAACCTTGGCCTTTCTCGGTGAAACCTTAGCCAACCCAGTTTGGCCGGTTTTGCACCGTGGACTCCCTCTCAATTTCAGGCCACTTCTGGCCAATTTTTGGCCCCCAAAATGGTAAAATCTTATTCTCCTCACTTCTAGCTTCATTTTGGTACTTGAATCGTCCAATTTTGGCCTTGAAATGAAGGAGTAATGAAGCTCTGAAACTTTCCTAGTTTCTGGCGACGGCGCCGGCGCCGGCGACAGGAAAGAGGTTGAAGACGACCGGCGCTGACGTCAGCAAACCGGGTCAGACCGGTCCTGCTGATGTCAGCAAACCGGTTCAACCCTGTCGGACCGGAATATTCCAAGGAATATTTCGTCCGTTAACCTTAAAGGCGTTAACGGAATATTCTAACGCCGTTAGAATATTCCATTAACTTTAACGGAACAGTACCGGCGCGTGTCACCGGCGCGTGGCCGCGCGTGGAAATCTTCCAGCGGCGCGTGGAGGCGCGTGTGACCTCACAGCCGCGCGTGGCGGCTCGTGAGGCCAAATGGCAGCATGTGGCGGCGCGTGCGGCGGCGCACGGCGGCCCACAGCGGCGGTTTTGGGGTTTCCGACCCTGAAACTCCGTTTTCGGGTTTCCGAACGCCGTTTTCTTCGTATTTTCGAATACTTTATTAATCTTGGGTGTTCTAAAATAGGTTTTGGCGACCCGTGGCGTTCGGAGGACGTACGTTTGGGCTTTCCGGCAAGGTTCTTGTGAGTGGGCCCTTTCCCTATATTATTTAAATGTGTTTTAAGTTTGGGAAAGTATATTTGACTATGCCTACACTATTAAATGATTTTAAATTGGTCATTTATCTCGTATTTTTGGTAGACCTCATACTTCATGGTATTTACTTAGTTTACATGATAGACTCGGTATTTGTTAGGCCTTGGAAATTAGTGGGCTTGGGCCTATATTTCCATTTGGGAATTATACCATTAAATTGGTGATTTCAGTATCATTTTGTATGCCTATCGTTAGTATCGAACCGGCCCTATTTTAGGGGGGGGTTTTAGGGAATTAATTATTTTATTCCCTACTTGTGCGCTTGAGTTATTATACCTATTTGGCGGGCCTTGGGCCGTATTTGGGTGAACCTTGGAAATGGTAATTCTCTACCGTATTTTGGGTTCACTTAGTTTACCATTAAGTTGGTATTTCTATACCTTGGTACCCACGTGGCGTAGTCTTGGTATTTCACGTATTATAGTTATACGCTTGGTATTTCGGGGTACGGCACCCGAGAATACTTTATATACGTTTATTTTGAGGTTTATCCCTTAAAGGAAAATTACCCCACCTTGTGTTATTCAAAAATATTCCGTGGTATGTTTTCGCACGCTCAACTAGGAATGCTTACACGGTGTTAGTTGTACTGTCCGGGGCCAAGACCAACTTCACGTGATTGTTCACACGCACCGATACGCTCGCTATGGATCCATAGCAGGTGCCAGCCTGTTCTAGGTCGCCTTGGCGACTCGAACTTGTTGTGATGCGCATAGCGCCAGCTTCACGTGATTGTAGTACATGAGTGTACCGTTATTTATACACCCAGCCTATTCATGACAGAGTACATATGTATGAACTCGTGTGTTTGCCATACCTAAACGAGCGTTTATCTTATAGTTTTGTATTGTGATGTTATCACTGATTTTCACTGATACCACGGAGACTTTTAGCTGAATTACCGGTTTCCCGTATATTCTTATTTTTCGAACCTTCGGGTAAAGTATTTTTATGCCGAACGGTGGCTTCCTGCCCGTTTCGGACGGTAAGTATACTTCCGTACTTACCTTGATTTTCTACCTACTATATTAGTACATTTTCTGTAATGGTTTTCCGACGAATTACTTGATTTTGACGGCGAGGGGTTACTATTTTCAGAAAGCAAAGGTTTTTACAAAAATAACTATTTATGGCCCACTCACCCTTCTGTTTTGCGCCCTTCCAGGTTTAGTGGCTGGAGCTGTCGACGTTCGAGGCGGTGGTATGACAAGTGTTTAAATTCTTGGTAATTGTAAATTCTCTGTATTCCGTACTTTGTACGACTATTATTGTATAAATTCTTTCCGCCCGTACATTTGTGTACACTTTGGTATTCAATTGTTCAATTTATTTCTTATTTCTTTCAAATTGGCTTTCGTCACCCTCCGTGGTGTTGGCCAGCACATCCGACTTTTGGGCGTCCACGTGTACATCCGGGTCAGGATGTGTCAAATCAAACTAATTGATGCTTCTGACAAAATAAAAACTAATTCATTTTGTATCCTAATTTCAATTAATTTAATTATTTTTTCTTTTATATAAAAATAAATAATAAAACATATCGACTAACTATGGTTAGTTTTTTAAATACGTTACACAATTTTAGAGCGGAAAATGTTACACCAAGGTTAGAAGGGTGAGAAAAAACAAACTTGTGAGGAGTTCTCTGAGCAGACTTTTTTTTGCTAAGATGGCAAGACTCATAGCAGGGAGCCATTTTATTTGAGTGGATCATTTTACGAATAGTGGCAAGACCCCGGTAGATTTTTGGGCCGAGCGGGCTTAGGTATATATATGTAAAATTCCATTAAAAGTTTGTTGTAATTTAATTTTCGGGGATATTTTAGACACGTGCATATTATTTTATTCACGAATCATGTGATGTTTTTACTATTTTGATGGGTGCACAATGCTCCCAAAAATCAAAATATCTCTTTTTTTCCTCTCACTCTCTCCCCGTCACTCTTTCTCTTCCTTTTTCTCTCTCTCTCCCTCACCAAATTGTGTACAGTGCACATCGTCGGAAAATCGATGAACCGAGGCAATCCAAAGTCACCACCTTGTTCGTCTCGACGCCCTGAACTCAACCGACCTAACCGTTTGTCCAAACTCCCAGCCGTTCGACGGAAATCACACACGGAAGAACGAAACCTTCTCGGCAATATTATCGCCATTCCAAACTGAGGTGAGGTTTCTAACTACTACCATTAGATTCCTCTCGTTGAGTAGATGAATGTTCATATGTCATTTGCTTGATTTGGTGGAGTTTTGACGTAGATCAAAGAGCTATAGTAGCCGCAACGTTTTGGGGGAAATACAGGTCATTTTCTGAACTTTTTCGGCCAAACGAAAGACATAACGTCGTTCTACTCATCTCTACCTTCATTTTGACATAAAGAACGTGAAATTTGGCTGAGAAATGAAGAAGTTATGAAGGTTTGAAAATTTTTCAGAAACCGGCCAAACTCCAGCGAGTTGCAAACAGCGGCGACCTGTGGCGGACAGGGGAGCTCCAGAGACCTGAGGTAAGGGATGAGGGAATATTTTGTTAAAGTTAACAGAGATTCCAGCATTTACTGTTAAATCTAACGGCGTTAGTTGACCGTTGACTAGCGCGTGTGAGCCAAGAGTAGGCCTCGCGTGGGGGCGCATAGGATCACTTTTTTGACTTCCGTCAACACGAGGCGACTCATGACGACGCGTACTACGTAGGGGCAGTACGTATAGTATTTTTCGAAGTGTTTTGGATCTCCGTATTGAGCAAACAAAGGATAAGTGTCGTTAATTAGTTTAATTAGTAACCTTTGTGAGTTTAATCATTACTATAGTGATATCTCATATAGGTGAGACTTATCTAGAGAATTACCAAGGCTACCCAGGACAGGGAGGCTACGACCCGGCTACTTATAGGTGAGTAAGTGGGTCTTTGTTTTGGTAAACATATTTATGTATGGTTTTCCCAGCTTTCTTTAAATTGTTAGCATGACTTTTATAATATGTGATTGTTGGAGGTAGAATATCCGTATTATATTTGTCATACATTTCTTTTACTCTTACTCATCAATAGATGTAAAACACCCAGGTATTTGTACTCAGTCCCAGGGCCAGGATTAGCTTTGACGTTCGAAGGTTCACACCCAGTACCGCTACGCAACTTGGATCCATTTAGGTACTAGCATGTTCTAGGTTGCACTAGGCAACTAGAACTTGTGTGTGAGGCGCTTTGCGCACAACAATTAGCGTTACGACTCGCATCATTGTAGTACTTAGCGTATTCTCTTATATACCTAGCATGTCCTCGTAGCATACCTACTTGGACTTGTGTGTTTACATATGGATGAGCATTCAGTCTTGTTTTTTGAGCAGTCCAATATGGTTTTACCATTGGTTTTCGAGGAGTACCCGTATTACTATTATAGTATTTTGAGGATCATATCAGGGAGCATGACGTATTTTCAGAAACTATACATGTTTTCCAGCGAGGGGATAGTATGCTCTTGAAAACAAAAGTTTTATCAAACTTTATTTTTTGACTCACTCACATTTTATGTTTTGCGCCCCTCCAGGACTTAGTGGCGGGCTTGTGTACCAGTGAGACGAGGGCTTCCTTCGGCTAGTTGATGGTTCTAATAGCTTCTCCAGACTAAGTAAGATTTGTTCCTACCTTTAGTTGTTAGTTTTCTGTATATCTTACTGATGAGGATATGAATATTTTATATTTTCTGTGCTATTTACTATGCTTTGACTGTTATGCACCTGTAATAATGGGTTTTACCCATCACCGCACTTTTTTCTTCCGCTTCCAACTCTAATTTTACTCACTTTTCTCAATCATTTGCATAATTGGATTTCGTCACTTAACATGTGTCGGCCAACACTTCCCGACACCTGGCGTTTCAGGATCGGGATGTGTCAATGTATATTCATAGTACTCATCAAATTTATTCACCAACTAATGTCTTATGATGTCTTGTCAAGATTTATTAAAATTAATTAGATCTCATAGATAGTTAACGGGTTAAAGCTAAGATATTATCTCTTATTTTACTTATCTTTCTTCTCATGCTTATCCTGATAAGCATTTGAGTTGTAAAGCTGAGCTAGGACTCTGTATAGTCTTTATCTGTAAATGCTTATAAAATTAACACGTACATATCCACTGTTGAATTGTGGCCTTCAACTTCAATCATACATTTTGCAAATACTTCCATGGCCGTCTCAATTTTTATGCAGGATATGGAGTGGGGAAGATCCTTTTTCACGGCTCAATTAGGAAAACGGTCTCTATCTGTCTCCGTTTCAAGCCATGAAAAAGGATCCTCCCCGTCTTCAAATCCTGTATTTGTTTTGTGGCTTTCAATCATACATTTTGAATATCACTTCGCATTCAAATAGAAGCTAAACAGGGGGTTGTACTTGATATCGCAAATATTTTTTTGCCTCTTTGATTTTATTCTGTCTAATTGTCTGCTTAAATATTGCACATTTCCGAATAATTTGTGTAGTACTGATGCCATCATTGTCATAACCTCAACTCAGCTCATATTTTTGGTAGATTGAATTGGTTTCATATTTTAGACAGTACTAAAAAGAGATCTTATAATTCTGACATACGTAACAGTTGAATTTCCGTGCATGCTTTGATCACATTAGGGAGAGCAACTTGTATGGCACGGATATAAAGTCATGGTCGTGTCCTATGTCAATGATACAATGACACGTTGAGAAAACCTAACACATGTTAACACCACCGTGGCTTTTCATGCCATACAAGTCCTTCTCCAGATTAGGACGGACTTCATTTCGATTTTCTGTGATCTCTTGAGATGTCTTGTTTGCTGTGAAGATCATGAGCATGATTATGACTTTCGGTTTTTATGCAGGATATAAAGTGGGGATGATCCATATCATGCAGGATATGTTTCAGTACAAGGTTATAGTTTGAAATGATTCAGTTTATGATGTACATGCAAATGTTGGACAAGAGATTCTCTCATGCAACTGATGTTTAGTTTTAATGGTGTCACTGTCAAATAAATACTCTCATGTTTCAAATATTTGTGAGTGATGGGGGATCCTTGTTCATCTTTAGAGGGGTTGGATTTCTTGGTTGGCAAGGATGTGTCTTAGTAAGTGCCAATATCACATAATATATAGATTGAGTAAACTGCCGTTTGACCCCCTGAACTATTACTCCAGTTGAAATTGACCCCCTGAACCATTTTTTTGGTAAATTGACCCCCTGAACTATTTGAAATCAGCCAATTAACCCCTCACCGTCAGATTCAACGAAATTTCATCCACTTTGCTGTCAAATACTAACACGTGTCGTATTTTAATTGGTAGATCTAGTTGACATTCTAACGAATTAACAGCAAATTGGATAGAATCTAGCGATAGGGGGTAAATCTACTAATTTAGGAAAGTTTAAGGAGTTAATTTACCAAAAAAATAGTTCAGGGGGTCAAACGGCAGTTTACCCTATATAGATTTGATATCACAATGACTATTTATTTGGCCTATGATATCTCTGCGTCTCTTTAAATGATATTGGCGTTTTGACTTTAGTCCTCCAAATGATCTTGACTTGCCATTATTTGTACAATTAGAATTGTTTGTATAAGCAATCAATTGATCTCTTGCCATATTATCATCATAAGAATTATGCCACATTAATATCTCAATTTTCCTTGATCATATTCTCATTTAATAAACAAATCAAAACCTTACTAGGTCCTGGATATGTTTCTTATCAATTAATCAATTTACATGAGAAATTTTATATATGAGTGAGCATTGTGTTTCCTTCAATTGTTTAACTTTGTCGTCGATCAATCGCCTTAAAACGGTTTAGAATAATTTACTAAGCACTTGCTACTTCCTTATAATTCTCGTATTTATGTTTGTAGCATATTCATATATGCTTCCGAGTATGGTTTCTTGCCTTCCTATTGCTGCAGACAATATGAATTAAACATTGTCGTGTTTATGTTTGGGTTGTCCTCTAATCCACCAGCAGGATCATTGTGTGTTAAATTAATTTTTATGCCAACTTGGTGTGTTAAATTAATTTGTATGCCAACTTGTTCCTCAGTAAAATGTGCAGTCATCTAGGTTGTAAACCCTAAACGCTAAATCATGAGCATAATGGAAAATCAAATTACATAAATTAACTAATGTGTACAAAAAAAATGAGTTCGTTATTTTGTACTTCATTTAAAAAAGTGATAAATCAAGGATAAATCAAACCAAAATAACGACATATATTTATATCACAACATAAGGGAAAAATCTTGAGTGGTACGTACAATTTAATGGTACGGCCATTGAATGGTCCCATATTGATTTGAGGTAGGACACAAATGAATATTAAATCATTCAACAGTACGTACAATTGAATGCTACTAATTTGATCTCAAAATGATGCTTTACTAAAAAAGAAGTATGCTTTATCAGTGTGCAAGTAAAATAATAAAGTAAGGGAAAGCAACGGAGGCTTTCCTAGTCGTTGGCTCATCAACAAGGCTGGTGGAGTTGACCGAAGAAGATGACAGAGGTGAGTGTTCTCTTTCTCCATTTTTTTTTCTTCGTTCTTTTTTCTTGTGTTTTTTTCTTCAGTGCTTCTTTTTTGGTTCTTCAGTTGTTGGATCATCGATCTTTGTAGCAAGAATCACTGGTTAGCTTCTCATCCTTAGACTTTAGTTAATTTCATTTGCATGTAACAGTTTTACTGTGATTGTCCTCTTTAAGTATATTTGTATCACAAATTAACATTTTGCATCTGTGATTTTATTCTGTCTAATTCTCTGCTTAAATTTGCACATTTTCTTAATAATCTGTGTAGTACTTGATGCCATGAGCTAATATTTTTTGTAGATTGAGTTGTAGTCTAATTGTTCTTGGCCAAAAGTGGTCTTAATCTTATAATTTCCATGAGTTTTATGTGTTTTGATCGTATTAGGACGCACCGCATGTCGATTTTTTGTGATCTGTTGAGATGTCTTCTTTGCTGTGAAGATGAGCATGATAATGATTATCATTCTCCCAATCAATTTCCTGCGAAAACCGCTTCCAACAAGCATGATTACTATTACGAACCTTCCCACAGAAACCCTTTGCAACCCTTGACATCTTTTACTCCAGCTGCATCATCCCTTAAACCGCCACCAACCCGATATAATCAAGTCCTATCTCCTTTTAGTCCATCTTCATTGTCCCCCAAGCCTCCGTCGTCTTTGTCCAAACCACCGCAAGTTTCTTCAATCAATACATCTTCATCATCCCCTAAATCACGAGTATCTTGTTCCGTTGATTCGCATTCAACATCTCTTAAAACCCCAACATCTTCAGCTAAGCTGCCCCAATCCACTTTTGTTAATTCATCTTCACCCCTATCTCCTTTTAGTCCATCTTCATTGTCCCCCAAGCCTCCGTCGTCTTTGTCCAAACCACCGCAAGTTTCTTCAATCAATACATCTTCATCATCCCCTAAATCACGAGTATCGTATTCAACATCTCTTAAAACCCCAACATCTTCAGCTAAGCTGCCCCAATCCACTTTTGTTAATTCATCTTCACCCCTCAAACCCCCAACATCTTCATTCAAACCATCCCAATCTTACTCTAGTTCATCAACTAGGCCTTCTATACGTTCGTCGTCATCATCTACATTTTATACTAAAACATCTAATATCGTCTCCTCCTCCAAGCCACCTCAGGCTTCATCTAAACCACATTCATCATCCCCAAAGCCTCCAACATCTTCTTCAAAACCATCTTCGTTTTCCTCTGGACCACCCGTATCTTCTTCTAAGCTCCCTCCCGTCTTTAAGCCTGTTCTATGTCCAGCCTCCTCAAATGTAATAAATCAAAAGGGGAAAAATAATTATGTATGGGTTGAAAATGATTCATTACCTATATTCACAATTCCTGAGGATATCAAGGATCTGATCAAGAACGACATTGTGCCCAAAGTTCTAAACCAGCCTTTGTCTCCCACAACATATAAGGATTACTTTGCTGCTCTCTTATATGCTGAAGAGTTCTACTTTGAGGTATGAATGAATGTTGCCCTTTTGCAGTATCTTACCGGTTCCAATTAGCATTGCGCTTTTCTGTATTTTATGAGCGTTTACCCCAGTGGGTGGCATGAATGTTAAATTGTAGAATCTTGTGATAAATATAACACTGTTATTTTTCTCAATCTTGTATGCTTGTATTTGAACCAGAAATGGGCTCACTTCCATTTGGAGAAAGTGACTTTAGAGCTGCATGAAGCAAAAATTTGTAAAAATGGCAAGAAGGAACAGAAAACATTTGTAGCATTTGAGATTGATTCTGTTCCTGAGAACCGGCCATTCCTTTTATCGAGGGACTTAGTCTATGTGCGACCATCGGGTACGAATTTTGAGAAGCTTCAGGTAAACTCTGAACATCCATTAACATATGCTGGTCGTATCACTAAGTTTTTCTTTCGGATGGAGAGATGGGTTACCATGTGTTCATTGAGAGAGCATGCCAAAGTGAGTTGAAAAATTCATGTTCTCTGTCGAATGAGTATTTTCGTATAGATTTTGCATATCCTGTCTAAATGTGTCTCGTTGCTTAAAATTATCCACGTTATAATGTTCTCACATTCTTATACAGGGGTTTATATATCGCATTGTCAAGAGCAATCGTGTTTTAGTTGAATTTGGAGGCAACTTTTATGTTCGTCATGATTCATCAAAAAAATATGATGTCAGCTTCTCATTCAATAGAATCGGTTTCAAAAGAGCTCACCAGGCAGTGCAAACTGCATCAGATGCTTTGTTTCGGAACTTTGTTTTTCCTGATGGTGTCTCTCGTAAGAGCATTCCCACTGCCCCAGCGCTGCTTTCAACGTGTAATCAACTTGATCCAGATCAGTTTTCAGCTGTTCGTCATATTTTAAGCATTAAGGGCTCGCCGCCTTACCTAGTAGCAGGACGAAGAGCTAGAGTGGTTGTTAGTGAAGCCGTAAGCCAAATATGTCAAACTTCACTAGAAAATAGGATTCTTATATGTGCTCCTAGTAACCGCTGTTGTGATGGGGTTATGAGTAGCTTGTTGAAAGTGATTTCAGAGTCGGATATGTTCCGAGCCAATGCTGCATTCCGCGAGAAATATGAGGTACCCGACGACATCCTCCCTTCATGCCTTTACGAAGAGGGTTATTTCTCTTGTCCTCCAATAGAGAAACTCCGAAAGTACAGGGTGATCTTCTCGACTTTCATTAGTAGCTTTCGGCTACATGATAAAGGCCTAACCGTTGGACATTTTAGTCATATTTTTCTGGTGGATGCTTCCTCTGCTCTTGAGCCGGAAACAATGGTGGCCCTAACAAACTTTGCTGACAAGAATACTACTGTAATAGTTACTGGTGAGCCGGGAAACCGTTCGCATTGGGTTCGAGCTGACATTGCTAGGAAAAACGGACTGAGGATATCATACTTTGAAAGACTTTTGAAGTCAATGCCATATAGAAGCCTCAGTCCAATGTTCATCACACGATTGGAGCATTAGCAAGAGTAAGACTCATTGAACATCTACGGGTGATAACCGGAACTTTCTAAGTTTGTTTGTCAGTTGCCATCGAATGTGTATATATTATCGTACTTGCGTGTGTCTTGATGTTTTGCAGATGATTTCTCTTGCATTAAGCTTGAAACCGTTGTCTTGGATGTCCACCGTGTCATTGTTTCTGAATGTTGTTTATGAATTTGGTCCAGTGCCGCTCAGTCTCCACTTTGTTAGAGATTTTAAGTTCAAATCTCATAGACGGCATTTGGACGAAAGAAACCTGATTTCTACACGATTCAGAAGATCTATTAGCAATTTAGCATTACTTGCATTGACATAGTCTGCTAATGAGGTTTAGACAAAATGTTTGGTAAAACAATAATAATCACCTGATCCCACAAATTGAGCAATTGGCATTCAGAGTTTTTTATCATTCCCACATCAAGAAAAATGTGGCATATTATCGATAAATTTTTTTAAGTATTCAGTACACAAGTCGATACTTCATTTGTGTAAAATGTCCTGGTTAATAGGAAAAATCTCTCCGCATTAATTAGAATCTGTTGCAAACCATCACGGGGTCACCCATGATTAGAGCGAATTCTAAACCTGTATTTCACATTGCTCATACTGGGTTCGATTTCTGGAATTGGTGAATCACACGATAATGGGCAGGGGACGCTGAAATGACTCTGTGAGTCTTTTTGACCCCTAAAAAAGAGGATTGCCTTGACTTGGCCTCCGATTAGTCATTTTTTTAACAAAAAAACAAAAATAAAAATTAGAACCTGTTGGACGATACCAGACCAACCATTGAAAGCCATAAGAAAAATATTATTTGGAATTTGTGTTTAGAGATTGCAGGAGCAATTTGGGGAAAAGAACAAAGAGCTTTATCTGTAGTCTGAAAGTTTCATGATGAACCCCATTCGCCCACAAAAATTCTTGGGTGCTCCGGAGTATGGGGTACTCCGGATTTTTTAACCGTTGGATCTTGATTTTTATATTTTAAAACAAAAATCTAACGATTAAAAAATCCGCAGTACCCCGTACCCCGGGGTATGCAAGAAAGACTCATTAGCCCATTCGCAGTACAGGTTACAGATTTTGACAAGCAGAAGTGACCGGGCATCTTTTGAATTGAATTCTGTCTTCCGGAGAAGAGGAAAATTCTTGAATTTTGTTGGACCCGATAAAACGATTTCCAATATATTGAATATAGTCGTATGGTATGATTACCAAATAATAATACTTGCATTCCTCCTCTTACGTAAGAGCTTATTTTTCAGCTTACAAATAATATATTCTTATTTGAAAATTTTCAAAATCAAAATAGTTCAATTTTTTAATTTTTATTTAAAAAATAAAAATTATTTGAAACAGAAATTGTTTAGTCATTCAAATATATTAAATAAATCAACGATCTAGGTGTCAACTAATATATAATAATAAATCATATATTTATTTGATATATTTAGTTGACTAAAAATATCTGTTTCGAATGTATTTTTTTTTAAATGATCTTCAAATGAAAGTTAAGAAATTGAACGATTCCAATTATAAAATTTCTAGATTAAAGATACGTTATTAGCAAGTTGAGTTAATGCAAGTATTATTCTTATTAATCTACGTTAATCACGTGACACTACCAAAAGGATAGTAAAAGCGAGAAGGGGCTTTCTTTAGTCAGTCAGTTGTTTATCAAAGCTCTATACAATCAGTTGGCAGCTAAATCTGGTGAGTGCTTTCTTCTTCTTTTTCTTTGTTTCTTCCCTCTTTTTTTGTTCCAGGTTTTCCAAGTTGTTTGTAGGATCTTCCATTTCCATCTTTGTAGCCAAAGTCACTGGTGAACTTGCTCTAATCTCCATTCATTTAAATTGCACGCAACATTCCAAGTGGTAGATAGGTCTTTCTCTTCAACTCACCGGTTCCGGTTCAAACCCTCCCCTCCCCTTAGCTTAGCGTAGTTTAGAATACTAATATCGCTTGCACTCAAATTGCATGCAACATTGTAGAGCTCATAGAGTAGATGATCTTTGTCTTCCTTCACAACTATAAATTTTGCATATATCTTTGAATTATTATTATTTGGTTGCGTCTAATTTTCTGCTCTAGAGTGCACATTTCAAATGCTAATTAATCCGTCTTGTATGTTCTTGATATGCATGCAAATCCTAAAACTCAATTACCAACTTAAAATTTTGGTAGATCTGATACTTTTGAGCCTAGAAAAAGGGTCTTGTAATCCTTTTGTTTTGTGTGTGTTAGTGTTCGCGAAGCCTTTTGCAGGATGCAGGCTCGGAATATATCGAGTCGACCCGATCGCTGGTCTCGAACCTTTCTATTTGGCGTCTGATTCAACAGGCTCAGCTCCCATTCCTTCAAAGGAATGTTCACGACGCCTTGTGTTGTTTTTAATGTTTGTCAGGCGTGCCACTATTGGCTTCTGCCAATAGAAAGATGTAATGTTTATTAGATACTTGCGCCACAAGTAATATAACTTCCGTTCATCGGATTGGCGTCTTATATATAGATATATATATATATATATATTAACTGTTAGGTTCGTTGTTTGCCTTGCTTATTAAGGACTTTTATTCTCTCTTGATTTTATACCAGAGATAGTTTGAGATGGGATTTCGGTATAACTGATTATAGCCGAGAACCTCCCACGCTCGAACGTACATAAAAATAAAGACTGTCAAGTAAAAGCTGAATGTAAAGCTGAATGTAAAAATTGTTAAGTAAAGACTTTAATTAAAGGCAGTTAATCAGAACTGAACGTAAAAGACATCAAATAAAGATAAGATCAATTTTATTACATTTCAAGTTCATCAGAGTCTGGGTAATAGCCTGTCGGGATGGGTTTAGTTCCATCGGGATGGTCTACAACGTCTATCGGGAATGGTTTTAAATACTGGTTCCTAGGGAAAAACAAATCAAAGACCCTCTGGTCCAAGATTCTAATCGATACTATCACCAAGTTGGTTGGATAGCAGAGCTAAACACTACTCCGCGTGGGAGTTTTGGATATATGATCCTGGGTAACTGGTCTTTGAACTTCTCAGAATCGCGATCTACACAAGTAGTGCGAACGAGAGCAACAGATAAAGATAAAGATCTAATATCTGTGAAAGAGCTTGAGGGGTTTCCTCAGAGGTTTCTTTCTGTAGGTATGAACGTGTGAGTTCTGTTTTTGATTTGGTTGAGTGTCTTCGTTTCTGAATCCTCTCCTTGTTTATATAGGCCAGCAGGGAGCCCATGTCATCACCGTCACTTCTCTCTGTCTTCAAAGACTTAGTGAGGAAGGGCTTAATCTGGAAAGCACAGGCAGCGCTTCTGATCAGCCTACTCCCACTGAGAAAAGGTTCTTTATTCGTAGTCTGGTTCCCTCCAATTTGCCCAGTGCTTTGCATTAAATGCAGTTCAGACTTCTTTTCTGTTTTGTTTCAACAGCCCGGGTTGGGCCTTTCTCTCTTAGGCCCAACCTATTGCTAGTTTTTAAGTCATGACTCAAAAGCCCATATGACAGCTGGCGTCCTACGTGACTGCTGTCGCTTTTCTGGAGATCTGGTTTGCCTTCCCCATGCCGCCGATACCTTTGCATTGAATGCTCTTAACGGGGTAGGCGCAGGTACTTGAGTGTTCTAGCAGGGGTAGATATTTCCTTTTCCCTTTCAGTTCCTCTGGACTTGGGCTGGGCTTTTTAGCTTTAGGCTCAGCCCATCAATTTGTAATCCCAATTAAGCCCAATTAATCCTAACGGGTACTTTTCAGTGTAAACAGTTAGTCTTGTAATCCTAACTCAATTAATCCGTCTTGTATCTACTTGATATTCATCATGTCGATTTTTCGAAAAATATGGAGATGGATTTCTGGTGGTAAAGATGAGCATGATTCTGATTCTAATTCGCACATCCAACATCGCATACAAACCCAGACGATTATCGTTATGATGATCCTGACTTCTTTTATTCAGCCCTGAAGTCTTTTCTTGAGCAATCTCAACCCTCCCATAAACCCGCATTTACTCCATCTAAACCAGACCTATCTTCCTTGAATCCATCTTCATCGTCCCCTAACCCTCCAACGTCTTCGTTTAAGCCACAGCAATCTTATTCTCTCAATGCATCATCTCCGTTTGCCCCTAAACTATCTACATCCTCCTCTAAGCCCCCTCCGGCATCTGCTTCAAAACCATCTCCCTCTTCCCCTATTGGGCCTCCCGTATCTTCCACTAAGCTCCGTCCAATGTTTAAGCCAGTTCTATCTTGCACCTCTTCAAATGTATTAGATCAAAGGGGGAAGAAAAGCTATGTATGTGTTGAGAAGGATTCATTACCTATATTCGCAATTCCTTACGATATCAAAGATTTGATCAAGAATGACATTGCGCCCAAAGTTCTAAACCAGCCTCTGTCTCCCGCGACATACAAGGATTACTTTGCTTCTCTCTTATATGCTGAAGAATTCTACTGTGAGGTATGCATTTGTAATGCATTTTTCCTCTTTGCTTGTTAGTTAAGAAAACTACGACCGGTATCAAACCTTTTACTTAAGAAAAATTTTGAAAGGTATGAGGGATACTAACTTCTTATGATGTCTCGTTAAGTTGTGTTCGTAGTACTCTTACTGCTGGCATTGGTTGGTGTTGTGATAGATACGACATTGTTAATTTCTCGATTTTCTTGTATTCTTTGCATCCTTGCATTGACGTAAAACTCATGCTTTTCTTTGAATCAGAAATGGCCTCATTTCGATTTGGAGAATGTCACTGTGGAGTTGCAGGAAGCAGCAATTTTTAAAAAGCCAGACAAGGAAGAGAAAACCTTTGTAGCATTTGATATGGCTTCTTTCCCTGCAAATCACCCATTCCTTTTGTCGAGGGACTTGGTCTATGTACGACCATCAGGGACAAATGCTGAGCCATTTCAGGTGAGCTACGAGCTTCCCTCAACACGTGCTGGGTTCTAAATGTGTCTCATTTCCTTAAATTATTCATCAACATCATCTTACCTGTTATACAGGGCTTTATATATCGCGTTGTCAGGAGCAATGTTGTTTTAGTAGAATTTGAAGATGACTTTTATGTTCGACCCGAAAATACGGTGTCAGCTTCTCATTCAACAGAGTCTGTTTGAAAAGAGCTCACCAAGCTGTACAAAATGCATCAGCGCTGCTGTGCACCGGTCATAAACTTGATCCCAATCAATCATCTGCAGTTCGTCATATTTTACGCATCCGAGGCGCACCACCTTACCTGGTGGCTGGCCAGCTCTGTGTTGGAAGGAGCGGTTTTAGGCTATCGAGAACTGGAGTGGTGGTAGTTAGTGAAGCAGTGCACCAGTTATGCCAAACTTCACAAGAAAATAGGGTTCTTATATGCGCTCCTAGTAACCGCTGTTGTGATGGGCTTACGAGAAGCTTGTTGAAATGGATTCCTGAGTCGGACATGTTTCGAGCGAATGCTGCATTCCGCCAGAACGATGAGGTACCTGAAGACATCCTCCCGTCATGCCTTTACAAAGAGCCTTATTTCTCTTGCCCTCCAATGGAGAAACTTGGTAAGTTCACGGTGATCTTCTCCACTTTCATGAGCAGCTTTCGGCTACGTGATAAAGCCCTAACTGCTGGACATTTCAGTCACGTTTTTCTGGTAGATGCTTCCTCTGCTATTGAGCCGGAAACAATGGTGACCCTGACTAATTTTGCTGACAAGAACACTACTGTTATAGTTACCGGTGAACCAGGAAACCGTTCGCATTGGGTTCGAGCTGACATCACAAGGAAAAAGGGACTGAAGGTTTCACTCTTTGAAAGACTTTCTAAGTCAGTGCCATATTATACAGAACTCTGAACTTCTGGGTTTGTTTGTCAGTCGCCATCGAATGTGTACGTATGTATGTATTATGTATTATCGAATGTGATAACCATTAGATCTTTGTTTCAAAATACAAAAACCAAAATCTAACAGTTTAAAACACCCGGAGTATGAGATGCTGTTTGGGGAAGAAAGAGCAAGAGATGAAAAGGTGCACTTTAAATCTGTATGTGGGGGAGAAAAGGTTTATGGAACAATTATAAGAATCGGGCATCCTTCTGCAGATCGAAGTTGTGTTTCGACTATAGAGTTTGATCTGCAGAAGCGAAGTTGTCAATTTTACATCTCAATTCAAAACCATAAGCGAAATGTTACAAACATAACAAAAACATAAATCGATTCACAAAGCTCACTCGACTCGGTAGTTCTGTCGTGCTACATCACAGCATTAGTGTTTCAACATTCAGAAAGATCACTCCCAATTCATGTCTGCAGACGGAGCATCGATTTCAAAAATTTGGGGGAAGAAACAACACATCACTTCTTCACACTCGAAAACCAGTACTTGAACATGAACTTTGAATTCACTATTAACAAACATAACAAAAACCATCTGTCAACATGTTTTAGGAGACAACTGCTTCAATTTTGCTTGCGTAATCGTCCCAGCTTCATCTGATATGCTTTACTTTTTAGTTTTTACTGTCAACCTGCACGTCAAATTCACAATTTCGTTACTGAAAGAGATGAGAAACAGTAAGAAGAAGAAGCAAGGATCACGAAAACCAATTCAGCTTCATGATCAACGATCCCAACACTGAATGAATTTAACTTGCCACACACACACCAAGCATCGGAAAACTGATTCAGTTTCCAGTTTAGTGTGGTGCTATTGCTCCACCAGTTGGGAGTGGTATTGGACGCTACATTTGATCCAACGGTTGGAATGTGCCTTCAAATGCAGCAGAAATGTAAGTTGCTGTGAAGGCAGAGAAGTCGAACCCCTGCTCAAGTCTAGACGAATAGCAAAATAGTTGATAGAAAATTTACAATTACCAAGAAAATGTTATGCATAAGTACACAATTCGTGATCCGACCAATCACGAAACCTAGCAGGGGTACAGTTCAAACTCAGCTCAATCCAATTCCAAGCCTTAATCCCATAAAAATGGAGTCAGGTCCATTATATCAATGCAATGTAGGATGAAGACTATAACAAAATGACACATAATTGGATATGAATGAAGCACGAGGATCGATTAGTCGGAGATAGAACGAAGATTGGAATAAATATTTCATCATAAAATTGAACTTCTGGAAAGCCCTTTCCAGTTACAACAGCAAAACCTCCAACTAAAACCCTAATTCTTCTTCTTCTTCTTCTTCTTCTTCATCCTCTCTCCTCCTCCTCCTCCTCCTCCAGCACAACCCCCAAATCCTACAAACAATTTGAACCCCTATAAAAAAAACCCTAATTTGAATTGCATTGATACATTGCTTAAAATTCACAAATTTGCACAAACCCTTATTCTTCCTCTTGTTCCAGCCACCCAGAGCTAGTTAAATTCTAACCTTGAAAATCCCACTACAAAGAAATTTCTTAAAATTAAAGAACTTCAACTTCCTCACCTCTCCCCTAAAACCACACAACCAACAAAAAAAAAACCAAAACAGAGACATACACATATTTATATATACCAACAAAACACACCACCACCGGCCACCGCCAACCGACGGAACTCGAACCGAATCGGGTCTTTCAGCGCTGGTCGTCTTCTCTCCGACCCGAATTTCCGTGCCCACCCGACAAGGAAGCCAACAAATTGAGATGTCCTGGAAGGTAGTTTCCCACTCTGGCCGCCGAGGCCTCGCCCATCGGCTGCTGCTGCAAGAACAACGAATGCTGCTGCTGCTGCTGATGGTGCTGTTGCTGCTGCTGGTGGGACACCGCCGACTGGGCCATCAGCTCCGGGGGCGGCGTGGCGGCGAAGCTCCAGACCTGTCCAAAGTGCGGGGCCCAGAACCCGCCGGGTCCCCCTGCGGTGGGGCCCAGCATGGAAGCCATGGAGTGCCCGACGACCGAGACGGCTCCGTCGTTGTTGGGGTGGTGGTCGGAGGGGTCCTTGGCGGCGGAGGCGTCGTGGTTGTGGTTGTGGCTGTGGTGGTTGTTTTCGTGGTCGTCGAGGGGACCGCGGACGCGCTTGCCGAGGATGAAAGGGGTGGGGCCCAGTAGCTGGGGTTTGTGGTCGGAGGAGGTGGTGGAGGAGGGGGCGGAAGAGGAGGTATTTCCGCCGCGGAGGGAGACGGAGACGGTGGAGAAGGAGGCTGGAGTGGTGCCTGTTCCGGTGGCGGCGATGATGGAGGGCTCAGCCTGGCGGAGAAGCCACTCAATGGTCTGGCCGTCGGACTTGTGGCCTAGCTCACGTGTGAGCTGGAAGACACGTGCGGCGCAGATGATGGGCATACGGATGCGGCGGCCTCGTCCGTCGACCTTGCTGTGTCGGTCCTTAGAGGGGGGCTTCTTGACGGCTAAGACGCCGTTACTTGACGGCCTTTGAGAGGTCTGCTCCACCATAGCTCCTCCGCCGCCGCCGCCGTTAGTGAGCTCGTTATTAGGCGCCTCGGAATTTGACATGGGAAGAAATTGATGGTAAGCTGCTACTGCTCGGCTGGGTGTAAAGCTGGGTTTACACACCCACACTCTCTGCGTACGAGCTGTTCAACTTCTAGAGAGAGAGAGAGAGGGAGGAGAGAGAGGGTTGAGTGGTGGTGGTTTTGGGGGGGAAGGGGGAGAGGGAGAGGAGGGAGGTGGGCTGGGCTGAGGGAAACACAGCTCTCTCTAATGATTGAGCTTCCAGACAGGAGCTGGTGGAGACAGAGGAGGGCACATGGGGTGGTGGTCCCCACTTATATACAAACACTCTTCCCCTTCACGCCTCTTCCCTCACTGTGTGAAACACGCGCAACGCCCAAACCCAAAATTAATTAAAATGAAATCATGGCTATGCAGTCTCGTCCATGTTCGATGCTTATTTATTTATTTCCTTTCTAATGATTAATTATTTAATCATTAACGCTATTGTTTTATTAAAAATAATAATAAAAATCTGAAAAAAAAATTCACATCAATTTTAGCTTTTAACGTATAGATTTATTCTTAGTCATTGATTTCGTTTGATTTATTTTATCTGAAAATTATAAATAAAAAGACGTGTATAAAAAACTAAAAATTATGTGTAAAAATTACTTCTTTTCATAATAACCACCTCAGCTTCATGTTGATTGAAAGTTTGGCGCCTTCGTCCACCTTAATCGAAATTTCCTTCAAATAATGGTCATGCGACAAGTATACATGACATTTTTCAAGAGTATTCTTGTCATTCCACATGATTCATATCAATGTTCCAAAGGCCCTATAATCTTTTTCGGTTACAAGGCCCTATAATCTTACTTTACCTTGTTGTTAATAAAAATTAGATACCCTTGTTGTAGGGAATGACGATGAAGCCCTTGAAAAGTGACCCTTATACTTGTCTCGTGACCTTTTTATAACGAAAAAATGGACGAAAGTGTTCCATTATCAGACAATATGTAGTTTCTTCAAAAAATTCGTAATATTTTGTAATATTCAATACTATTAAAAATTGATTGCTAAAATTAAAACATAGTAATTTAAGGTTAAAAAATTTGTCTATTTTATTATAAAAGAACTCGTATCATTCAAAACTAAGGCATACTAAGACAATACCTTAGTTTCATGTGATTAATTGCAAAAGAAAGCAATAAATAATTACACAAAGGTGGGAAAGTTACTACATATGTGTAGTTTTCCTACAAATAAACAAACGTAACGCAATTAATTGGTAACAATTTTCACACTTTTCTTTTAATGATACGTTCTTTAAGCCGAATTTTACAATTATTTCTACACAAACAAAAGTGTATAAAGCTGAAAAACGAGTGTAAACATCAGTAGCATAATTAATTTACCTCCGCAAAGAACAAGTAGGTCAAAATTCATACACGATGGTGACTTAATTAATCCTTGGCCGCCTGACCTAAGCCTTAAGCCTTTAGTTTTTTTTGGGGGGGGGGGGGGGGGGGGTGTGATTTGGCTGGTTGTGACTGTGAGGAGTTTCAAGTTTTGACTGTTTTACAGTAGTATCTCTGTTGACTGCCAATGGTCATTTCCTCTCAGTTCGTTCAAAATTACTGCCAAAGTGAGGAAGGGATAGAAACAGTAAAAAATTAAAAATAGGCTAGGTTTAAGTTACTTCAATTAAATTCAACCCTAGGGTTTCCTGAGAGTCAAATGTAACGTAGTTGTACTGGTGCATAATCAATGCGCTCTTATAAAAATTTTTAGGTGCTTCGGAATATCGGATGCTCCAAATTTTTAACCATTGAATCTTGATTTTATATTTTAAAACAAAAATCTAAACAGTTAAAAACTCGGAGTACCCCGCACCCTGGGATATGCAAGAAAAACTGTGCGCTCTTATTAATGCAAAAGGTTTGATTTTCTCTTTTTCCAAACCGGAAGCTTTGACCAAACGGTAAAAGTCACTCGTACAGTTTAGTTAAAAGTGAGTTTGATTTCTATATAAAGGAATCATGTTTTACCGAATGAGTGTTTAAGAGTTTGATTTCAAATTTTCTTCTTGCTGGGAAAAATCTAAATGAGAAATCTTAAGTTCTTTTATTTTACAAGTCAAAGTTGGACTTGAACGCCATAAGTTTGGTATCAAAAGCATAGATTTCGACAACTTGGAAGTCATTTGCTCATTGGACATATTAAACTAAGGGACTTTTTAGTTTAAATACCAAATTCAAAATAATTTTAAGTTAAAATATCATATCTTTAGTTTAGGTACTAGTTGAAAAGTCAAACTAATTTGCTAGTTAAAATGACAATAATGCCGAACCCTACCATCACAAAGTCATAGCCATTAATCTTCTCAATGAATTGTATCTAACAAGCATGAGTACGAATTTTTTTAGAAGAAATTTTTTTTTATTACGTTAATCGCTTAGGGCGTAGGGTCTAGTTCTTGGATTTTGGGCTTCGTCCAAAACCCAAGACCTACACCCTAAGCCCTAAGCTCCTCCCAAGGACATTCTAAAACCCTAAACCCAAAATGATCAACGCCAAACCTTGACCGACCTTTTAAAACCCTAAACCCTCAAAGTTAACCCCGAGCTCTAAAGACCTTATAAAATTCTAAAAGAAATAAACTTGAGGACAATATAGTAATCTCTCATATCTTTTATTTAGTCATAAAATCACTTGCAATAAAGTTTGTGACTTATCATAAAATATTTAATTAGACCTGGTATTTTTCCTTAAATATGGTATTTTTTCTTAAAACCTATACTCAACTTGGTATCTAATATGAATTTACCTTTAAACTAATGGTGCAAACAATACAAGAGCAACGAAATGGGGAAAAATCCTATAAAGACTAAAATAAAAATTCATGAAAATTTACCAATTTTTTTTTATAGGACATACCACTGAGTGGTCCGAAAAATTAATGGTTAGATTTTGCATATAGAAAATTAATGGATATTTGCAATGGTTAAATTTTATACAAACCTTGTATCATTGAGTGGTACGTAGTATTTAGTCGGACTCATAATTTACATTAGTGCAATTTGGCCAAAGTAAAATGTTATGTGCAAAAACCAATAGTGAATGCTAGATATTTAACTAAATTATTGCATTTTCCATTAAAAGAGAATCCTTGAAGATGCTATCAAAACTCAAGTGATATATATCCATATCTGTGTGCACAAAATTTTAGGAGCTCCGAAGTACTCCGTACTCTAAATTTTTTAACTATTAAATTTTAATTTTTGTATTTAAAAATAATAATTAATTATTAAAATATTCAAAATACAAAATATTCTCAAACAAATCCCATTTATGTGTGTAGCTTAATGACACTTTAGGGAGAAGGTGACATGTATGCTGGCCGATAAGATACAAACATAGCATAGCCTCCTTCAATAAATCAAAGGAAATATGCCCCACCTACACTTTCTACTTAATAGTCCATTTCTAACTAACCCCCACTATATTCAAACCCTCCCCTTTTTCTTTTCTTTTCCTTTTTAATTTCTTTTTTCTAATCCCCTAAAAATTTTTTTATATTTTTGATCGGATGCTAATTCCTGAATTTAATTTGTGAGAAATTCTATGTCTTCTTCAAAAAGAGCTCACATTCCACACACAACATCAATGCTGAATTATAAATTTGTTAATACACGAGTAACACTAGGGAGAGGAGAAATTGAATACGAAATTGAGTGCAGAGATAAATATTCTTAACTAAGATATAAATTCACAATTTAATGCTGGATTAGAACAAAATTTGCCTCCACAAAATTTGTGAAGAAATTCCTCGTCAAAACACTTCATGGCTGATTACGGAATTTCTTCATATGATCAGAATCGTTTGTATTATAAATCACTATTTAAAGTAAAAATCATAAACTATATGAGATCGTTTAGTCATCAAACTGTATAAAAAAAAGATGGTCAGAATTAGTAAAGGCATTGCGATTCGTCTATATATATTAAATACAGTTGATTGACTAAATGACCTTAATTTTAATTGATTTTTGCAGAGATGATTTTTACATAGTAGTTTATAATATAAACGGTTCTAATTATAAACACGAAGTTCTGTAAAGGCCACAAAGTATTTTGGGGAGAAAATTTTTTTCAATTTTGTGAAGCCAAACATTGTTCGCTCAATTATATGCAAAACCCAATTTTATAATATTCAATAAAACCAAATGCTCAAGAATTTGGTTCGAAGATTTAGTTTCCTTGAAGAAAACCAGACTATAGTTGAAAGGCCAAATCAGAGACAGCCGCTTGTATTAATTTTGTGCCACATAACATTGTACCATTAGTCAACCAACTTTCTTGATGATTGGGTTCAAATCTAAATTCTCGGCTGGATTTGGCCTATAAAACAAATCATTAATAATAGGACTTCCTACCCTACGTACTAACCAACATACATCAGTAACAACCAACAAGTACTATGTCATAAGCTCTCTTAACACATGTTATTCTCTTTTATTGACAGCTTTGAGGAGATTAACATTGTCTCTAATCATTGTGATCGATGTCTATGTTTGGAGGCATCTCAGCTTGATTTGCATTCTTCATGGCCCCTTTATTGACAGCTTAAACTCATCCTCACACACTAGCTCACGTGTGGCGACACTCAACTCGAAACACATGGACAACATATATTTGGGGACATAGCGCACGTGTGACGGTTGTGCTTCAAACGTAAGTCAACCTACTATAATACCATAAAAGAGTGGTAATAAAGAGAGTGACTCAACTATTTATAAGTCCTTTTAACATTTCTTAACTTTTCAATGTGGAGCGACACTTCACATCCTCACAATAATCTTCGCGTTAAACTTCCATAAATAGAACAAGAGAGCATAAGATTTCTCTAACTCTGTAGAGATAGATTCAATTACGTTTCCATAATTCTATTTTATTTTTCGACATGCTTATGATATCAAAACTTTTATAAAATAAGAGTGTTGTAGCCTCTAAGTGGAGAGATTCTTTTTTGCAATTAAATGTGCAGTCCCAATAACGTCGGTCATCTAATGAATGTTTAATATGTGCTCAAAAAGTAAACTATTGACCAATAAATGCTTCTCATATGGTGTGTTTAGTTACATGGGAGTATCTAATGTAGGGGCCATGATAGTATTTACTTTACAGGTTCTTTTGGTCAAAAATATTTAGTACTTTTGTTATCCTTGTGATTTACGTACCCTAACTTTTTTTTTTAAGGTAAAAGTCTTAATTAAGCATGGAAAACGTGTTAGGCGGGTTGACGTGATCCGCACGGGCGAAAGAGGGCGCGTGAAGTAGAGAGCTGTCTTGGCTTTAATGAGGTCAGTGAGTGAGTGAGAGAGAGTGAGAGAGTCGAGTAGTACAAAAATGACACATAAGACTGACATAATGCAGTGTGTTTTTATTTACGTAATTTGCCACTTTTGTAGCTGTGAATTTTCGACTTCAAAATTTACCCCTTCTCTCCTCTTCTATTGCGACCGTGATGACGTGGACGGATTCACGTCCTTGGCCATTGGATTCTAAACCCTAATGATCCAACGGTTGATAATTGATGTCTATTTTCAAACCCTACGCTGCAAAAAGTCAAGGTCATTAATCTTGAATTAGAAAATATTTGTTGTCTGCATTATGAAGATTAATTAAGAGGACAATGACCTTTGCTGGTGTGATTAGTTTTGGATTAATTATTTTGAAGAACTAGGTCGGTTTTTCCCTCTCTTTATTCTTACTTTTTTTATTTAAATTGGACATTCTAGTTCTTAAGCATGCTATCCTGTCGGATTTTCAATTTCAATTAGGTTACGTTTGGGCGAGGGATTTCCAAGTTTCAAAGGATTTAGATCAAGTGAAGAAAAATTACACTACAAATTTTAGATAGGAATGATTAGAAATGCATTGCACGATCATTACAAAAGTATGTAAAAAAAATTTGTAAATGACACATTCAACGTAAAGATTTGCAAATCTCTCTCACGTGTCTTGTCAATGCACATACAATGCATTTATATTCCTTCATATCTATATTTTGTGATTCATTTCTTAATAATTTGTTGGAACTTTGAAATCTCCCACCCAAACATAATCTTAAAAAGTGACGTACATTTCTTCATTGTTTGGCTTAAGCCTTTGACCCAAACATGCTCAAACAAATTATCATTGTTCGAATTAGTTCGGCTTAGGCCTCGTGCTAGCTAGAAGCTTAACTAAACCATATCAATCAATTATCGATTATTATTTTTTTTTCCAATTATCGATTAAATTTGGTTGGGTTTCCTTTCACAACCAATTAAGGAAATATTCTATACAACGCAAGTTAGAGAGCAGTGTTCTCCAATTTAAAGGGCTTGGGAGTTTAGTTTCTAATAATATATAGTTGATATTCATGTGGGGAGAGTTAAACTTTGTTATCTTGTGATCTATTTACTTAGATTATGTGCAATGTAGCAATGGTTGGGTTAAAGGTTAAAATTTAAGCTTTGAGCTAGATTCCGCCAGGATTTAAGCTTGGCTTAAACCTTTGGGCCCACCTTTGCGCGTACACAGGCTCAAAAACAAGCCAAGCATATCAACTGACGCACCTCATGGAACCCACGTGACAAAGCTGCAGTGTTGGGTCCCAATGGCTGACAGCTTTGTTGCCACTACTTTCGAGCCCAACGGCTCTTTCCTTAATCAAATAACTGGCATGATTGTGTTATTAATTGATCCAATGGTCCAGATTCAAATTTTTTTATTTTTTATAATTACATTAAATCAAACGGCTGAGATCGAATATGAGCAAATCTAACAGTAAAAAAAAGATATGACGGCCTAAACTTAAATCCAACGGCTAAAACAATTTTAAAAATATTTAAATCAAATTTCACCCAAAAACTCTATAAATACATATGTATCTGTTCAAACATCCACACAAAATTCACTTTCCTGATACAATCTTCCATTTTTTCTTTCTACCCACTTTAAAAACTATTTCTTCTTATTTCCAAATTTTTCAAGATGTCAAAAGATCATATTAGAGGACCTAATTGGTCAAGTGATGAAGATATATTGCTTTGGTGCAAATGTGTAAGAACTTGTGTTTAAGAATGGGGTAGGTTGTGTAATTTTTCATTATTTATTGGAATTTAAATATTTTTAGATTAAAATGTTCATAAAAATAAATTAGGATAATCTACATAAATATATATTTTTTTAATTTACCGAAGAAAAATTAGCCTAAAATCATTCTTTAATAATATGTGGCTTAAATTTTAACCATTGGAGGAAAAAAATTGTTTCTGGGTTATGCCTTAAAATTCTCTGGGTTAAATTTTTACGCTTTAACCCACACTATTGCACATGGTCTTGAGAAGGGGAGGAGGGGGGTGACGGTTGGTTTTCTTTTTTAAAGTCATTAAATCATAAAGTCTTACTTTATTGCCATGTCACTCGGTTTAAAAAATTTAGTCTTCCTAACATTACCCAATTGTAATTCATTCTTTGCATATGACAACTTATAGAATCCAAGCCAATCCACCAATGTAGGACCTGGTATTCTAACAACTACAACTTTAACTACAAAAACAAAGAAACAAATTGCAAGCAATTATAATTCATTCTCTGTATATAACAACCTAGGAACTCAAGCCTGTAAACTTAAAATTGGGTAAACCCATAAGACCCAATTCATGAACCAAGATCTTGAATTCCATGATTTTCACAAACGATTAATGCGGAATACATAAAATACATACCTTGATAATTAGCCGTTAAATATCGTCTACAATCTCTAACTTGAGCGATCCGTAGACAAGCTGTCGCTGCAGAGGAAATTGGTGTTCTCTCTCTCGCCTTGCTTGCACGTTAAAACCCTAATACGTGTTTTTCATTAGTGCACACGTTAGATGAGTATGTACACTATTATAGGCAGAGAGATGACCTATTTCCTAATGAAACCCATAATTAATTACCACCCATCACGGTAATAAAATAGGAAATCAATTCTCTTAATTTGACCAATAGGATTGCTTCTAAAACAATATTCATTAAACTGAATATATCACACATGAACCGTATCATGTGGGCCACACAAAAATATTAAAATATTTTTACATTTTCCCACTTGGCCCATATGACACATATGCTTTATGGTTTAATAAATAAACATCAGGCACGCATTATATTTGAAAGCACCCTTACGATCAAATGGTCAACATAATTCCCAATTTTAAGTAATTCACTAATGCGAGTCATGAAGGTTAATGGTCAATTAGTGAGAAGTAAATATAAAGGTCCAATAATGTCTTTGTCAGTGACTATTCTTGTTACCATACATCCAATCTCATACATGTATACATATATTGGAAAACAGAAAATATCATAAACATCACCAATTATTGAGCTCAGAGTGTCACCTTACAGAACTAAACATCATACAACACACCTAATCATTATTGCAATCATGATTATGACCACAATTCTTTCAACATATGTCATTTATGTTTACGGTCATAATCTAATTCTTAATGGCATTACAAGCATAAGTTTTATCATCATACACACTCATAGTTTCTGAATCTCCTTTAAAATGACAAGGTATTTTCTTTCAGTTATGTTTAGCATTCTTACAATACACATCATCATTGGAGAAAGTGACAACTGCAACATTACCATAAATTCTCGGCGGCTTGGTAATAAACACAAGTACCAAGTCCTAAGATAAAATTCGCAACTAGACTTCATGAACTGTGGCCTCAAAGCAAGCCACAGTTTCTACAACGCGTAATGAATTCTTTTTATAATTTGATGTTCCAACTCTTTATGGACATTATATAAGGCTAAACTTGTCCCTTTACTGAATTGGATAACATTATATCATATCATGTCTCTCTAGAACTCTTTCAATATATGCTTAAGAAGACAAGTCTAACAATCTATGTGATCCTTTCAGAATATTTAATATTCCTTTCACACAAAATGTCTCATTAATATATTTCTTTCATAGTTCTTAGAGAAGACTTATTAATTTCATGCAATAAGTCAGGACCAAATTAAGCAAGTAAAATTTTCATTCATTCAGAATAACATATATAAGCACTGCTAATGTCTTGACATTGTCTTAACGCTATTCTTTATGATTCTATACGATACTTCTATTAGAGACAATGTCATTAATGGAGTGGATACTCATTTATGTTATTCATTGTTGTTAAACTGTTCACAATTGTTGGAGCAACTTCTTTAGGAAGTATGGGTGAAAGCACATACATCCCAACTTCTTGGATAACCACCTTTCTTGGTTTTCCACTCCCACTGATTTCACCATTTCATAATAAATCTGGTTTAATAATCTCATACTATGGTTAGGACAATAACACGTATACCGTTAATTTGGACATTTTTTTTTAGGTAACAAGTATAGTAACCACAAATCATACTAAAAGTCCAAAACTTTAAGTTCTTACTCTCAGTGGCAACCTAAAACATGTAGGTGCCTTAAATTGAATTTCCTTCCTTTTCATAGTTCATAATATACATACATGTAATACGAACTATCTTAATCTTAATAGGATACCAATTTATTATAATATTGAAAGTGAGAAAATTTATCCATAATGGTATAGGTAACAATAAATTACTTAATATACTCCTAACCAAAATGAAGCAGCATAAGGTAAACACATGTTTGTACAAATAATTTCAGTAAGCTAACAATTTCCTGTGGCATCGTTCTTGGTGTATTTGATTTGTTTTTCTTAATACAATCCATATACACACATCGAGATCAATAAAAGTTAAGTTCATATTAGCGCCATTCATTATTAATCTCTAAATTCATTATCTAGACACGTGACCTAGTCACTTAAACCACAAGAACAAGATTATTATTTATAAGCGACAGTTAGTTATAACATTACAATGCAGAGTCAAAACAGTTTTATCAAAAATATCATGCTTTAATTTTTACATACTATAAAGCATAGTACCAAAGTCAACAATTAGGCATTCTTAAACAAATCACCAACCTTCAAAGATAAACTATTATGAGCTGAAATTATAAACTCAAGTTAGCTTAAGAAAAAAGATACATAAGTGTTTGTAGTAAATCCAATCGATGACCAATACATTAAATAAAATATTTAAGTTGGATTTTAAAGAACCTTTGCATCAAACTGGAAACATTAATAGTAATACACTAATCAACCCATCAAGCATTTCAACAAACAACTAATATAAACCAAGAACTTACATTTTCTTTTCGAATCATATAGTGCAAGTGCTTCGCCTTCTACAATGACATTTATCTTCTTCTTGTACATCTCAAAGGCTTCATCTTTGTTGTTAAATTAGTCAATTCAAAACATCCTCATTCATGCTTCACAAACCATCAAATTTCACGACGACAATATCAACCATTAGTGTCCATATAGTGGACCTATTAGCATTCTTCAAGAATTCTTTATAGCTTTCAACTTAAGGAGCAAATTCTTAATTTATATTAATGTGTCTAGTCATTCGCATAATCATGATACTCAATATGTTCAAACTTTTCTAAGCTTTATGGAAAGTCTAAAGCTCATTGCTTTTAACAATAATAACAATAAATTTCTCAAATTGTAGGGCTAATGAAGATCCATAACACTTGGTGATAATGAACTTGTTCACATCAATATGAGAAATTAAGTCTTAAAGAGATCAGTCATGCAAATGAAGCGAACTAGAAATGACATTGCAATATAACTTGTAAGATGCTCACAACATTAAAGCTTTGAGTTACCAACACGTAAAGACATAATTCAAACTTAGAACTTCCAAATATCAATAAATATATTATCATAACTCTCCTTTTGGTGATCTTATGATAATACCAATAATCAACACTTATGATGCATTTGTTTTTACATTATTGATAATTTTATATTCCTAATTAGAAAAGCTTTGTTATCTTTGGATATCCAAAAACAAATCTAAGACATACACAAAATTACCCTGTTTATATCACCAATCATATGAATAACTGATCCACCTTTGGGGGACCCTAAAATATCTTATGTATGATGAAAATCAATATACTCATGATGATCCAACCTTTAAAACATAAGAATGTTGAACTCCATAAATATGCATCCTTAAAGCATGAGTAATTAATTAATTATCATTTAACTTGATATCCATGGAATTCAAATTAAATAGATAACAACAATAATAACTATAATGGTTAATTGATCAGATTAGGATTAACCTTACCTATATAACTATAATGATCAATAATCATAAAATTAACCGGATACATATATGACTGTAACTGACACACCCCGACCCGAATATCCAGGTGGACACCGGATATCGAGGCGTGCTGACCGACCACTCCGTAGGAGTGACGAAGTCATAAAAAGATTAAATAAGAAATTAGAAATGATAGATAAATGAAATCAGAGTTTAACGAAAATACGGAAGTGTAATGCGGGTAGAACCCATTATTACATAGTGTCAGAGCTAGGTGCAGTAAAGGAAAATTATTCCCATCCAGTAGGATGGATAATTATCATAACAGTAAAGAGTACTCAAACATACACCGAAGAAATAGAACAAGGTTACCAGCAGCTGCCACCACCGTATCGTCGCCAACTAATGTCTAAGTCTTGGAGGGGCGAAAAACAAGGGTGAGTGGGCCAATATCTATTTTTAAGTAAAACGTTTCCAAAACCTTGGTATAACCCCTCACTGTAAAACCCGTAGATTTAATAAAGTATTTAATACTAAAAATAAGTCTATAACACAAGTAAACGGGCCAACGCCCACAAGGATATGGGTATAAAGCATTTATCACAGTGAAAATCAACATTACTTATCACATGGAAATATGCACACGAGTCATATAGAAAGTAGCTACATGACAGGCTGGGTGTTTAATATATTACGCTCTAGCACTACATGCACGTGAAGCTGGTCCTGGCCCGGACAGTGCTAACACCGTGCATAATGTGAAATAAGTAATACAGTTAAAATCATGTGTATGCATGCCAAGTTTCATCATAAAACCCAAATCATAAATCAATAATCAATAAATAAGAGTTTATCACAAAATAATCTAATTTCATAAAATAGGCATGCCACACATATATTTCAAAAACACCATAAAACATATTATAATAATATAAAAAGGGTAAGTACTAGGCCCACTCACTAGTAGGTGGTCGGATCGTAGCCCCCGTAGCGTGCCTGAGCTCGTTGCTCCTCCGGATAGGTCTCACCTATATGAGAGTTTACTAAACTAATCATTTAACAAGTCTAATCCAATTAAAGTAATGAAAAAGACTTGAAATCGCCTTTGTTTGCTCGAATCGGGGCTTGAAATGGTCGGAAAATGGGTTCACGCGCCGCCACGCTCCGCCGCGGGGCCCCACGCGCCGCCACAAGGCGGCACGCGCCGTCACGCGCGCCCACGCGCCTTCACGCGCCGTCACGCGCCCACACGCGCGCTCACGCGCTCACACGCGCGCCACGCGCGACTGTGCACTCGCCGTTAAAGTTAACGGCATGCCGTTAACTTTAACAGAATATTCTGTTTAGTTAACGGAATATTCTCTAACGGCGTTACGGAATATTCCGTCGCCGTTAGGGAATATTCCTTGACGGCGTCAAAAAGAAACAGAATATACCTCGGGTATATTCCCGGTTCGGACCGGGTTGGACCGGGTCCTGCTGACGTCACGGACCGGTCGCTGACGTCACGCCGCTGCAACTCCGGCAGCCGATCGCCGGCGCTCGCCGGCGCCGGTTTCTGGAAAACCTTGCCGGAATCTGGAATTTTCTGCAACTTCGTCAAATCAACACCAAAATTTACGAATTTTATATCAATTTGAAGCTGAAGATGCAAGGAATTGATTTTTACCAAGAGTTAGGCCAAACAATGGCCGGAGTTGGCCGGAAATGGCCTCGAGGTTCACGGCCAAAATTTGAACTTCGACGATCTTGAGGTTTCAATGACATGCAAGGCCTGGGTTCGATTCCCAGGGCCCCCAGATGTCTAATGGCAGTGGTCTCGAGTCGAATCGAGGTCGGGAAGGCTAGATTCAGTCGATCAAGGCTTGCCGGAGAAGATGGCCGAGTCTGATTCTATGCCGCTCGTGGATTTTCTGGGTTCCAGAGTGATCCAGGGACGATGAAGATGAAGATGGTGAGGCTCGAGGTTCCAAAATACGTAGAAGAGGAGCCACGGTTTGCTCGACAGAGATCGTGGGTGTCCAGATCAATTTCTGGGTTTCCTGCAACCTGGTCTTTTCTGGGTTTGAAGGTTCGAGGATAGTGATGGTGATGAAGGTGATGCACAGCAGTGGTGTGCTGGCTTGAGATGAGGTCGGGGATGGTGAGGGCGAAAATTTGGGTGCCTAGAGTAATTCTGGGCTTGAGTTTGCAAAGAAAAACAGACATGCACAGCTCACTGTGTGTGTGCGAGTGGCTCGGGAAGAGAATGGCAGAGTGAAGGTGAGGTGTGAAACAATGCACACTGGGTGCATAGATTTAAAGCCAAAATCAGTCAAACTTGGTTTTGCACAAACAGAAATTGCCCAATGCATGTCAATTTGCATGCAGAAAAAAAAGACTGAATTTCTGAATTGAAAGAAAAGAGGATGCAGGCCTCGTGCCTTGCAGAAACCATGGGAAATCCACGGTTTTGGAAATACTGCTCATGGAAAATTACCATTTTGCCCTTCATCGTAACTTGTCCGTTACAAGTCCGAATCAGATCCCGTTCGCGTCAACGGGTTCGTATCGAAGTGTACAATACGAAAAATACGTCGAAAGTACGAAAAATAAGTGAATAGGAAATAATTGTCCACGTAGGACTGAATAAGCCACTAGGGGCATTTTCGTCATTTCACACTGTCGGGGAATAAAATACATTAAAATTAGGGACGGGATGTAACAGTAATGGTTAATTGATCACTTTAAATTAATCAGTATATATGACCTTTCATAGTTAAAAAAACAGTAATATGCAATAAGCTATACATTGCCTCTCCATATAAGATAATGTACAATGACAATGAAATAATAATTTTTTTTTAAGCTTTAATTCATTGTACATCTTTACACCAGGATTTGTTTAACATACATTCATAGGCGGTCATAAACAATAATAAGTCAATTAGTTTGTCACTTGAGTGACGAGTCTGTTATTATCAATTAGAACCATATGGCCAAATTGATTAAGCAATCTTTAACTTTATGATTGCTAATGGTCAATTGGTAAACATGCAGGAAGTACTCAATTCAATATTGCGGCTTTTGCTTTGTCGACAGTGTCAACACAAATACACAATAGTTTGGCAGGTGCTCAAAACAATTAGAATATGCCATCATTGTAAGACGGAAATTATTATATTGTGTTATTAAAACTGCCTTCATATATACATATATTCAAACAAGTCCAAATTATACGTATAATGACTTTAATAGCATAGATGTGTAATACAATATATATTTCATTCAAACATACCAATAGTGCATTCCTTCATATTCAAGAAGATTTGTTAAAAATCATAAGCACAAATAAACTTCAACCTAAAAGCAATCTTGTTCATGCATATTCATATAGATTGAAATTAATATAAAATTCATATTTCATTCCAAATATCAAGAACGAATATTTGGGCGTCTAACATTAAATTAGCAATCATGACCATTGAGGGATCAATTTGAATAAAGGAAAAATTTGTGTCGACATATTATATGAATTTAGAACTATCGTTGGAGCAACCAAACCGTATCGTGTAATTTTGTATATGCATGTTTGATTAAGTCGAACTCAAAACAAATTACAAAACTTTTAATCCATTATGGAAAATCATGATGGTTATCAACCGTGCTCTGATACCACATGTAAACTTAAAATTGGGTAAAGCCATAAGGCTCAATTCATGAGCCAAGATCTTGAATTCCATGATTTTCACAAACGATTAATGAGGAATACATAAAACACATACCTTGATAATTAGCCGTTAAATATTGTCTACAATCTCTAACTTCAGCGATCTGTAGACAAGTCGTTATAGAGAAAATTGGTGTTCTCTCTGTTGCCTTGCTTGCACGTTAAAACTCTAATACGTGTTTTTCATTAGTGTACACATTAAATGAGTATGTGCACTATTATAAGCAGACAGAAGACCTATTTCCTAATGAAGCCCATAATTAATTACCTCACATCACGATAATAAAATAGGAAATCAATTCTCTTAATTTGACCAATACGATTGCTTCCGAAACAATATTCATTAAACCGAATATATCACACATGGACCGTGCCATATGGGCCACACAAAAATATTGAAATATTTTTACAAAGCTAATTCGTCAGCGTAAGACTTGCTAGTTCTAGCAACAACTACGTGAATACAATTTAAACAAGATTAATAGTAATACAAGGCATTCAAGTAATCATATTAACATGTTATCAAGGTCAAACAAATACAACAACCCCTCAAGATTTTTGTTACCCGGAAAACCAAATCAGTAAAAAAATTTTGGACAACTGTTTTCCAATGAAGAATCCACTATGAAAGCAAAAAACATACATTTACAAGGGAGCCACACTATTACTAGTTATCACCACAAGAATAACTTAACCTTGTTCAATCTTTCTCATTAATCTTCAAGTAGACTTCTTTCTCTTGTAATAAATGACAAGTGACACACCCCGACCCGAATGTACAGATGGACACCCAAAAAGCCGAGGGTGTTGGCCGACACCTCGTGAGGTGACGAAAGCCATTTGAGGAACTTAAGAGTAATTTAAGTGATAAAAGATAATTTTGAATAAGATAAAGATCGAGTGCGCTGAAGTGTGAGTGAACCAGAAAGAATAATAACATAGTAACTATATTTACAGAGTAAGAGTACTAGAGTAACTACAGTACTTAGAAAGATTCCCTACGCTGATCATGCCACCGCGTCTCGACGTCAGAAGCTCCAAAGCTTACTAAACCTAAAGGGGCACAAAACACGAAGAGGTGAGTGAGCCAAAACAATAGTTTTTCTAAAACTTTTCTTTTCTGAAAGTACTAACCCCTCGCTGTAAAAACCCGTAATAGTTCTGAAAATCATACTACATAATAAGTATGAAAAACAGTGAAGGACGAAAATATAATTATTTTCCAAAATGGGTAAATAACCACAAAATTGAGATATAAAGTCTTTCGCAGAAATCAACACATGAAAGACAATACGAGAAATCCAATAATAACATAAGCCTCTGTGACATCAGTGAATTCGGGTATCATAAATCACAATATAAAATCGGGGTACGCTCATTAGGCAGTGCAGACACACGAGCTCATGCAAAGATATTCTGTCATGAACAGGCTGGGTGTAATAATCTACCCTCAAGTACTACATACACGTGAAGCTGGCACTAAGCGTGTCACAACGAGTTCTAGAATGCCAAGGCAACTAGAACAGGCTGGCACCTATGATGGATCCAAAGTGAGCGTGTCGGTGCAGTGTGAACATTCACGTGAAGCTGGTCCTGGCCCTGGACAGTATTATAGACACCGTGTAAGCAATCCTAGTTGACCGTGTATGAAAACATGCCACAGGTAAAGTCTCATATATTAAAACGGGGTATAGTATAAGGTATTTCGTTTCTAAAGTAAGTCTCATAGTAAAACTTTCTAAAATGGTATTCTCGGATGCCATATCCGAAATATCGATAATATACTAAAACATTTAGGTTTCAAAAACCGAGTAATGTATAAATAAGTCCAAGGTTCACTTCAAAACATAATTGAAATTCTCATTTCAAGGCATAAGCATAAATATCAGTTCACAAACACGTATAATATATAATTTTATAAAGAAAGGGCCCACTCACAGTGATCGTAGCCGTAAAGTGCTTGGTTGTACGCTCTCCGTACTCCACGGGTTGCCAAACCTAGGGTTAAACACCCACAATTAATAATCTAATCGAAAACTACAAAGAAAATGGAGTACGGAACTCAAATTAGGAGTTTCGGGGTTTGAAAACCCAAGAAAGCCGCCGTGGGCAGCCGTGCGCTGCCGCCACGCGTCGTCGTACAGCCTCACGCGCCACTATGAGATCCCACGCGCCGTCACGCGCCCCCAAGCGCCGCCACGCGCCCTCACGCGCACTGTTACACGCGTCGTTAAAGTTAACAGCGCTCCGTTAACTTTAACGAAATATTCTGGGATTTAACGGAATATTCTAACAGCGTTAGAATATTCCGTTAACGGCGTCCGTTAAGGAAAGGGAATATATCGTTGGAATATTCCCGCTGATCTGCTTTGATCAAGGAAAAAGCCCAGTCAGCCACCAACTCGGTGCAGGTCACGTGACCTACAGTCTTGATATACAACATTTTCACACCGATCATTAGTACTTGCTTAACGGTACTTGAATAAAGATTCCTCATCAACTAAAAGCAGCATGTCATATCAATGGATAATTATGAGAATATTTCATTCTAACCGAATCTGGACCGGGTCTGATGATGTCACAACCAGGTTGGCCGACGTCAGAACCAGGTTTGCTGACGTCAGCTCGCCGGTCATCGCTGCAACTTCCGGTCACCTTCCGCGGGTCAGAATCTCGCCGGAATCTGGGAAATTAGCCGGAAACATTCAAATCGACATATCTCAGTTAAAACACAGCCATTTTACACGAATTAATAGTCAAAATGAAGCTGGGAAAGTGAGGATTCAGAATTTACCACTTTGAGGCCCAAAATGTGGTCGGAGGTGGCTGAAAAAAGGGAAGGATGTCTCGGCCCCAAAACGTCTGATTTCAGGCCAATTCCATTCATGCAAAGCTTGGGAATTAATCTAGGAATCTCTCGGAGATGAATGGTGGTCAAATTGAGGAGGATTGAGGTCGGATTCGTCGGGAAACTCGCCGAGCATTTTCTGTGTTCGCCGGAGTTTCCTGGAAATGTACGATCCGAGGTTAAGATCGAGCTGCAGGTTTAATCTGGGTGAAGTGGAAGTCACAAGGATTGAGGTTTGGTATGTGGTTGTCTGGAGGGTGGCTGGCCACTGTGATTTGCTCTCGGTGAAGACAAGGTATGGGTGAGGGAAAGAATTGCAGAGAGTGAGGGAGAGAGACATAGTGAGGTCAAGAGTGACAAAGAGACATGGGAGACAGAGTGAATCAGTGGGCTTACTGAGTCCACTGGGCCCAAGGCCTAAATTACAGAACAATTATAATTACAGGAACGCCACTGAAATTACATCCCGTAGAACCTTCGTTCGAACTCCAAATATCGTCTCGTTCGCGTCCACGTGCTCATATCGACGAGTACAACAAAGAATTACTGAGACATGGGTCGTACGAATTATGACACAAAATTCAACCAAAAAGTCGTCTAAGGACATTTTGGTCATTTCCCACTTCCGGGAATAGAATACTATTATTTTTCAGGACGGGCTGTAACAACAAGCCGTTAACTTTTTTTATTTACATGAATAACTAAATAATCTTCAAATTAAATTAATTTTTCTATAAATAATTATAAAAAGAATGAAATATTACGATAACAACGTTTATCCGATAAAATGATTTCACGCTAAAGAGAATGATGAATTTCTTGCATTAAGAATCTTTTTAAGAAATACCTGCCAGAATTTGTAATGTTGATGCTAGAACCATAGACCTATTGATTCTTCCACTTTTCAACCCGCTAAAGAAAAACAAAAAAAGTTGGTCGTTGTATGGCAGCTGACTAACAGTTGGCTATATCAAATCTCAGAATTTATAGTTTCATACTTTCATGGGTCCACGTCGCCTTAAACTTAAAAACTTCGCAAGGTGTGATCAATTTACTAATTAACTATCTAAATAAAATATAGGATTAACTAATCAAATTTACTTCTTACAAGCTTACTAATCAAATTTATAGTTACACTATTACGCAGTGTTACTAATTTACTTTTATTATAACATGTGTATTTATTTATTAATGTTATATTTCAAATTTACGAAGTGTTAACGTAATGACAATTTCAGACACGCACGTTAAACGACTCGAGACTTCCAAAATTATAGAATCTGATGTCTACATAATTAACACAATTAAAATACAAATGACATTGTTAAACTAATTTTTTTTTTAATACAAGCGATAATACTATTCTAATATACACTAACGGGAAAGGGAGAGGTTGAACCTGGAACGTAGTGGGTTGAAGAGGAAGACTCTCACCGTCAGGACAATCCACTACTTGCAACAACTAATAACTATATAAAGCAAAAAGGTGGTTAATTTTCTAAAAACCAAACAACTGCCTTACTAAACGAAAATGTATTACATCTAATCATTTTTAAGTCCATCTATCTCAATTTTTGTAGTGCATTCTTGACAAATTTAGCGCCATAATTGTGAACATTGTCATTCTAAGAAAGAAAACACAAAAGAGTAAAAAAAACCACTTGGCATCTGTATGAACATGGGCCAAGAGGGTAGTTATATAACTTATACTAATAAAGCGATAACATTTTTTATTATTTTGATGAATAGTATGACTTATTGTATTATTATATTATTAGTTATGTATTGCCATCAACTCTAAGGTTAACATAAAATGACATAAGTATAATAGCTAATCCAAACACAATCCATTGCCGCTCATGTATAACATGTGATAACACCACATGGCGGTAAAGACGAAGCCAAGATTTTGATTCACAATAGCACACCCATCAAGCTTTAAGTGGTATCATTCTATATCAAGAAGAAAAGAACTTAAAGTTTGTCCTAATAAAACAACTGCGAATTGTTATAAAAACACATAAATACTTCTAGAAATTAAGTGTAATATAAGTAGAAGAGTTGATTTTTGGATTATTAAATATATTTCTGATCATTAGATTTAATAATCTGAAAATTAGACATAAAAAAATATGAGTGTGTAAATCAGAGCCAGTCCAATAGAGATTGAGGCCTAAGGCAAAAATAAAAAATGAGGCCTTATTATAATTTCTTTTATCAAATAAAAAAAATTGATATGTAGGGCAAAAAGATCGCTCTTGCTGCAATAACTAGAGTAGTAGAGCTGCCATGGAGCTCGACGTAGCCCTTTTAAGCAAGAAGTTGGTTGTTAATGTGCGGCCAACTCTTAATTTAAAATGTAGATATCAATTACTAAGTTCTTTTTAGTTTTCACTGAAAAATCAATCTTCTTGCTTTTTGAGATGCAAATTTATAGATTATGCCTTCGTATTTAAGTTTTTCTAACATACGTTTTTCAATAGATAATATGGCTAATCCATTCAACCTTTCTTGTGACATTATTGATCGTAAATAAGATTTTATTAGTTTCAATTTTGAAAAAACTTCTTCTACCCTATTTTCCACAATATTTTCTGTATTCTTAATAACAAATTAATTTATCAAAAGCTCCTTTTTGAGACTGAATTAGTTTTTCAATTCTTTTTTCTTCTTAAGCTTTTCATACCCATATTCGAATTTCCTAGTTGACATAATTATTACAGTAAAAATTACAAACAGATCAAAGCTTCAATCAAATAATATAAATTGAAAATATGGAAAAAGGAATGATAAAACCTGATTTGGTAAAGGTTGAGAATCCAAGTCTTGCTAGATTAATTCAATCTCCAGAATCCAATTGATTCCGAAATAGATATAGTTTTTTTATATATGAGAATATAAATTAAAAATACAGATTGAGTGTAAGAGGAAATTTAGAATTGCAAATTCAAGAACTGAACAGAGAGAGAGAGTCAACGACAAGCAGATGGAGTAGGGAGAGTATGGAATTGAAAAACGGAATATAAAGAAAAATTACCTAAACAATAGCAGGTTGCAGGCACACCAACGGTAGGATTGACTCGATTGAGACTTAAGATGCTACGTCATAGGAGATTGATGAAGAAAAACCTGAAAAACTTTTTGGGTTTTCCTTGTTTTCATGCCAAATTTAAGCCAAGAAAGGAATTTTTTTGTTTTGTTTGACAGAGTGAGGATGCCGAGGAGTCAAGGAAGCAGAGGCCTCACGTGAAAATTCTCAATTCAATTTTTTTATAATTATTTTATATTTTATAAAAACACTTATAAAAATTTGAGGCCTTGCTCCAAGATGTGGCCCAAGACTTGGGCCTTGCTCGCCTTGGGTCTGGGCCGACTCTTGTGTAAATAGAGAAATAGTGTGAAAATCATTTTTATAAAAAAATTTCTCGCACCCTTCCATCCATATCTATAACGAGAAAGTAAAAAAAATGGAAGAATGAAGGATAATTTTTTTAGAGTGGTAATAATAGTTGTCTTACGAAAACACTATAAGTAAGTTGCGGTATAGTATTTTACTAATATGTTTTGACTAATGTAAAGGTCTTCGATTACTTTGCCCCACATTGGTCCATGAAACACGGTTTCTATCTTTCCACATTGTAAAGCAGAGAGCATTTATTATAAAAAGCACTATTACACACACGAGGGGATATCATCATATATGTGCCGTATCCTAATAACGCGTTCTTCCGCTGCTTTCGATTAATTAATTCTCAATTATTTCATTTAATTATGTTCTAATTGTATCTTTTTCCAACCACTACATTATAATTATATTATTTTGGTGATTATATAATCCCCAGTTGTGGGTTTGATAATTTTAAAAAATACAATTTTGACGCATGAATGATGGAACATTCCTCTGTAAGCCCATAAATAGTAGTTGTGTAGTTGATCATATCATTGATTTTTATTTTTTTTTTAATTTTATACAAGAATTGATCAATTTTAAATTAAAATTAATATCTGATCAGCATGACTCAAAAACATGTCCCTGGGATTAGGGTTTTGTGTTTGTTTATATTTCGGTACGGGCTGGCCCTCCACAATAGGCAATAACCTAATTCAATAATTCAACTAGATCTTCGTGAGAATAACTTCCATGAAATATATTCATTATCACGTGTCGTTTCAGTTTAATAATAATGTCATATAGAAAAAATTTTACACATGACATAACATTATCAGATTGGGATGTCACGACAGCAGTAAACTCGTTTCATGTAAATATTTTTTTTAATACAACGATATATATATATATATATATATATATATATAGAGAGAGAGAGAGAGAGAGAGTGTTTAGGGAGATTGGGACAAAATCATTAAAAGGTTGGGAGATTGGGACAAGCCACACAATAATAGTCATAATAATTAGGGTTCTTTAGATATAGGCACTTGTAACTCTTGTTTTTCAAACTTAAACTCATCTATCTTTAAACATTCAAATAAAACCCAAAATTCAAACTTGTTGACATGTGGGAAAATAAATAACTTATTATTACAAATTATTTACAACTTATGCCACAATACCCTAATTATGTAAATGAAGCAATTTAACATTTTAAAATTCAAATAGTAGGTGCACTATTTGTGGGAGTGAAAAATTGTATTCTTTCAAGAGTTGACTTCACAATTATAAATTTATGGTATGCAAATAATTTACCTATACTTTTTATGTAAAATATAGTTAAATTAATTTTTAATCAAATAACATATATATAAATTTATATGTACTAATTAATTTACCTATATATAAATTTATTTATGATTAGTACGTTATTTATTTTTGTAGGTAAATTATTTTACATTTATTATTATTTTATATGCAAATAATTTACCTATATTTTTATGTAAAATACAGGTAAATTAAAAATACAAGTCAATTAATTTTGAACCAAATAACATTTCTTTATTTTGTAGGTAAATTATATTGCATGAATTTTTACATATATTAGGCATTTTTTTTATTATACATGTGTGTGTGTAAAATAATTTACCTACATTTATATGTAAAATATAATTTTCGTGACATTAATTAAGCATGTATTGTTACATAAATTAATGTTTTATTGTTATTATATATAAGGCAATGAATTTGTAACATTAATATTTTTTTTCTTTTTTTCGTTTTGGAAAGTCATTAATTCTCCCTTACTACCTGTATGGAATTAATTGTGTACATCAAACATTCAAATATGGGTATTTTAGGCATCCAAAAAATTTAAAATGTGTAAGGTCAAACATAATTAATGAATTTGCTTATGTGGAGTCTAGTCAATGGGTTATATTCGAGTAAAAAACTTATGTCGGGTTTTATATAGAGAAAATTAAATTTCAAGGTCTAAAGTCATATTTTCAGTAATAAGTAGTATCGAATTTAAAACCTCTTAATTACAAATGAAAAGAAATACTAAATAGGTTGGGGCACACAATAATTTTTCTTTTTTACTTTTGATATTTTGATAATTGATTTGCTTTGGTTGTTGGATGTTAGCACAAGAATACGAAGGAAATTGTAAACAAATAATGGAATCCTCATGACATAATAAGGATCAAGAGTCCGTGTTTAATTAAGCGAAAATGATTTTTCCCCGCCCTTTTTGGGTTGTTCTTCCCGCCATTGTTTTTCAATAGGATGAGGTTAATATGGTAATTAAGTAATTACTTCCAAGTCACCAACTTTCATCTTACATAATAGAGAGAACTGTTTTCTTTCTTCAAATGCAACATGGAGTCATGATTTTATTCATATGGAGCGTAAATAAAAGTCAACTAAAATATAGTTGAGTATGAAATTACAAACAATGAAAAATTGATAACATTTTTATAAATATGTTTACAATTGTCCACGGCAAACTTTCATGTTCTGAAAGCGTTGGATAATAAGCTTATTATCAATCCCATTAAATATTTCTTTCTCAAGATAGACTATCAAGCAATCATTCATCTATTGATCTCTCATTCTAATAAACAATCAATCGTATAAGATGATTTACTTAATGTCAAAATTTAATATATATATATATATATATATATATATATATGTAATAGGACTAACCTCACTATATAATCGCTTAAGAGGGGACTTTTTGCCCTAATTCACAAATTTCGGACCCAAAATTGTATCCTCTATACTGTGTTCATGAATCTTGTGCCGTGCTGCATATAGAGTGCATACTATAGGGTTTAGTTAACGATATTAATTATCATGTAACCTAATTTTTTGTTTTTCATAATTGGGTTTTGGATTTGGCCGGCCTTTGACGAATCAAATCACACAGACATTGATTTGTGGGGGCTTTACTACACTAAAAAGTTGTATAATCGTCAATTTGCCTCTACAAAATTAATAGGACAAACACCGGGACTTTTATTTCAAGTGGGCGCAGCTGCCCACACTAGGCATGTTGTAGCTCCGCCAGTGATCATGGGCGGAGCCAAATATTTTAAAACGAATGGGGAAAAAATTGCATATCTAAAACTAATTGCTATGGGCTAAATATCAAAAATGTATAATTATATGCTATCAACATATGTTAAAAACCCACAAGTATATATTGTGGAAAATGAAATTGCCCAAAGTTGGACTGAGGCATAACTTCTTTGGAATATGTAGTTTTTCTTGTCCTTTAGTAACTCTCATCACATTACGCACACATTGCACATCGATCCAACATGTGCGTAATGTGATACACCTTAGGATATTTAATTTTTGCTATGCCCTTATACAAAATTTTACTTTACTCTCTAAATTCTATTTTGTCTCACAATTCTCACTTTACTCCCTGTAATAATCATTTGTGTCTTACTCTACCTCATTCCATCAACTCAATTGAAAAATGCATTAGTTTCACTGACGTGACAATGACTATTTGGACTTTTCAACTCGTTATCACATTTGGAACTGCAAAAATCATCCTAGAACAAAAAACTAAAAACCAAAACCCTTAGCTAAAGAATTACCCAAATTCCCTCCTTGCCAATCCTTTTTGGCTCAACTTTTCAAGATCGTTATCAAAACTCACAATTTATTTTACCTATCCCGATATTTAATGCTAAAAAGACCAAAGAGTCTTGCCGCATAATCGAAACTAACGCCACCTTCAATGTAGTTGACATAGTGGGGTAAAGAGACGCGAATGATGAGTATATGAGATAAAGTGAGACGTAATAGAGTATAGGCAGTAAAGTGAAATTTTGTGTACAGTACCAAATGCATAGTTTGGTAAAGTGAAATGATTATGTATTAGTGTGACTTAAACTAAAAAGGGTGCATTATGGTCCCAAACAACAACAACAGCAACAACAAACCTGCCAATTAGAACTTCGAATTGAACTCAATTTAGCAATACTGTTTAATTTTCAAAATTAAGTATAAAAGGAAGATGATGAATTACAATTATTATTTAATTATATGGGACCAAACCAAATGACACATGAATTACCTTCCAAGAACAACTCATCATGCATGTGAAACTTACTGATAGGTCTACATCTACTCAGAATATTTTCAATCTTATTTTTGTACGCCTTTTAAAATTAACTCCAGCCAAACTACTCAGAATATATATAAATATATAAATATAAAAGTAGGCCTTTTGAATTAATGCAGAATATTTTGTTAGACAACTGTTATTAGCACTCTTAAATTAATGCAGATTTGATGCATTATTTTGTGAAGAATTTTTTAAGTAAACAAACTATTACTACGTACAATCATATGATGTATCTTTTTCACTTTGTACGTGAGAGGTATCATATTCAAATAAGAAAATTCATTTGATTAACGTTTCAAAATTCAAATTGACTATTTGAGAAGTAAATTCTTTTGTATAAAAAGTATATACTTGTGTTTTACCTCAATGGTGTGTCTTCTAGTAGTGACCAGCGAAGATTCAATGTTCATATTGTTAGGATTTTGGCTCGTCAAATATGTCCTAATTGGTTTAGGATTGGTTTAGGATTGGTTAGGGAAAATGATTTCAGTTTTTCCTTGTTCAATTTAGATTTGGATTTCTAGAAGTCTATTAGGATTTGGATAAGTAATTTCTTAGTCCAATTAGAACTAGGAATTCAGTCAGCATTGGGACATGTAAGCCGACCCTATGTATATAAATAGGGTGCGGCAAGGCTTAGTTTTCTAAGGAGAAAAACAGAGAGAGACAGCCGAGAGTTTGAGATTAGTGCTAGGGTTTTTTGCAAAAGTTTTGTAATCCTCTATTATTAATCTAAGGTGCAGTGATTTCTCTACTTAGAGAAATCACAACTGGACGTAGGCATAAGTTCTGCCGAATCAGTATAAATTCTTTTTGTTTATGAGTTTTTCTATATTTGCTAAGTTTAGTCTATTACCGTCGGTTACATCAAAGAACAAGATCTAGAGGGCAGATAATTCAATACATATGTCATATTAGAGGAATTATTCATGTTTCAATAATAATTTAAAGATTGTTTATGCAAAAAATTATTAAGATTGAAGTCACAATAATTTTAATTGTTACAAAAATCTGCTGATTAATTTGTTCGATACATATCAATGACTAAACAATTTTCAATTTAATTGCATGTGGTTCGATATCTTAGTGGATAGGGTGTTGGGTTTCTACCCATGCGTCTCAAGTTTGAAACTTCCCCCTCCTCTAAATTAATGTAACAATTTCGAATCCTCTCCCTTCCGTTAATAATATACATATTAAAAAAAAGACTTCAATTTAATTGATTATTTTTGAAGTGATAATATTTAAATCATGATTGAGGAAATAAACAATTTCAATTATAACATGTATACAATGAAACTTCGTTAACTACATCTGGTTAGGTAAAAGTGTACCCTTGCAGTTAGGGGTGCAAGTTGGATTGGAAATTCCAATTCAAACTGAAAATTTTCGTTCCAAGTCCGAACATTTTCTATTCCAAAAATTTTCGAAAGATTTGGATGACAATTGAAATGTACCTATCTGATCTGAAATTCTAAAATTTCGATTCGGAATTTCTCAAACTTAGTACTATAAAAAAAAATAAAGGGTAAATTACATTTTGTACCCTCAAGTTTGGGCCCAATTGCAACTCCATACATCATCTTTAAAAAATTGCAATGTCATACATAGGGGTGCAACTTGGGTTGGATCAACCCGAATTCGCCCATGCCTAACCCGATTTCAAACCCAATCGGCCTGGTTAGAATGAAGAAAAAACCCGCCCAAACCCAACCCGATCATTTATTAGGTTGGGTTGGGTTGATGCCTTGCCCGCCCATGTCAACCCAAACCCAACCTTATTTGGAGTTCGAATTCGTCTATGCATATATTACCCATCTCACTTCATATTATATAAGTTATGTATAGGTTTTGGAATGACTATACTTGAAGTTTATTGTCCGTTTTCATATTGATAATGAATGATAGTGTTACTTTTACATTTCTTTTTGTTGAAGCTTTGGCATACGTCTTGTAATTTAATTCCAACTTTGCATGGTTGAAACATTTGAAATAGTCTTCAAGTTGTTTGCTTTAATTTTTGTATGTAAATGGAATTTTAACTAATATTGACGTTGTTTGGTTTAAAATTTAAAAAATCATGCAAAATAAAGTGTTATAACATTGAGCTTGATAAAGTTGGGCGAATCCGAACCCAACTTGAATAAGCCCGAACCCAGTTAAAACCCGAACTCGACTAAACTCATATGAACCCAAACCCGAATTGTGAAGATTGGGTTAGGGTTGGGTTGACCATCCAACCCGCCCAACCCGCCCGAGTTGCACCCCTAGTCATACACCAAGTTGTGTTTTAGTTGCAATTTCATACATCCGTTAGTCAATTTGACCATTAAATGATGATGTGGAAACTACAGGCAAAAAGAAAATTAGAATAAAAAAGTTTTTTTTTTCTTAAATTAACATTTGTAAAAGAATTATATTTTAAAATTTTTTTTCCTATGTGGTATATTTGTGACAGCCATGTCAGCAAAATAGTGGGATTCGCAATTGCTACACCATCATTTAACAGTCAAATTGACGGTTTGACTAACGAGTATATGAAATTGCAACTAAAGTACAAGTTTGTGTATGACATTGCAATGTTTTAAAGATGATGTATGAGATTGCAATTACACACAAACTTGAGGGTGCAAAATGTAATTTACCAAAAAAAAAACCATGCATATTCTTATTTTATCATGTTTATTGTTATATTTAGATATCCTTTATTTCGTCTTTTGTATATTTAATCATACTATTATTATTAAAAATGAAGAGTATAACCATACGTACTGTTTTATATTGTATAATATGATTTTATGTCATACACACACGTAACGGCTTATAAATATCGCAAAAATTCATAAAAAATATTGAATAGTGGATACATAAAAGTTTGAAAATTTTCATAGTCTTGCAAAATGTAGAAGATTCGAATTATGTTTCAAAAATTTCGAGACAAAATTGATTTCGAAATTTCTGATAATTCAAAATTTTAAAATTAGAACTAATATTTGATTCCAAAACGTTTTTGAATTGACATTAGAATGTTTGTTTCCGGTCTAATCCAAACGAAAATCAACCCTACTTGGAGTAGACACACATGTTTTCGGTTTTGAAGACTTGTTATAAGTGATTTGATTAGATGATTAATCTGAATTTCCGTAACATTGAAGCGAAGTTATTCATTTGGAAAAGGATGAAACGAGTTGCTCAATTTTCTTTCCCACAAAAGTGGAAGCAACTCAAGCAAGAGCTGTGAAAGGCATCTGCGAATAGGTCATGCATCATATGAGCAGACTATAGTTGACCTTATCGGGATTCAGGAGTCGGAAGACTCGAAACAAGACCTGAAAATAAATATAATAATTTATTTTGAAAAACAAGGGGCCACACATGACATGAGGCTCCAAATTGTCCACCAAATCAAACAGCTGGATCCCGTGTCAACCATTTTTGGAGTGATTAATTTCCTGGAAAATGACTTCTGGAAGGGGAAGATATATCATTTTTATTCGTTTTATGGACTCCTGCTACAATGTTACGTACAATTTAGTGATTCGAATTATATGCAAAATTTAATTGTTGTAATGATTTATTAAATTTTATATGTAAGATTTAATTGTTTATTTTTTAGACTACTTAGTGGTACGTACTATAGGGAAAAAATGCGTTTTCTGATATCTTGTATTAAGAAAAAAATTTACGAAAATTCTACTAGACTCCATAATATGGCATGCACTAGACTGATATGAGAAAATTAGAGCATTGATCTCTAAACTTTAGTTGAATTGGAACTTTAGTTCTTGAACTAAACATCCGTGAGTATTAACCCTTAAATCTGCCCAAATGTAAAATATTTGGTCATTTTAGGTAATTTTGTCAAGACTTTGGACCTTGTTTGTCCCTTGAACTCTTTATTTTAAATAAAAATTCTAATGGTATTACTCAAAATGACAATTGCTCCATATTATGACAAATTTAGCGGCCAATATTCACGTATTTTTTTAATTCAACTACCAACCTTCAATTTGGTCAAAATTCATAGATCAATGCTCCAATTTTTCGTACACTAAAAAACCCGAAAATGTTATATAAATTTTTATGTTTTCGTGTTGCTGGAAAAATATTATGTAGTCTTTGATTTGGGAACAAGGAAGATTCAAAAGGTAATTTTTCCAGAGAGAAGCCAACCACTACGTGGAACATCATCACATTGCTAGTCTCTTCGTTAAATAATTTGATCAACTTTTTTTGTGTTTTTGTTTTTATTTAAGGAGATGCGATTTTAGCCAAGTGGCTAGAATTGTCTGTTTCTCCATCTTCACTCAAATTCAAATTCTCCGCTTCATAATTTAGATGAATTGAGCATAGATTATCAAATGCGGAGCAACAAATTTATCAAGGGGTGGCCTAATTTCTCTCTTGTAGTATGAAATAAAATTTGAATGTCACGACTACAAGTAGGCTAAATTTCTATTTTGAGTAATATTATTCTTAGTGTTGACATCAATTTTTTTCATGTTTTAAAAATTGGGGTGTAGGAGAATCCAAGACAGTCACTATCTGGCTTGGCCTTTTTAGATTATCCTCATCGATTATAAAACATAAAATAACAAAAATTAAGAAAAAGAAATCTTTTTAAAAGTATGATGGTTCTGAATTCAATGATGACATTTGCGGAAAGGTTATGCACTAATCAACGCCATGTTTATTGTTTAATATAATTTGTTAATTTGATAAAACTTGTCTTTTGTTGGGATGCTTTGAAATATTCCTACAGTCCCGCATCCCTGTCCTGTGACTCACTAACTCCTAGTTGCACAAACACACACAGATTTTGTAAAAAAATGTTAGCAGTATGTTAATTTTTTTTTACCCGAGTTATAACTTGTCACGTATATGTCAAGAGAACATTACCGGAGTTTCCAATATTTGCTTAGTTCTGTGATTTTTATTTCTTCTTATTACGTTCAAAGAAAAATGCACTTCTCTTTTGACCTTATGCACTCTCTTATTTCTTTTTGGCCGTGAGATCAAACAGATCAAAAGAAAATCAAATAACAAAAAGGAGTGCGTGAAAACTAATTTCATTGGGGCCCTCCATTTTCTTGCCATCCCTACCATTTTATTTGGGCCCACAAGATTCTAAGCAAGTAGATTCCCAATAAGAGCAGACTGGGAATAAAAAGATTTGCAAATAGTAGAAGCTCTATTTGTTTCTATTTGTTTAGTTGAAAACATACACTGCATAAGCTCGCAGGGCTAGCTCAAGTGCGAGAGCGGTGGGGAACACATTAAGATGGGCATAGGTCAAGCAGTTCGATCCCTTCTAAGCTCTAATGTAACAGGAAAAGAAGATCGAAACTTACATTACATGGTTTGATGAAACTTGGCAGGTCAAGACTCGCTCGGAAGAACATTGAAGAAATGATAAACTTCATCTGCGTCGATTACACCTACCTCAGTTGAGCAAACTAGGCAGCAAACTTGCTTGACGGTCTGGTTACCTGCAGGAACTGCTTCACTCTCAGAAGATTCTCTCCCTCTTTTGCCCTTCCTAGGTCTTGCTTCTTTTTGATGCAATACTTGATCACTTCCAATCTTGCAGTTCTCAACAAAAATTGCTCTGTATTGGGTCAAATATTTTTCATGCCTGCAAGAAATCGAGCTCAGATTAGCCACCTCAAAAGTACAGGCAAAACAACTAAAGCAATCGAACCACTGCCTGCTTCTACGAGCTTTACATAAGCCACCTCAATAGTTATGGGGGGGGGGGGGGGTGATGCTCTATTCTACTACATTTGGAAAACTTGCTATATTCTTGTATAAACGCTACTTAAGTCTAATGTTCAACAAAAAAAAAGACAATAGGGAACTATATTTAGTTAAAAAAACCAATCTTTTATCTGAAATAAGAAACCAAAAGACTATCCATCCATACAGAATAACAATTTTTTTTTTTTTTTTTGCAGAGAGAATGTTAAGCTATATTATATCACCACTGCGAACAAATACGAGTATGTAAGCTTCTTACTCTTAGCCTGGTTATAAAGTTGAGGTGAATTAAAATGCACCCCAGCCATAAGGTATCAGCTAGCGTATCTATGCAAAAAATGAACACAAATATAGAAATCAGAGATTCCAGGTCCAGCTCTCAGCTACTCTCCACCACAACCAACCACCCTGGCACCCCCACCCCCCTTATCACCACTAGGTACACATATGAGTCTGTACGCTTCTTAGTTTGGTAATAAGGTTGTGCTATCAGTAAGCATAAACACACTCACCCCTACCCCATTCTCACCGTTCTTCCCCTGTAAGATTTAATCATTATCACGAAATTTCTAGTTTCATACCTTGGCTTTCCTTGCTTCATTTACAAATTTATATCCACGCAGACACATGTATAAAATTATGCTTACGGTTAAAACCCTGCACAGGTAAGCTTGATGGAAGAAAACCCATTGTTCAAACCTCAATTTCTTTTCTCTGCTGTCTTCTTATTAGGTTATTCTAATTTACTCTTCAAATGGCAGAACGGTCAATTCCACAACTAGAAACAATTATTCTTTCAAAGCAGTACACCTCAATCATCCTAATAACACTGTATAACAATGCCACACTTGCAATTTATGTCACCAATCTTCGTAAGAGTTGAAACAGTTTATGTTTGACAAAGTAAAAGGTGCCAAATTTTCTAAAGGAGATTAGAGCAATTTAGCTTCTATAGAAAATTCACCTTTAAACTGTGAGTCTTCAACAATTCATCTAAATTTTCATAAGTAGTTCAGAGCCGACTAATAAAACCTTAACTAGACCGGACGGGTTAAAATTTTTTTGGTAGACTGGACAGAATGCTGCCAATTGAGTTGTGAAACTACTCCTTCATGGTTTCTGGAGATTGGCAATAAAACTGACCGTGAAAGTTTCTTCCCATGATCAAACTGATCAGAAGTTCGAAAGTCAAGAGAATTTAAATTTCTTTTTCTTTCCTTTCTCCATTGCAATATAAAAGAGTGCAAATTCTATCCCTAACACTTTCCCACTCTTATTGTCCACTTTTTCAACTGTCGACATGAATCATAATTTACCTACGATCCTAATATTGCACATGTCAAGTGCTTCTTAAAGCCGAAAACACCCACACAAGTAAAAAGATTCGTCCTCTCAGCAGGGATCCTTCCAACTCAAGCTGAATTCAGCCCCGGACAACGAGATTTTAAAGAGTAAAAAGAGATGGGGAAATTGGGCCTCAGCAGCAGGAAAAGGAAAAAACATGCCGTAAAGATATTTTCATAGACGGGAAATAACGTACTACTAATGATTCTTACATTCTTATAAAAAACGGTACTGACACATGGTTTGTTTGAAAAGTACTTTTAAATGACCGAAAGTACTTTTAGAGAAAATATATATGCCACCAATCTTTAGTACAAATACAAGTTCCTTCTTCAAGTGCTTTTTAAAGGCAAAAACATTTTAGTAGTTTAAAAGCACTTTCCAAACGAGCACGAGCGCATGATGACATTGATATCCGATGTATATAGTATACCTTTGACAGTCGAGGCAGAGAGTGGTGAAACAAGATGGACAACTAAGCACCGCATCAGAAGTACGACCTTTCCTTTTCTTTTGAACCCATAACTCGTCTTTGTCGTCAACATCTGAATCGTAGAACTCTGGTTTGACGGAGTAGTCTATTTCATCATCATCGGAAACTGAAATTTCAATCGTGAATTCAACAATTACGGCAACAATCGAGGCAATTTCAATCGTGGCAACTGGCAAATCAAAACTATATTATAACCCAAATAAAAACCACGAAAATTAAATGAACTTTGGCCTGCCTGGAAAGGCAAGCACCAAGCAGTTACGAGGAGAAACGGGAGGTGGAGAAAATTACCAGTTTTCTGAGAATTGGTTGGAGAGCCCACGTCGTCTGTCGTCTTACCATCTCCCTCCATCTCCATCTCCATCTCTCGCCTCTTCTACTTCTCACTTGTCTGTGTGCTTGTTATTTTGTTTTGCTTATTTATGGCGGTTGTATTTGGGTTGCTACTAGTTTGATGAGCCCATATCTCTGGGCTGGTCCTTGTAGGAGTTGCCTCCTTTTTTTCCCGGGCCGTTAATGTGAATTCTCTTTTATTTTTCTTTCGAGATTAGTTTAAAATAAAATATCAATTACAACTTTGATATTCAAATGCAAGAAAGTAATGATTCAATGACACTAATTATTAGTTACAACTTAACGATTGTTTTAAATTACAAATAAAGTTCAAAACCATGTAGTTTTAGCCATTGCAATCTAATTACAAATATAAGATAAGACGTGTAAAAGAATAATAAAATTAGAAATGGACAATTTGTTCCAGTTTGAGGCGACTTATAAAACCGGTTTGGTTCAATTTTTGGGACCATTTGACTTTTTAATGGCAAAATTCGAACTAACAACTCGTTACAATCTGAGTCGGTTGGTTTGATCTCCACCCAAATGCGAGTTATTTTGTACGATTGATCGCATGTGGCTCTTCTCTTACAAACGTGGGATCACTAGCATGGTCTACCAAGAGTAATCCAATACATAAACCTAAATCATATATTTGTAAACACACATCCATGTGATCCAACATACGAATCTCAAAATTTTCCTTATCAAAGAGATAGCGTTTATAAACTAAACCCTTTTTAATTGAGAAAAGGAAAGATGAAAGTGATACGGGAGCTAAAGATGATAAAATTGAGCACAAATTTTTTTGAGTAATTAACTAAAATGATTAACTTTTGACATTTAATTACTGAAATAATTGAAATTAAATATTGACGACATAGATTGAGCACAAATTTTTTTAGGTAATTAGCTAAAATGATCAACTTTTGACATTTGATTGTTGAAATAATTGAAATCAAATATTGACAACATATTAATTATATATCAACGACACAACTATAATATAACGATGATATAAAAACGAGTGATTATGTGAGCCAAAAGCCCAACTTCTTCTTTTGACATGGTACCACAAAATGCTTTTTTCCCCTTCCACATTGGATGGCATGACAACATTTATTATTTCGTGGCCAATAACCTCCCACGCCAACCTGGGATGATACGCATACACTGCTTTTCCCCTTCACTCGAAACCCAGACATTATTCTCTCTGCCCTCCTCCCATCTCCCACGCCAAAAGAAAACATGGACACCGTCGTCGTCTCCAATTCCGCATTACTATCCATACCATCACTCCCTCCGGTCCGCACAGTTACTTCATGCTCTTACTCTTCACCCACCACTCCTCTCGCCCTCTCCTCACAGTCGAAGAAGCTCTTCTCTGGCTTCTTCTGCGGTTCTGGAAGCCAAATTAGACAAGTGGGCCTTCGCAATTCTTCTTCTTCTTCTTCACGTGCAGTTCGTACAGTTCCCAAGTTTTCAATTGCTTCGAGTGCTGGTATTCAGGAAATTGACGAGACCCAGTTCCAGGATTCGGTTCTTAACTCGGACCGTCCGGTTCTCGTCGAGTTCGTCGCCAGTTGGTGCGGTCCTTGCCGCTTAATCTCCCCTGCTATGGAATGGCTCGCTCAGGTTCCTCTCTCTCTCTCTCTCTCTACGTATCAATGACTTTTGGTGCATATTCATTGTTCGTAAGGTGCAAACTTTTGAATGGAACTGTGAAATGGGAAAAAGTTTGAGTCTTTGAGCCAAGAACATATAAAAAAATAATTACATTTATTTGGTTTTTTAGAGAAGAATACAATAAATACAATGCATAATTTCTCAACTTAAATAGTTTAACTTGTTGGAATAAAAATTTAGCTAAAATTGTATTGGGTGTGAAGAAAGGCAAATGGGTATTGGCTGATGGAATTTACACAAGTAACACAAACAGTGGCGTTGGAGTTAAGTTGGGTAAAGTTTTGTTTATTTGATTTGGGAGCCTTTCCATTTCCCATTAGTTTTGTAGGATTTATTAGAGTTGAACCTGAAGTTTGACGACTGACTGCTAAGAACCCATTTGTGTTTGCTTATACAGGAAGCACTTGTGCTTCTATGCGCTTCTTCTACTAGAAGCACACAAAAATCTTTATTAAAAATCCAAGTGCTTCCTGAAAAAGCAATTGGAAGTGATTCGTGAAGACTCCAGAAAGCACCAAGAAGTGCTTTTAGAATCTAGAAGCACTTTTAGTTATTCTATGCCAAACACTGCTAGAAGCATTTTTGGGAAACTGGAAGCCCTTGAAGTCTTTCCAAAAGCTTTCGCAAAAAGACCCCAATAGTCTCTCTCCCAGATACGATGTTTGATTTCTTGTCAGAAAAGAAACACAGAAGCGATATCATTGTCTTTGATATGTAAGATCATTTTGGAACACGCTTGGAAATGTCGTAAAGAGATAGGGAGGGCAAGTAGTATGTTTCAAGATTTGGATATCGATATGCCTTTGATTGATTGTTGTCCAAACTAAAGAAATTATCTGAAATATAAGTTTATTTGTTGCACCTCAGGAATACAAAGACAGGTTAACCGTTGTTAAGATAGATCATGATGCAAACCCAAAACTGATTGAAGAATACAAAGTTTATGGGTTGCCGGCTTTGATTCTCTTCAAAAATGGAAAGGAAGTTCCAGAAAGCCGGAGAGAAGGCGCAATCACAAAAGCGAAGCTTCAAGAGTATGTGGATGCTTTGTTGGAGTCAATGTCAGTTGCATAGTTCCACTTCCATTTGAATTTGCAGAGATGCCAAATTCCATCAGGTTCAATCTGTGTGTAATATGAGTAATCCCCTCCTCCCTTTCTTTTTAGTTTCTTATAGCGTATTATACTTGCATTTGATTGTATAATTTGAGCTGTAAATTTCCAAAAATTATCCTCCGCGTACATGTTGCCCTATTTTGAGGAATTAGTACCCTGCCCCCTCCAATTTTCGCTTCTTTTCTTCTCCACCTAGATGGGTGGTTATATGGAAGATTACTCCAAATCTAGACTAAGCTTCTTAAAGCACATGAATGTACAAAGGGCGGTTTATTAGTTGCGAAGTTGATGATTAGCGATTGTATATGATCTACATGCACGTATGATTTGTGTTTGAGAAGGAAGAATCGTTTATTCTTATTCGATTTACAACTCGAAAATGAGTAGGACAAAGCAAAGGGATTCACAAATATCAGCCCCCGATCCCCTAATTGTCTCTCTATCGAGATTGGTTTCTTTCCCTCGTCAATTTTTCGTTATTATATCAGGACCCGGATGCTTGGATTATTTACAAATCCAACTCTGATTTCCTCCATCAAACTACAACTTTGTCTTGCCTACCATAATTGACAGCCTCATCAGGGATGTACTTGCCCCAGAACCAGTGAGCTTTCCAAACGCCATTCATCTCTTCAATCGGAACATTCTTCGTCTCGGGCAGGAAGACAGCGATGAAGATGGTCATAATGATCACAAAACCGGCAAAGAAGAAGAAGAGACCAAACTTTAAGTGGCAAAGCATGCTGAGGAAGACTTGACCAATGATGAAAGTGAACAACATGTTCACCGAGACGTTGATGGCTTGTCCGGCTGATCGGATCTCCAGAGGGCAGATCTCGCTCGGCACCAACCACCCCAACGGACCCCAAGACCATGCAAATGCTGCTACATATGCACAGATCAAGAACAAGATCCAATTGGCTTCGGTTTTTGTGAAGGATCCGACTCCACTGAGACCAAACTTCATGCCTATCATCACTCCAACAGCAACCTACAATGCATGCGTACGCAAGTTTAATTAGTTAGAAATTGTACTTCACAAATTAAAGCAGGTAAATAATTGTTTTTATTAAATTAATCACGCATTTAAGTACCTGGCAAAGGATCATCTGAACACCACCTTGAAGGAACAACACCCTTCTTCCGAACTTATCGACCGCGAGAATGGACACCAAGGTAGCAACCATGTTAACACCGCCGGTGATGACTGCGGACATCAGGGAAGCTTCGTCCCCAAAACCCAAAGTCAAGAAAAGAACAGGCGCGTAAAACATGATCACATTGATCCCGGTGAGCTGCTGGAAGAATGGAACGAGAATGCAAATGATAAGTTGAGGCCTATATCTCGGCTGTGTGATGTTGGCCCATTGGTTTTCCACTTTTTGGGCAGCGTCAGTAGCATTAAGAAGGTCTTGGAACTCATCATCAACGTTGTCGGTGCCGCGGATTTTTTTCAACATTTTCTTGGCCTTCTCGGGGTTACCTCTTTCTAGGATGGAATTTGGAGTGTCGGGGAGAAAGATTGCGGCGATAGTCATCATCAAGGAAGGGACGGCTGCAAGTGCAAGAGAGATTCTCCAGCCATATCCGCCCTTGATCTTGGCTGTGCCGAAGTTGACAAGACCTGCCACTAGAATACCAATGGTGATGGCCATTTGGAACCCCATGTTCAATGCTCCTCTAATCTTTGTTGGAGCCATTTCCGATAGATAAACGGGAACGGACTGCAAATCACCATGACAATTTCGAATTAGTTAGCTACCGATCTAGCTCTAAGTTTCAAGAATGCTAGAGAGACAATATTTTTATGCAACATCGACGGACCACATTATGAGGTATATGTTGGTAATTGATACATAACCTGTCACATAATGCGGTGCACTAATACGGTTTAAAATGCGTTATTAGTTTAAGGTTCGTATGTTTTAATCAACGTGTAAATAAAGATAGAAGATATATGTACCTGATTAGCAAATCCAACACCAACACCAAGCAAGAGACGACCGAGGATTAGAACTATAATGTTATTGGCAATACCATTTAGGATAGAGCCAAGAAGAAACACAAGGCCTGCCACAAACATGGAGATTTTCCGGCCAAATTTCCGAGTCACCGATGAAGCGAAGAAGGAAGCCACCAAGGCTGCAATGTAGAGGCAAGAGGTGAACAACGTGAGGAGTTGGCTGTCAAATTTGCAGTACTGGTTTTGATTAGCAGTCGCATTCTTCATTTTATGGAACACAGATGGGAAGAACTTGCTCAAGAACGACTCCATCGAAGTGACTCCCCCTGCATATATGCGCGATAATTCAAAACCCGATTAGTACTTGTTTCTCTTGATGATACCAATTCTCTTAACATAAAGAAATTACAAAACTAATTACCTGAGATTCCGAGATCATATCCGAAGAGGAGTCCACCCATGGCAGCCACCACACAAGTGAAAAGCACAAAGACGGTGACACCTCCTTCATAGCTCCTCCCTCCGCCGCCAGCATACGCTCCTCCAGCCATCACTCTACAAAGTTTTGAAGTCTTAAAGCCTTTGTAGTTTGAATGTATTAAACCGATTTCTCACAAATCTTTTGATCTTTGTTGCTTGCTTGTATCTCAAATCCGAAAATGTTCGAAGTTTATAAAGGCTCCAAGTTGCAACAATGCCAGGCTGCAGTTTCAACAACTTGACCTAATATTCATTTTTCGAGTTTCTCAAACTTTTTACCTCCTTGTTAATTTTGCCATATTTAGGCATGAATAGTTGGACATGTTAGGATATGAGGATAGTAGCAAAGTTCTTGTTTCGACTAGATTATGATAAGTAGTTCTTGTTATTACACCATTAATCTTGCTGTCTGGAGCTCTAAATTTGGCAATGTGTTACATATGAACGGATATGGTCAAAACTCAAACGGGTTAACATGCATGTAGTATATGAAAAGCCATACTGTAAATTTGGATTTATTTTTGAAATTAATGATATATCTTAACGATATAATTAATCATAATTATGATGTCGAGTCCAACACATCCAACTATGATGTCGAGTCCCGGTGTGTAGCCATGCTCGCCTCTTTCTTTTCTTTGGCTAGTGTAGTTTTTACTTCTCATGTTTACGCTTGTATAAAGTAGAGTGGGATATCATGTTCTTTTTTGATAGTTTGTATCCTAAACAAGTTATTATAAAAATCTGATCTAATTTTTTGCTTCGACTAATCTTATGTTGATTGTGTACATGTGCATGTTATTCAATATAGCCTTCTTGTGCGCACAAGAGGTCTTATATTTTTATCACGTGTCACTTAAAAAAACCTGCATCTTGTTTTTCACAATGATATTTGTCGCAAAATCATTATATTATTTCTTATAACAATAATAATATTACATTATTAACAGTATCCTGGAATCAATTTTTGTATAAAGAATATGAATTGCCTTCATACTTTAAACTTTTGTTGTAATAATAATATTAAAATTTTAAAATGAAGGAATGTTAAGAACATTTATTTTGTACGTGAAATATTATATGTTCGATATTCCTTTGTCGTATAAAAGAAAGTTTTAAAATGTAGCGAGGATGCTGTTGTCATTTCATCCAATATTTCTTTCATATCCAACATACCCATGAAGAAAAAGACTGATCAAATAGCTAGTTAGTTAGGATGGTATCTTATTTTCTTTCTTAATAAGCACAATCACATATGCACAACCTTCTTATTTGTAATTAATCCACCATTGTTGTTACAAAGAAACTTGCAATTAATCAGGATTTTCACCGTTAAGATTCATCAAGAATTTTGATTAGGTTTGTAATATCACCAGGAAATAACTATAATATCCAAATTTACTATATATATGGCTTAATTTCCTCACTGCGTGCCTGTCAAACTCTTTGACTACATCTATCCAATTCATCCATAATATTAATCATGTAAATGTACGTACGTACACTGCCAAATTAATCTTATTCTAATCCAAAATCCAAACCAGGAATTTGCCATGATAATTTCCTAACAAATTCAACCCTTCAAACCTAACTATGGCAAATACAACAAGGAAGGCAAGAATTTCGATTAGGTTAATTAGTTGAGGGACAGCCAATATTTAGTTACCTTTTGGTGCATGCATATGCCTTTATAACCTTTACGTTTTTGGATTTTAGAGATAAGATTAAGGAGAAAATTAAGAGAGTTAAAACATTCTTATCTTTCTTTTGTGCCCTTGTCCTTGATAATTGGGTTTGCTTATAATTCAAAGAGGTTTTTAGGACTTCGAAACTTTGTAGAGTGATGGCTGGAGGAGCTTTCGTTGGCGATGGCGGAGGGAGGAGCTATGAAGGAGGTGTCACCATCTTTGTGCTATTCACTTGTGTGGCGGCTGCCATGGGCGGTCTCCTCTTCGGATATGATCTCGGAATCTCAGGTAATAAGTTGTATAATTTTCCCTTTGTTTACGAGAATTGATCGAGATCATGAAGAGAAACAGGTACTAATTCGGTTTTGAATAATTGCGCATATATGCAGGGGGAGTCACTTCCATGGAGTCGTTCTTGAAAAAGTTCTTCCCATCTGTGTTCCACAAAATGAAGAATGAGACTCATAAAAACCAGTACTGCAAATTTGATAGCCAACTCCTCACACTGTTCACCTCTAGCCTCTACATAGCGGCGTTGGTGGCTTCCTTCTTTGCTTCAACGGTTACGAGGAAATTTGGTCGAAAAATCTCCATGTTTGTGGCAGGCCTTGTGTTTCTTCTTGGCTCTATCCTAAATGGTGTTGCCAATAACATTATACTTTTGATCATTGGTCGTCTCTTGCTTGGTGTTGGTGTTGGATTTGCAAACCAGGTACATATATCTTCTATCCTTAAGTAGTTATCCCTTTTGCACATGTGATTAATGCATACAAGTCTAAAGCGATACTACATTTTTAGAGACCACATTAGTTATCACATAATTATGTGACAGGTGATGTGTTAGCTATACGTACTAAAGTATCATAATAATTGATTTAATCATAAAAGGATCTCATCTAGCGTATAATATGGTTCGCCAATGTGAAACAAAACATAATCTCTTTAGCAATGTATGAACGTAGGCCCGAAAAATTTGATGAACTAATTTGTAATGGCCATGGTGATTTGCAGTCTGTTCCTGTTTATCTAGCGGAAATGGCTCCAACAAAGATTAGAGGAGCATTGAACATGGGGTTCCAAATGGCCATCACCATTGGTATTCTAGTGGCTGGTCTTGTTAACTTTGGCACAGCCAAGATCAAGGGCGGCTTTGGCTGGAGAATCTCTCTGGCTCTTGCAGCCGTCCCTTCCTTGATGATGACTCTCGCTGCAATCTTTCTTCCCGACACTCCAAATTCCATCCTAGAAAGAGGTAACCCCGAGAAGGCCAAGAAAATGTTAAAAAAAATCCGCGGCACAAACAATGTTGATAATGAGTTCCAAGACCTTCTTGATGCTACTGAGGCCGCTAAAAAAGTGGAAAATCAATGGACAAACATCACACAACCGAGATATAGGCCTCAACTTGTCATTTGCTTCCTTGTTCCATTCTTCCAGCAGCTCACCGGCATCAATGTGATCATGTTTTACGCACCTGTTCTTTACATGACTTTGGGTTTTGGAGATGAAGCTTCTCTCATGTCCACAGTCATCACCGGCGGTGTTAATGTGGTCGCTACCTTGGTCTCCATTATCACAGTCGATAAGTTTGGAAGAAGAGTGTTGTTCCTTCAAGGTGGTACGCAAATGATGATATGCCAGGTACTTAATTAACGACGTGATCAATTCAATGAAACAAATTCATTATTACCGGCTTAATTCAAACAAAAATACGAAAATATCACATATTTTTTTCTTCAACTAAATCTTAATTTCTAAAGCATATTTTCTAACTAAGTAAACTTGCATTGCAGATTGCTGTCGGAGTGATGATAGCCATGAAGTTTGGTCTCAGTGGAGAAGGATCATTTACAAAACATGAAGCAGATTGGATATTGTTCTTGATATGTGCATATGTAGCAGCCTTTGCATGGTCTTGGGGTCCGTTGGGGTGGCTGGTGCCGAGTGAGATCTGCCCTCTCGAAATCCGCTCAGCCGGACAAGCCATCAACGTCTCGGTGAACATGTTGTTCACATTCATCATTGGTCAAGTCTTCCTCAGCATGCTTTGCCACTTAAAGTTTGGTCTCTTCTTCTTCTTTGCCGGTTTTGTGTTCATCATGACCATCTTCATCGCCGTCTTCCTCCCCGAGACGAAGAACGTTCCGATTGAAGAGATGAATAGAGTGTGGAAAGCACACTGGTTTTGGGGCAAGTACATCCCTGATGAGGCTGTCATTGGTAGGCAAGTTTGATTGAGTAAATTAGAGTTGGATTTGTTAATAATCCAAGCGCCTGGTTTTAGTATGAAAATTTGACAAGGGGAAAAAAGACAATCTTGAGAGAGAGGCAATTAGGGGATTTGGGGATAATTGTTGTCCATCCCTTGTACTCATTTTTGGGTTTTAAATCAATAAAATCACATCTCATTTTTCTTTGCCAACCTCAAGTAGATTATAGATATTAATTAAGAAAGTCCTTAAGTTTGAATTTTCCATGTAATTTCTACTTTGTTTTTTTTAAAGAAAATTTGACTTATCCCTATTAAATTCATTTTTTGTTACATAAAACCCATGTTAACATTTTTTTCTAATTAAAACCTGGTGACTAAGATCTAACTAAGCGAATCCCCTAATTAAGTTTGATGTATTAGATTTTTTCTTTCTCGGATTCCAAAAGTACTCCTAACTAAAATTTTAACTTGATATGAGCTATTAGGTTTGGATCAATTAATATCAATTTTATTGGGTTTTTTATTTTTGAATTGGCACAAATTTAGGGATTTGTTGGTATAATCTTTCCTTTTCTTACCAAATTTAAAAAGCAAAAAAGCCTATAGTTTGGCACACTCGAATGCCAATTTACTGACCAGTAAATTATTGTACTTTAAATAGATTAATAGACATAAAAATTGTAGGTAAATTAATCTTTAGGACAAAGAAAAAAAAACCAAATATACATATACATTTACATAACAAAAAAGAGTTTTTTTATTAGCACCTTACATATTATTGAATACACACATAAAAAAAAAAATTAAATGACATATATACCCCTGCATGAAATGACTATTTAAACCTCATAAAATTTTTAGAAAAGAAAATCAGCAAACATTAACATATAGGCCTCTATTTCAACAACTCTAACGAAGCTATATGTTTCAGACGCATTAAATACAAAAAGTAAAAAGAAAACACATCCATCACCACCATCAATATTAAAATCGACAGCAGATATATTAAAACTCATAATAATGTTCATAATCTGACTAAATTATGTAAGCAAAACTTGTTGAAAAAGACAACACATATAGCACAAATTAAACCACTATAAACTGACTAGTCGATACTAATTACTTGATTAGTTATCAAAACATGGAGGTATGCAAAACGACGTCCATTGGTGATTGATGACGAGAGCAAACTACTTAAATTGCTTCAAATTTTTTTTTTTAGGGATGGCCACTTTGAATACAATATTGTGAAAAATGATTAACAAAAGCTTTCTTCTTCGAACTTGAAGCCATGGCTGTACATGAGAAGGAGAAGTCGAGGTCTAAACTGTTCGCGAGCCTTTCGCAGGGGGCAGGCTAGGAGCACACGGGTCGGCTCGTCTGTTGGTCAGAGCCTTTTTATTGGCGTTTCTGCTTCAACAGGCTTCACTCCTATCCCTTCGGAAGGATGCTCGTGAGACCTTCTGTTGTATGGTTATTGTCAGGCGTGCCACTATTGGCTTCTGCCAATAGAAAGATATAATATGTATTAAGTACTTGCGCCACAAGTAATATAACTTCCGTTCATCGAATTGGGCGACTTAATTAGATAAGTGTAGTTAGGTTCTTTTTATTGCCTTGCTTGTTAAGGACTTTATTCTCTCTCGATGTTTATACCAGAGATTGCTTGAAATAGGATTTTGTTATAAACTGGTTATAACAAAAATGCCCCACGCTTGCGCATACATAAAGGTAAAGACGATAATTAAAGACGGAATGTAAAGGCTGTAATTGAAGTGCTTGAAAGTAAAAACTTGTAAGTAAAGAGCGATAAGTAAGAGCTGATAACGAAAGACTTTAAGTAAAAAGATCAATGTTATTACATTTTAAGCTCATCACAGACTGAACAAACGTCCATCGGGTTGGTTTTTGTTCCATCGGGATAGTTTTCTATTCTATCGGGATGGTTTTAAGGCTAGTTCCTTAAGGGAGATGATCAAAGACTCTCTGGCCTACGATTCTCAATCGATACTATCACTGGTTTGGCTGGATAGCAGAGCTAAATTCACTACTCCTCGGGGCAGTTCGGATATATGATCCTAGGTTGCCGGTCTTTGGTTTCTCGAAATCGCTGGCTACACAAGTAGTGCGAATGAGAAAACAGCAGATAGAGACGAAGTCTGTATCTGGGAAAGGCTTTGAGGGGTTTCCTCAGAGGTTTCTTTCTGAACTAGAGAGTTCTGTTTTTAGTTGGTTTGAGTGTCCTTCTTTCTGAATCCTCCCCTCGTTTATATATACTAGCAGGGAACCCATGTCATCGCCGTCACTTCTCTCTGTCTTTGAAGACTTAGTGAGGAAGGGCTTAATCTGGAAAGCACAGGTAACGCCTCTAATCAGCTTACTCCCACTGAGAAAAGGTTCTTTATTCGTAGTCTGGTTCCTTCCAATTTGCCTAGTGCTTTACATTAAATGCTGTTCAGACTTCTTTTCGTTTCGTTCACTAGCCTGGGTTGGGCCTTTCTTTCGTAGGCCCAACCCATTGCTAAATTTTAAGTCATGGCCCAAAGCTCATATGGACAGCTGGGTGCTCTATGTGACTGCTGTCGCCTCACTCAAAAACCGTCATTTAAAGACTTAGCCGTTCTCTAAAGATTTGATTTGCTTTCCCAATATTGCAGAGATCCTTGCATTGAATGCTCTAGTGGGGTAGGTGAAGGAAAAATTTTGTCCTAGCTAAGAACAATTGAAGAACATTTGAACACACATGCAAACTAATAACAATTAAAGTAGGCATGCATTAAAAAACAATTCATAAACCCATGACTTTCAAAGCCTAGAGAATGGTGAACCATAGACTCTTTAACAATATTAAAGAGAGTGAAGTTTGGAGATTCATTACCCTTGAAGCTCATCCTTGTTTGCACAAGGGATTCACCCAAGTGAAGGGCCTTCAAGTCACCTCCTTTGCTCCTTGAGGATGTAGGGAAAGGATCTCCTAAACACCAAAGGTTTGGTGTCTCTAAGTCTCCACACCAAGGATGAGGTGTGAAGATGAAATGGATGACTTAGGAGCAAAAGATTGCTAGCTATATGCTCTCTAAGTGGCCGGCCTCTCTTGAAGAAATTGAGAGAGAATTTCAACTCTTTTTCTCCAAGAAAAACCCCTTAATAAAAAATGGCTATAAAGTTTCCTTTATACCACTTCACATGTGAGTGGCAAACTTGCAAATAACCCAAGTTTGCCTCCACTCACTTTAGGCCGGTTTTGACTTTGTTATTGGGTTAATTTCCATTTAGTTTTTAGTTGTCATACAACCTAAACTCAATGGGCCTTGTGGACCAAAAACCCTTTTGGGCCCCGAAACCCAAAACCAACTTAAAAGCCCTATACGAACCTTTCGTATGATTAATTAACTAATTAATTAATCATGATCATTCTCAATTAAACAATTTAATTGCTTATCCATTCCTTTATGTCTTCACTTTCATCCTTACTCGATGTACGATCCATTAGGTTCCAATTAGCGAGGCAGTGGGCGATTGTTACTCTTAACGATCGATTGTGAATTGAAACTACATTTCAATTCTCCCTTTGATGAAGATTAGTGTTTGCTAATCCTTAGGGCTTCCACAAACCATGAGTGACACCTAGCAGTATGTCATGGCTACCCAAGCTAAGTAGAAGTGGTTGGAGAACCTATCCAGTTACAATTACAATGCAATACGGTCATTCTCTAATACAATACTCCTAATCACATTGTTTGAGTGATAGTTATTTTTCATGTCTACTATCCAATGTGATACTTTTCTATATGATTCAATTGAATATGATTTGAAACAAACTTCCTAAGTCATATTCACATGCTTTGGCCAAAGACTCTCGAATCATATCTCAGAGTATTCTCCTTCCACCATGGAAGGTTATAGATCCCTTGTTGTGCATTCATATGCCTATATGACTAGATAGCTTGACCCCAACAATGCCGTGGACACTCGCAATGGAATGCCTTTGACATGATCAAAGATCAAGGACCCAATCATTAGACATCTATGATGCCTCAAGTCAAAGGACTACTTTGCATATTGCAACTTAAAAGTTCTTACATGACATGTATGTACGAACTCTCTTTTGATCGTTGTTCAGTGTACTCAATTACCTTTTGAGCACCTATGTGTTTGTCTCAGTGTCTAACACTAAATGACTTGAGACTAGTCATACTCAAGCTTGAGTTAACATAACACATACTAACCTTAGCGGATTGTCAATGCCCAATTGGCAATCCTATGGCTAGGAACGTTTTAGGAATGAACATAAGAGAGAGGTCTCGTTAGTCTAACTTACTTAGATCACTTCTCTCTTAGATCAAATACATTCCTTGGATTCTCTCATTGCTTAAACACATGATACAATAAATAGTGATTAACAATAAGCTTTGCCCTTTCATTAAACAAATAATAGTTTAATACAATAAGTATTCCTAAAGCTATTACATCAAATGAGTGGCTTTGTGAGCATAGTTCCAACAGTAGGTGCAGGCATTCGAGTGCTCTAGTGGGGGTAGACACCCCCTTTTATCCCTCAGTCTTACTAGATTGGGCTGGGCCTTGCCTCTCATGTTTAGCCCATTTGCCCATGACTCCATTCTAACCCAGTAGATATTTTTCGGTGTAAACATAAACCATTTGGCATGGAAGTCACAAGGGGCCCACGGCCATTATGGTCCGTAGGTGGCTCCATCACTGTATATGTAGAAAACCTAAAATTCCTAATTGAAAAACCTTGAAATTGATAGAAAATTAAATCTTTAACTGGATAGAAAACTATATATACAGAAAATTGATTATAGAATATGAGAAAACCCTAAAATCTCTAGTTGACAAAGTGTGGGGTGTGAGGGTGGTATTGGAAAATATGTGGAATGTAATAAGATAAATTCTAATTTAAAAAATAAATGTGGGATGTATTAAATATGTAGAGTGTAGGCAAGTTTGATTGAGTAAATTAGGGTTGGATTTGTTAATAATCCAAGCACCTGGTTTTAGTATGAAATTTTGACAAGGGGAAAAAAGGTAATCTTGATAGAGAGGCAATTAGGGGTTTTGGGGATAATTGTTGTCCATCCCTTGTACTCATTTTTGGGTTTTAAATCTATAAAATCACATCTCATTTTTCTTTGCCAACCTCAAGTAGATTGTAGATATTTTGACAAAAAAGAGAGTAGATTATAGATATTAATTAAGAAAGTCCTAAATTTGAATTTTTCATGTAATTTCTACTTTTTTTTTTAAAGAAAAGAGAGTGAAATGTCAAACGTAGTTTATTTCTCTTTCACGCATTTCTCCTAGAGTAACTTCCCCTAACTTAGAATATTTGATTTCCTTATCAATAGAATACTTATAGTTTGTTTGAGATTGCTTATGTAGAAATCACTTCTGCTTAAATCTTTACATTAAGGGGTTTGAGAATAAATTGGTTTCGAACTCTCCATCTACGAAATTTGAACCTAAAATTTCTCACTTACAAGTGAACCAAAAAACTATTAGACCATAGTGGCACAACCTTTCATACTTCTAAATTCATGTACTAACTAGAATCACCACATGACACACCCCACCCTCGATACCCACGTGGATACCGAGTTCGGGCGTGCTGGCCGACACTCGTAAGTGACGAAGCCATTAAATGCATGACAACACTTAGTTTAAGCAAATTAAACTGTCATAAAGTTTGCGGAAATTAATGCCAATATGCACAAGGTTCAGAGCGTACTAATTTGAAGCAACGAAAACAAAATAATAAATCTAGTTCCTATAATTTCTATCCATAACAGGGATGGATATTATTAAAGAAACTGAATAAAAATGAATCCCTACATGGTTGGGAAGAGAATCAGAGCTGATGCCTCGACTTCACCAGATGCTCTATCACTAGGTCCTGAAGGGGGCGCAAAACAAAAGGTGTGTGAGTGGACGAAAATAAAAAGTTTTCAAAATACGTTTCTCTTTTCAACATAGTAACCACCTATTTGAAATCTAGTATATTTGTAAAATCATACTATCGTAGTATGTGTCAAATCATACTATAATATATATAACTGAAAGTAAATCTCAAAGTGAAATCCGTAAATAATAAATCATATTTCCATAAGTCATTTCACCAAATATATCAATAGTATAGATAAGAAAACCAACACATGGTATATGTGCAATCACCCATGTATGTGTTGAGGAACAACCTCTCAATCCCCGTACAAGCACTTTACGTTATCAATCAATTTGTACTCCTAGTACCACACACATGTAAGCACTTGCGCAATATCGCGTCACACCCGAGTCCTTACGTAGTGGGGCCTTTTCCCCAAAAATAAACATAAACGTAAGACAAGCTTGCACTAAGGTATTTACCGGACAATACCCCTGGAGTACAGTGCGTGTGACCCAAACATGTGAGACTTGTCCTACAGCCGTGAGACAGTACTACCAAGTGTGTTTGAAAACATACATATATAATCATGTGTTTAGATATAAAGAACAATATCCATTTCATAATTTCCCAAATAGTCAAATCTTTTGTAATCGAACATATTCATGCTTAGAAGCCATAGATTAAATATCAATATATCCATATAATATTCATATCTCAAAATCATTTCATAATATATATATATATATATATCCATATATATATATATATAAACATGCCTCAAAAATATTTAAACTCATAATTATATCAAAGCAATAATTATTTTCAAGCATATAAACCATTTAAGAAAACAAAAGTCCACTCACAAGTACTCGGGAGTGAAATCTCCCTCGGTGTTGCCCTCCTCAAAGCGTTGCGTCGAAGAATTACCTATTTAATATTAGGAGAAAGTGTTAAAACATCCCTAATATAAATTAATATAACCCTTATATGAAAATAACCCAAAAATAATACCATTTTAGCGAAAACGGGCTCGAAAAATGATTTTCGGGGCCCGAAAACTTTGCCGCCGCCGTCCACCTCCGTTGGCGTCGCTGCACGTGCCGAGAAACGGCTGGATGCGCCGGGAAACGGCCGGACGCGCCGTCACGCGCCGGCACGCACTGGCACGTGTCGCCACGCGCTGGCACGCGCCTACTGACATCATCACCGTTAGAATTAATGACGTCAATTAGGTTTAACGGAATTAACATTTTTCTGACGGAATATTCTGACGCTGTCAGGAATATTCCGTTACCGTGACAAAATATTCTTTCACCTTCAACCTTTTTCCGGTTGCCGGAGCCGCTGTCCTCCGCCGCCTGGTTCACCGGAATTTATGGAAAATTCATCGATTTAATCCCAAAACTTCAAAAATTCGTAACTCCTTCATTCCTTGGCCAAATTTAACGTGCCATATATCAAAATGAAGGTATTGATGAGTAGAATATTTTCATACCAATTTGGGTCGGAAAATTGGCCGGAGATGGCCTGAAGTTGGCCGGAAAACTTCGGGAAACGCTAATTCTGTTCTCCATCAAAACTGCACCAAATTCCACGTTCTTTATGTTGATTTGAACCTACTCAACGTAATAAAACCAATGGAAATGGTTTCGAGGCTTACCTAAATCGGGATTGTACAAAAACTTAAATGGCAATTTGCCGTTTTTGTTCCGGCGTTGGTTTGGCCGATTGGGCTCGAGTTTGGGGATTCTAAAATCACAGTCTCGTCCAGAATGACGAGACGATCGTAATGGTAATGGTTTTGTGCGGCGGTTTGATGGTTTTGTGATTCGTCCAAAATGTAGGGTTTGTGTACGGTTTGTGAGTTTGGCTGAGAGAATGGGAGAGAGAGAGACAGGTCGTGGTGAGAGAGTGGAATGGCTGCAGAGCAGCTAGGTCAACCCAAAAACCCTAATTAACATACGGGTGTGAAAATTACTAAAATGCCCCTACACTTTAAAGTTCCATAAAACGTTCGTTTTAACTCCAAATTGAGTTCCGCTTGCGTCCACGTGTTCGCATCGATGAGTACTACTTGAATATGTAAAGAAAGTAATTTTCACAAGTCGTCTAAAAAAAGTCAACAAAGTCAACATTGACCACTAGGGGTATTTTGGTAGTTTTACATAAAAATTTGGGACAGGTTGTAACACCACAAATTGCCCAAAATGACCTTAGTAACCACAAAGCCATTGTAAATTGGATTACACCACCTAAATCCCAGATTGACTTAGCTCTTGAACTCCTCCCAAACTCGTGAAATCACCAACTGCGAAATTTCTCCAATGCACATTAAATGATCTAACGGCTCTTGTTCAAATGTGTACGTTTAAATTTTTTATTTTCAAATGTTGTCTACTGAACCGTTACAGTTTTCAGTTGATTGCTAACGAAAGATTTGGGCTTGGGAGGCAGTGAAGCCCAATCATTCCCAATGGATCAACAAACGAGGTTAAACCCGGAGTCCAAACAGGAGACAATCGGTGGCGCCTTAAGGTGAAACGACCGCGTTTCGACCGTTGATTATGCGATTTATATTGTTTCAGGACACAGATCGAGCTGCGTTAATAGGAAGAAGAAGAAGAACCCTCTCTAGGGTTTACCAGATAAAACTCTACCAGGTACTCTCTCTCTCTCTCTCTCTCTCTCTTCCTCTCTCTCTCTCTCTCTTCCTCTCACCCTATGAGATGCTTTGGTCTGAAGCTCTGTAAATATTAACTTTGGTCTGAAGCTCTGTAAATATTAACTGTGAGAAAGTTTAGGGAAAATATGTTTTGCTTTTTTCAGATAAACGTTGCAAAGAGGAACGAAATAGAAACTAGGGTTTGCGTTGATAAG